>JACYXH010000479.1:11858965-12391465 GCA_026745465.1 Lota lota | reverse complement strand
CGAGAAAGATGTGTTCTCTTATGTGGAAGAGATGTGTTTTCTTTGGGGAAACATTATCCACAATGGCACCGGCTTCTTAATAACAGCAGGGAATTCTATATTTGTCTCTGATTGCGAACGCCATTTATTGCGCAGGAAAAGCAAGTCCCCTTGCATTAGGGAGGCCAGTGGAGACATGCCAAGGCTGCTAGACATGAGAGCTAGTGCGTCAGTTCCAGGCACGAAAACACACACACACTCGCACATACACACACACAAACACATAAGCGCACGCCTGCAGTGTATTTTCAGCAAAGAGAAATGTGTAAGTAATTACTGTCCAACCATGTTTATTGAATAAAGATCCACTTAGGTATTATGTTTATGCCCGATCAAAAACACTCAAATCATACGTATATGTACACAGAAAATACTTGTGTGTCTTTTATTTGGTCTCTTGATCTGCAGATAAACATCTGTGCTCAATATGGAGCCCATTTTAGGTTTATTACTCATGTGGAAAAATGTATATGGTACTTGGATTGTTATTCAAACACAGGCCTTGTGATAGTCAGTGAGTTGGCTGCATGGCCGATTTTTAAACAAAAACTCATTGACTCCACCCTGATGAATCTGTTCCACCCTACTTGCGCTTCAAATAACTTATAACATGAAGAAAACGTAACACATTACCTGGTTAATGCATTTTGTGTATTAAAGACTGTAAGATCTTTAATTCATGCAATCTAAATACAATACGTTAAGGTCATGCTACAATCCTTAGGTTATGCTATGGGTCTAAACTAATCTTCAAATAATTTGATTTACTACAAAACTGCAAGAATGTAAGATCGGACAAAGAATCTGAGAAAATGTAACTCTGTACCTCTTTCACCTGTAGACTTGGCAGAAACCTGATGTATAAACGATTCAGTATACAGATACGTATAAAACCAAAAATGTTACACAACTGTGCCATTAAATGATGTCGTATTACTGTGACAGGCCCCTTGTGCTTATAATAACATGGGGTGTCATGGTGGGTGACCAGCATGAGGGGATACAGCCAGGCACCGGGGTCTCTCCCCACCGTGTCAACACAACTGACCAGACCTTAAGCAGAAAATCGTCAAACCGTCCATATCGCCGGGCACTTTACAGACCATTCCCCCGGCTATTACCTTGAGGCGCCTGGCTCACAGGTGGGGAAAGACACGTTTGAAGGATACCACATCTAAAAAACATAAGGTCAGTGAGGCCTGTCGAGAAACAAATACAAAGTCCTGGCACAAGTCCAAGCGGCGATCATTTCTACTATAACTCTGATCACATGCTGTCAAGCATGTCTGAATAGTTTTTATTCCTCCGGAGTGTTTGCGGTGCGCTGTTGTTGTGTTAAAGGAAGTAAAAAGGAGCAGAGGGGTGCTGTGATTAAAAAAAACTAAGAAAATAATAATTATATGCCAAGCCTAACAATTCCTGTTGAACGCCAATGGGGTCCGTGAGTGAAGGGGAAATATTACAGTCTAGTAATGTTGTTATGTCACAAACCTCCGCTAGCCCCAAGACGAGCCTTTCATCGTTTTGTTGGCCACAAATCTTTATATTTTCATCCCTGATGAACGTCAATGCAACCTCACTAATCGGGAGCCGGCTACCAAATGCCACAGCAGTGACGTCTGCTATGTTTGTCATGCCCCAGCATGACACACATAGCTAGCGACAGGCTAGCCATGTTTGCTGATGTCATCTGGCCAGCCTGGAGAGGCTGCTAGCTCTGCTGTCATCACGGCTCTCGTTCAAAAACACCCTGCACCCTGCAGCTTGCCTCTGTACCCTACCCAACACCTTTAATAACACCATGATGACTTCATCTTAAGTATTAACACACACACAACCATACGCACATACATGCACAAACACACATGCTCGCACACGAGCACAAAGAGAATGTACACAAACAATTATACAAAAATTCACGCACACATACTCACACACGGTTGCAATCTGTAACCATATGTGTCATACTGCAAAAGATTAAGAACCACTTTTTTTTTCAATTCAGTGACATATCTTAATGTGCTCCTAGATCACCACATATTTACACACTAAATGTGCAACAGATGTACCCCTTAACAACCAGGGGGAAAAAACAATCGCAAGCACATGATGACGAGCCATCCCGAGATGAGAGAATCGTACAAAGGGTTCAATATAAATTCAAGTTAGGTAAGTGCTTCCAGATACGCTTTAATGAAAACCAAGAAGAGCAGATACCATCAGACACAGCCCTCGCAATTTCCCCACTCAGATGCACATACATACACACACACACACACACACACACTCATGCAGACACACACACACACACACAAACCTTTCAACAGAAATGCAAAACAACACCATCGATTCAATTGTTGAAGTTGTTTTTGGCCCAAAAGTGGTCAATAAACACAACCACAAATATGTAGACAAATGTTAATTTGTGCTACACAAAAAAACACTGTGATGATAGCGACAGCAATAGCAGAATAATGGTGGAGCAGTGTTGGAGAGAGCTGAAGGGAGGGAGAACGAAGGTGGGAAAAAAAAACATCAATCTCCATAATAAGGTGTGTGTTGGTCTTGTCAGTTTGAATCTCCCAGTGCCTGTGGGGAACAGAACGTAACCAGTCAACGCCGGTCTCCTTTTCTTCCTGAACCACTTTGCACTGCTGGTGGCGAGGGTATGTGTGTGTGTGTGTGTGTGTGTGTGTGTGTGTGTGTGTGAGAAATTGGTTTGAGATTAAAGGAGGTGGCTATGCGTTCTGCTATCTCAGCTCTTTCTGCAGGTGCCCCTCATCTGATGTCATTAAGGAGATGAGGACGGATGATTGCTTGTCTTAAAACATTAAGCCATCCCTGTTCTTGGTCTCCTCCCTTCCATAAAGGAGAAAGCTGTTATGAGGTGTGAGAGTGGCCTGGTAGGGGGCCGGTGTTCTACCGTGGATACTATGACTCCAGGAGACCAATCTGGAACTGGTGAGGCACGGATCTGGGGTAGCGTGGAGATGGACACTGCACTGGATGCCAGAATGCATAGATGCAGCTAATGGCCTTCTGAACAGCTGGGTATCTGGGCCCAATCTGGCACGGTGTGGGGTCAGTACAATATCCAGAGCCGTAACAAAATGCAGTGCATACAACCGAGAAACAAGTACTCAGACAGAGATGAGAGTTAGAGTCAGAGAGTGAGTGAGGAAGGGAGTGACATAGAGATAAAACTGCTAGAAGGGAGCAACAAATGATCGGTAGTCAGGGATAATAAACTTTAGGTCCTGACTAGCTCAACTAATAGACCACGGCTTTACCACTGCCAGGGTTAAGGGTAGGGTTCCCACAGGTCTTGTCCATGCTATGCCTGTGAAGAATGTTTTAAAATAGCGACCACATTACTATCATTTACATGTTTATCATGTCCTTTGGCTGCAGGTGTACAGTGACATTGGGGATGGGAGAATCCCCCTTCCTCTCCAGAGATGCCTCCCCACTCCCCGATCATCACCCACTCCCTCTACTGCCCCCCCCATCCCTTATGGTTGATACATCACCTGGGAGGACAGCAGCAAAGCACTAGCTGACGAGTTATTGCCGATAAACTGGGGAAGAGACGCCGCGGCGCGTCGAAATACGGAATTCACTTGGCACACCGCCGTGAGATAAGGGGGCGGGGAGGAATTAAGGTGTCAATCAAATGGGCCATGCGCTGCCCTGGCGGATGAGTATAAACCACAGCCATAAAAAAGGGCATTTTTTAGACAGGACGTTGTCTGGGTCCCCTGAGACCAGAGGCCAGATTCGCAAAAGACTCTTAAGAACCAAAAGATAAGCTAAGAATGTTTGAATCTTTCTTGTTCAATCATTTTCTATGAGAAAACGTAAGAATTTATATAATTTTTGTAAACTATTCTAAGAAACTTCGTAGAATGTGTTTTTAGGAAACGTCTTAATAATTGTCTTAAGATGATTTTGTGAATCTGGCCCCAGAGTAGCCCCAGATACAGCAGTCACAGTGTGTGACTGCTGGAAAAAAAAAGCTGGGGACCAATCAGGATTAGCAAGTCCCTGGACTGCTGGAGGCATGACAGCATCAGTGCATGGTGCCCACCTGACCAGAAGGGTTTCAGTGATAACTCGGCGCCCCACACACACACAAACACACAAACACCCCCCCCCCCCCCCCCCCCCCCCCCCCACACACACACACAGAGGTACATTAGCCGCAGATGCTAACAATCCAGGACCCAGACAGCCATGGTGTTACTTGCAAAACACAGTAGGAGTGAAACTGGAGAAGCTACAGAGTGGGGTGGGGTAATAGAGATGGTATTACACTTGAGCAAACGGAGACAGAGACACACTTTTGCTCTCTATTTTCCTCTCCAGTAAAATAAAATGACCATCTTGACATGAAGTGCCTCAGGCACATATGTCAGAAGGTCCTGGGGTTTGTGGGTGGAGTGAGACGGGTGGTGGTCGTGGTCGAACAAGGCTGTGTTTATGGTCGACGAACGCATGGGGTTCTTACGAGGATCAATCTGCCGCTGCTTGTAATTTCATAAATGTTTGCAATAAAAATACTTAATATAATGTAGTTTATGTAGTACATCAAACATAGTCCCATGAGACATAAGAATCTCATTAGTCTGACATGTTCGGCAACACATTTGGTTCCCAATTATATCTAATATTGTCCTTGTGACATCACGCTAATTCAGATATCAGTATTGCACAAGAGCAGATGGTTCTGTGAGCTAATGGCCAACACATGATTGGGGGGGGGGGGGGGGGGGGGGGTAAATGTAGTTTATCAACAGATAGTCCCTACAACAAATAAATGACCGTTTGGATGGCATTTAAATCAATGATGTTCATATTCCACCACGAGGCCTCAAACAAACCTTTGTGTACACAGAGTCCCCCTGTTTTGGAGCAATTTCCCTAGCATGTGGTGAGTCTCTTCATGCACATCTAATTTAGCATGGGTTTCTCAGAAGCAAGGCCGATGCTTGCTTCAGTTAAGAAGTAACTCAGAGTCAGAAGAAGATGAATGGAAGGACGCACTTCTACCCACGAGGTTTCTTCAAGGGGCAGTAATAAGAGAAGCTAGTGTATTACAAGGTTTTTATTTTATTTTATAATAAATATAGCAAATCTCATGATGATGATGTCACACCAGACAGGTGGCTTTCTTTAGAAATCCAAAATAATTCATCTAACACAAACAGCACATAAACCAGGACTTCACATACTAATACTAGATTAAACTGATACAAAGTACTTCACAATAAAAAAAAGGGGTTGGTATCACATCAGCTGATGGTGCTATCTATCTATCTACACATCTATAAATAGTTTATTCTTAAGGACTACCCTTTCCTCTGACTTTGCCATGGTTGTATGTCCTGTCCTGCCCGGGCCATTGAAATCAAATTTCTCTGTCGATGATTACACCCTGAGGGCCCATGGGTGAGAAGAACATTTGAACTGAGTTCATCTCTAGATTCCTGACAGTGTATCTGTTCAGGTGACAGGTAATATCACACAGAAGCAGCCTTTGTTTTGGTTGGTGACAGAAGGAGCTGGCACCTGTTTTCAGAGACAATTCTAGCTGCAAATTAGCAGTGCAGAGAGAAGGCAATTACAAATGACACTGTCCATACAGAATGAAAGATTTAAAATTGTTTCCAACTGTGACCGATTTTTCTCTCATTGTCTTCACCATCATTATGGTGATATGGACTCAAGGTACTGAGGAAGAAATGAAAAGACCCTTAGTTCCCCCAAGCATGACATACCTCTTGCATTCCTGTCAAAAAACAGGAAGAGAATTACCTTTTCGTGGCTAAATTCCAGAAAGTACAAGAGTGAATATATTGTATGGCATACATGATGATGCGTAGTTGTAATTTTTTCCATAGGTCATCTTGGAAAGATTAAGTTTGTTAAGTCATGAGAGACGTCCTTCCTAATATGGCTTTGATTGAAGACACAGGTCCATCAACATCAACAGTGGACTTGGTAAAGGTAAGTACTTACGTTTGGACCAGAACCATCTATATCGCAAATTAAGTGATTAACAAGAAAAACAACCAGCAGGAAGTGGATACGAATCCAGAGTTGATAACATAAATGGTTAATGGACTGTATTTATATAGCGCTTATCAGACCAGGGGCCACGCAAAGCGCTTTTCAATTATTTCCTCACATTCACCCATTCATACACTGACGGCGGTGTCAGCCACATAAGGTTAGCTGCGCTTCAGGGAATGGACTACGTTATTATTTCTGTCTGTGATTCATTCCTCACAACATCCCTCCCTCCATCCAACTTTCCTTCCACTATTTCTTCCTTCCAAGCATCCTTCTATCCTTTCTTCCTTTGTGTGATCCTTCGTTCCATTTCTCCATCGTTCCTTTGTTTGTTCCTTCCTCTTTCCCCCCCTTCCTCCACCCACCCCCTGCTGTGATGTCATTCAGCGGTATGGAGAGTGACAGCCCTGCAAGTCATGTCAACCACCAGTCAGCCTCCTCTTCTGCCTCAATGAAGAGATAAAAGCCTATTGACTTGCTAGGCTCCAGTTAATGCAAATTGGGGTGCTGCTATCGATGTATTATTTATGGGGAGCGCTGGAGACATTTCCACAGAACTGGGAGCTAAGCTTACAGGAGATTAGCCATGCTATCTCATTCATTTACAGGACGTAATTGGTAAATTGTTGGGGGGAATTAGACTGAGTGAGGCTTCCCATAGGCGCTTCATCTCGTAATCGGGTGGCTGTCGTCAGCCAACCACCTTTGAGGCTTGCGATAAACAAATCAAATTGGTACGACTGATAGGCTACATCTGTCAAGCGGTCTGATGGATTACGACGAATGGCACCACAGCTATTATGAAGCAATTGAATTTCACGTGCAAAAAGTATCTTCGACTGCTAGCTATCCATTATATAATGACACCCATAAACAGTGCATTTGGATTTAGGAATGTACTTTGAAATTCAAATCCCAATCTAACAATTATGCAGTAAATATCGATTGAATCACAATACTTACATTTTAACTATATATATCACCATACTCCAAAGAAAAACCTTCTTAAGAGCAAAATGGCTTAAAAATAAAATACTTTGTCAACTGCATCTTTCTTGTCCGTGTCATTAACGTTGTGAATTGCAAATGATGAAACGTGACAGGGCTGGTCGTTTATCTTATCGTGTCTCATCGTTCCTCACTAGCGTCGACCCCGTGCCCATCTTCCACCTTTTTGACGAGCGCTCAGGTTTGTTATTCGCGAGCAGCGTTTCATGTGTTTGCAGGCAAATAAACAGAACAGGAGGGAGTCTTACCTTGTCATCGACGTCACTCTCGCTGTCACACTGCAAGACAAAACAGAGACACAGGGAGGGGATATGAGGAATCATTCATGTGCCCGCTACTCAACCCCCCCCCCCTCCCGTAGCATCTCACAGAGCACGTTATTTTTGCGCAAATCTTCACCTTCTCTGACAGCTTTCAGTAATAATAACAAAAGAGGCAGTGGTGGTGGTGGCAGTGGGGGAGGGGGGTGGTGGATTCTGATAGACTGAAAGAGGTTTTTTTCTCCCGAGTTGGAAAGTGGCGTGGCAGCATCACAATAATTATATTCTGTGTTTTTTCTTAGTAAATTCAAAGCTGTGACTTGGAAAAAAGTGACAGCAATCATTTTCCTTTCAGCCGTCGCTTGTCAGTCAGCCCTTCTCAGAGAACCACTAGAGTAGACAAGTATGGCTCAAGAACATTCTGCGCGGGCTTTTCAGTGAGGTTTTTGAAATGTGTCTCATGACAAACTCATAATTCGTATTTGTCTTTGCAGGTACTGCTGAACTGAATGAATGAAAAAGGCTTTCATTGTGAAGTACAACAGGTTAGACCAGAGACCTGAGGATAGATTCAGTCTCTATTGAGTAAGGGAAAATAAGAAATTTGTGGAATGTTTACGTTCTTAAATGCCTTTTTTTGTTGGTTTCAAGCTCTGAAACGGATGATGCAGTGTTACCTTGTACTTGGCCTATACATCATGTTTGACTATTTAGTCAATTAGTAGCCTATTTGGTAACACTTTACAATAATGGGTAAATTCATTAACCATGAATTAACATTAGTTAATGCAGTAATAACCATTAACTAAATTAATATGTTTATATGTACTAATGGTTTCATGTTAACTAAGGTAATGGTGTTCATTAGAACTAAGGCATTCATATATACATTATTTAATAGGGTTAGGGTTTACACTAACCCTAACCCCTATGCTAATGCTTTATAATAATGCTTATTTCTGCATTAACTAATGTTAATAAATTGTTATTAATGTACCCTTATAGTAAAGTGTTACAGACCAAAGCTATCCAAAGCAACTTACAATAAATTCAAACACATCTGTTAAATTTCTTTCTCTAAAGGACACCTACAGGTAGACTGCAGTGACCGGGGTTTGAACCCGCAATCTTTCGGTCGGCCCAACAAGTTGACTTCTAGACTACTCTGACCCCTGTTATTATTTTGGACCTGTGGCTCAAACTCTATTGGCTAGTATGTCTTGAAAATACAGACCAACGGGAAATGGTTGGGACTGTGCTGTGGGTGGAGCTGTTCTGGCCCTCAGAGCAAGAGCCATGTGGAGGGAAGAGATTGAAGGGAAGGGACCCCCAGAGTGACAAGGGGAGTTAGGGTTCCCGTTCAGGGGGGGGAAATGCATCCAATCTGTCAATGAAGTCTTTGTGGCAACATGTTTAAGTGGACCCTCTCTATTTTGTTTAACTCCCTTTCAGGGCTGCTTCACAATGTGGAGGAGAGTTTGGGAGGTGGGGGTCTTGTGTGTGTGTGTGTGTGTGTGTGTGTGTGTGTGTGTGTGTGTGTGTGTGTGCGTGTGTGTGTATGTGTGTGTGTTGGTTGGGTGGAGAGGGGTGGTGGGGTGTTCTGGGTCCATGGCAGCATTGCGACTCTTTGTAAGGAGTGCGGTTGGTCCAAATGTATAATTAAGTAACGAGAGCAATCAGGACAATGGCTCAATGGCTAAGATCTCTTTGCTGAGGTTGAACACACACACCCGCGCATGCGCGCGCGCACACACACACACACATACACACACATACACCAAATGCTATCTACTTGTTTGCAAAGGAACTCCCTGCTTCCAGGGGTATTAAGACCACCCTCCTGTCCTCCACTAGGGCCTTATTCTCAGGCTTTGTGTTGCTGTTCCAAGGAGAGCTTAAACACATGCCTGGGGGCTCCAGTTGTTCAAATTGAACACCAAGCATTCTAGTCGGTGAAACAAACACCTCGATGAGATGATCTAAACAAAATTTGAAGTGAATTGAATCATTCTTCCTTTCTCTCATTATGCATTTGCTCTTCGTGAAAAATGAAAGAAATCACAAGAAAACTTTTGTTTTCTTCTTTCATTCCACAGAATACTACTAGTTATAGGTTCTCCTGGCATCAATATTTAAATAAACGTTTCTCTCTCAAGCCTGAATTAAAATGCCATGGTAGAATTTTACTCTGTATCGTGGCCCACACATTCATGCATATAAACAGCTAAAGAGGGCGAATCTGAGAAAATGGCCACAATTATTTGCAACGTCCCTTTTCCTTGAGGTCTTTTTTGCGAGGGATAATTTCCGGACTTGGGCTTGTCAAAAGACCTTTATTCCAGAAAGCAGGGCATTAAGGAAGAGGAAGCTGCTCAGGCTTCTTGTCAATCACATCCCTATTCAGGCTAAGGACACTGGACAAATTAATTGTCAGCTATTTCTATACCACTTGTTACTGGCTCATCGCAACCTGTAATCACCACCCATTAGTTTCCTCTTGTCGCTCTTTCATTGTGTGTGTGCGTGTGTTTTTCTTTTTTTAAGAATAACACATGCAAAACAATTCAAGTCCAACCGGTTCCATCCAGTTAACAAAACCACTTTATAAATGTACACAACCTTGAGTACAAGCGGCAAAGATAAAATCCCCCTATTGCCTTAAAAACCCGTTGAAACAGGGATGGAAGGTTCTTGCTTATCTTCCTGGGGATGGGTTGAAGCCCTGCTTCTACATCCACACCCGCCCCCACCCCAGGGTGTAGTTGGCTGCAAAAACAAATGAGGCAAATAGTGTGGTTCTGCTCATAGGGTAGAACATGACAACCCCCCTGCCTTGTAATATGCATGTACTGATGTCGACGGCATAGGAAGAAGGAAGATGAAAGTGTTGCAGAAGAAAGATGAGACGCAAAGAAGAGAGAAAGAGAGTAAAGTGAAATGAGAGCGAGAGAGGTGAGATGGAGGAAACAAAACCGGATTAAAATGGTGGAAGTTGAAGGCAGATCGTGGCATGTTTAGATGCAGTGAGGCCTCCACCCGGCACCACCACTACTGAGTCACCACCTCTACCAGCACCACCACCACCACCTTTACCACTACCATATACTGGGTGTCCATGTCTCAAAGAGACAGTGAGCGATTGTAACATCTGCACCTGGCAGCCAGTCACCCAAACAAAGTAGTGAACGAAGGACAAGGCTTCAGATATAGCAGCCCCCCCCCCCCCCCCACCACCACCCCTTTTCCCCCATCCCTCCCAACTCCCAGCGCATCAGACGGATGCTTTTGGCATTTAAAGAGCTTTCAACACTTCAGAGGCAGGAGACAGCCACTGGTTTGAGCCTGCCCGGTCGCTCGGCATGGCAATGACACACAGAGGGGGAGAGAGAGAGAAAGAGAGAGAGGGAGAGGGAGGGATGGAGAGAGGGGGTAGAGGGATATAAAGCGAGAGAGAAAGAGAGCGAGTAAGAGAGGTAGATGGAGAGGGACCAATGTAGAGAGGGAGAGAGAGGTAGAGGAGGCTGTGCATTGGATGTCCTGATACTCCAGGACGTGCTCTGCCAGATTCAAATAGACATTGTGGGGAGGAGGAGCAGGAGGAGAGGGTGAAGACAATAAGCGAAGCGCATCCCAGAGCACATTAAAACGACTGGCCAAATTAATCACACAGTGCCACCTGTCAGACTCCGCGGAGACTCTGCCAACGAGTCTGACTGTGAAGAGAGATCACCTGGCAGCATGAATATGGCAAGGACGTTGTCACCGGACTGTATAAAATATAAATATACATGAACATATGTACATACATATATATTCTTCTATAACAATGTCTATGTGCATATTACACACAACAATCCTAACCCTATTCGTTTTTTCCACCACCACTCTATGTTGATAGTGTACACAACAGTGGGGTATGCATAACAACCCCATAGCAGTACGGCATTGGGGGGGGGGGGGTGAGAAGGCAGGTGGCCACTCAGCTGCCCCTGGTGTCCTGGAGAAGGAGTTCACCCAGCCAGGAATGTCAGGATTTAGACAGCCCCCAAACACACTGACAAGACAGACGACTTGAATTCAGCCATCGCTTTCTTCGTGGCCACTGAGCTGTAGAACGACGCAGTGGGAGGAAGGACAAGGCCCAGTCAAGGACAGCCCCCCCCCCCCCCCCCAGAGGGAGGGAGGGAGGGAAGGGGAGAGCAAAAGAGAGAGAAAGAGAGAGAGAGAACCCTCTTCCCACGAAAAGTGTATATATTGCAATGTTGAAATGTTTAAGCAACAGATATTGTACGTCCTTCTACTAAAGGCCATTGCATTTAAGTGAATCGACAGACAGACCAATGCGAGAGAGAGAGAGTGTGAGAGAGAGAGAGAGAGAGAGAGAGAGAGAGAGAGAGAGAGAGAGAGAGAGAGTGTGAGAGAGAGAGAGAGAGAGAGAGAGAGAGAGAGAGAGTTAGGATGGCAGTGGGTGGGTGGTGGTGGTAATGGTGGATTTCCAAAGCGGGTACCCAACTGTTGTGCTTGATACTGGTAGAACAACACCAATCTCTGCCTGCTATTTCCCTCCTGCCGATGTTTGGATGAGCTGTGGGGATATCAGTAGAACAGAGTGCCTCTCTGCTGGGAGGGGGGTAGGGAGGCTAGCATTGGAAGGCCCCATCATCCAACCACCCCTTCCAACCCTCCAACCAACCCTCCGTCCAACCACAGATGAATGCTGGGTGGAGGGACCAATGCTGAAAGTGTTCTGTGCTGTGTTTTGCTTCGTATGCCCTCTCTCTCTCTATGACTTCAGCAAGCGTAACACTGCTGTGTGGGAAAGTGGGGAGACATGAGACGAACCCTGGTGGGGTTGCCATCTGTGAGCTATACAGCAACACGGCGCTCGGTGCCTATATAATGGATATTAAAAACACCTATGTTGATAGAGAGAGCTGAAGGAAATATGGCCTCTGTGAGTATTCCGGTGTTTTTCTGTGTGAGCAGCAAGTCCAGGATAAACATGGCCTCGGGGGCCGTGGGGGGTCATGGGTGAAGTAACGTTCAGATTTACACGACTCACGTACCACCGCTGCACTATTTCCCCCACCCCCCCCCCCACGACCCTGACAACCTTGAAGAAAACATTACAAAAAAGAAAAGAAGTGAATGCTCTTAACCTCCGGCGAGCTGTGTCTGAAAGGACCACCTAAGCAAAGTGATTTGATCGCGGGATCAAATCCATACTGCCATTTGACCTTTAACCCCGCTGCCAGGCAGCATGGGAAGTCAGCTGATTACCCCTGGTTGGACCAGGGGCTCTGGATTACAACAGTATTGATCCCCGTTGAAGATGGAGGATCCACAGGGAATGGTAGAGAGAGCAATACAGAGAGAGAGAGAGAGAGAGAGAGAGAGAGAGAGAGAGAGAGAGAGAGAGAGAGAGAGAGGGTGAGAGAAATACTATCGGCCATCAGGAGGCCTAAGCAGAGCTCTAGCACAAAGCGATATTTGAGCTGAGGGACCTCAGAGTAGGCTGAGCAAACAGAAAGAGACAGCTCAGGTAAACGTGCCTTTCACAAGCGCGAGCGAGAGAGAGAGAGAGAGAGAGAAATAGAGAGAGAGACAGAGACAGAGAGAGAGAGAGATATAATGAGGTTAAGAGGGGCAGACGGTAGCAGGAAAGAGAAGAAGTGGTCCCAGCATTAGTTCGCTAGATGCAACAGGGGCCTCCTGTTTTGGGGCCGACACACTTTAGTCGAGAAGGAGTCAGTGGGGGCGATCTAAATCAAACGGGGGGTGGAAAGGACCGATATAGACCTGACCCAGGGCCAACCTAAGCAGTGTGCATGTGGTTATGAAGTGAGGTGGGAGACAGAGACAGAGAGCGAGAGAGAGCAAGAGCGAGAGAGAGAGAGAGAGAGAGAGAGAGAGAGAGAGAGAGAGAGAGAGAGAGAGAACGGAAGGATTAAAGTTGTTGAAGGAGACGCCAGCCATCATCTACTCATTAAATTAAAAGCCCCGACCTGTTCTTCCTTCCAACAACTCTTGCGTTCTGTATTCAGTACTCACTGCAGGGAAGAGAGGAAGAGGAGGTGGCGGAGGAGTTGAGGTGAGGGGAGGTGGAGGATGCTGGCTGACGTTGGTGAGTAGTTTGCCAGAAAGACAAGCTGAGTTTTAACGGTAGATATACAAGGGAGCTGGGAGCGTTCATTAATTTCTGGCCCGAGCGTGAAAATGACAGGGGATACTCAACGCTGCTGTGGAAATGGCGGTTCAAGAAAAAGACAAAGGTGAAATAAAATATGAAAAAAAGTATTGAATTATGGTGGCCATTTTTTATTCAATTTCCTTCAACCTCTATGGTCTTATTATAAAGCACCTGTTAGCTGGCTGTTGTATGTGATGACAGAGGCAATGACTACCTAGCACATGCCTCTCCGCAGCGATACCCACCAGACAGACTCACTATCTAAATAAATCGCTAATTTTAGCTCCATCAATAACTCCATACAACCAGCCACCTTGCTAGCTAGCTAAATTGCTAGCTTTGGAAGTTCTGAATAACTACATCCAACAAACCACCTAGCTAGCTGGCTAAATCACTAGCTATAGAAGCGCCAAATAGCTAGCTTTCAGGCACAAACATACATGCCCCTACACACGCACACACACACACACACACACACTCATTTGCCTGCTCCATCATGCACGCACACACACACACACACACACACACACACACACATTTGCCTGCTCCATCATGCACGCACACACACACACACACACACACATACATTTGCTTGCTCCATCTCTCTTACACACACACACACACACACACACAAATGCTAGATGCCAGCGTTAACACGGAACCCGTCGGTACTATCTTCTGTCTCCGACGTGGCCCCGGGGCCCGGCGGTGTCAAGCCGTGGCGTGGCGAAGCGCAGGGGAACTCTGAGATATCTTAAAAGTCGGGAGGGAAGAAGAAATTAGGCGAGGCAAGGCAAGGAAATGGGATGTTGACATGAACTGGCCCCTGGGGCGGCCGACGGAGAGAGGGAGAGCGAGGCAGAGAGATAAAGAGAGTGAAGCTGGGCAAGAGACAGAGAGGCAAAGGAGAGAGAGTGGGAGAAAGAACAAGGCAGAGGGACAGCGAGGCAGAGCGAGAGAGAGAGGGAGAGAGCAAGGCAGAGAGGGAGAAAGGAAGAAAGAGAGCAAGAGAGAGAGAAAAAGAGAGAGAGAGCAAGAGCGAGAGAGAGCAAGAGCAAGAGCGAGAGAGAGCAAGAGCAAGAGCAAGAGCGA
Source organism: Lota lota (assembly GCA_026745465.1). Taxonomy (NCBI): domain Eukaryota; kingdom Metazoa; phylum Chordata; class Actinopteri; order Gadiformes; family Lotidae; genus Lota; species Lota lota. The sequence goes on along the minus strand of JACYXH010000479.1, from coordinate 12,376,804 downwards.
GAGAGAGCAAGAGCGAGAGAGAGCGAGAGAGGGTCCCTGGGCCCGGCGCTGGCTGGCTGACAGTTTGATGGAGCGAGCAGAGTCTTCCCCGCGGCCCAGCCCGCCGCCTCTCACACTGATGTAGCTCAGTGAGGAACAGATTGAGCCTCCGGGCATCGCTCTGTAGTGCTGCTCCACCCCCCCCCACCCCTCTCTCCCTCCCTCTCCCTCACACTCTTCGTCTATCTCTCGCTCTCAGAGCCACACATGCTCACACTCCCTCTCCCTCTCCCCTATCCTCGCTCTCTCCCTCTCTCACCATCTACACAGCCAGTACTACAAGCAGACTCTCTCTACCAAGCTTCTCTGGCTGACACACAAAGAGATGTTTATATGTGGCTCACACACACGCGCACACACACACTCGCACCCCCCCCCCCCCCCCCCCCCCCCCCCCCCACACCCCACATAATGAAATCACATTCAACACTCTTCTGCTGCACTACAGCAGCACTACTGATGCCACAGTGCCACGCATAACATTGGCCTGGCGTTTCACGCTAGGCTTGACATCAGTCCAGAGAGGGTATGTACCCACTCCGGTGGGATAGCAGTAGGAGATAGTTTGGGCTAGTTGAGTAGGTGGGGATGGATGTGCAACCATCAACAGGGGCCTCACAATTATCAAAAACCATCACAGCTGGACCCAAGAACTACAAATGAGACGCAATGGCTTCCACTCCCTCTCTCTCTTTTTATGTCATCCTCCCTCATACATCACATGAACTAGCTATAAAACATTTCAAACATATTTCGCAAATGTACAGGCTGTTAATACCAACTGATAATTGTATAAGCCTATAATCAATTTGACTGGATAGGGAGCTAAAGCCGCATACACTCCCAGTGCAAAGTGTGTCGTTAAAGAAAAAAAAGAACCCTCCACCGATAAATATGAATAAAGGCACATTTATTCGCTGTGTTTGGATGTATCTGCTTATTATTATCCCATTTTTCAAAAAGTGTTGATTCACAAAACCCTTACTGGATTGCACACAATGCCACAGAAAAGGCTAGGAGACTACTGGTAGATGTTCATTAGTTGGGATTTAAGAAATGTGTGTGAATGGACAGGCAGGACATCAAAGAATTGAATCAAAACAGACGACATTGGCACCTGTGAGTCATTTGATGGACATTTTCAGTCGAATGTCATACGGTTTCCAAAACATATTCCACCGACTTGACTTGCTGTAATGCCAGTGTTAGCTGTATGCACCCCGTTGAGTGGAGGGAATGCGGACCCAGGCAGTCCTATCTTTAATCGGCGCAATCGACTAGTCCAGGGGCTTATAGCGCCCTTGGGTTACCTCTGAAGCCCGGCCAGATAAGTACAAAGTCACAGGAAATCATTAGAGGAGACCAGAAAACAATGGAGGGTAGGGGTACAAAACTGATAGATGGATCAATCCATGCATTGATACAGTAGATGTATGGATGGATAGATTAATGGAGCTAGGTGGATGGATATGAGAGAGACAGGGAAAGAGAGAAAGAGAGAAAGAGAGAGAGAGAGAGAGAGAGAGAGAGAGAGAGAGAGAGAGAGAGAGAGAGAGAGAGAGAGAGAGAGAGAGAGAGAGAGAGAGAGAGAAGGCTAACAGCTGGCTGCTAGGAGAGGAGGGGTTCTGGGGATGGGAAAGGATGACATAAGTCAGAGATGAAAGGGGTGGGGGGAAGGGTGTAGTATGTGTGTGGGTGGGAGGGGTAACCAGCTAGCAACCAGAAAAACTTCTGTTCAGCACCTCACAAACACGCCATCAGAGATAGGAACACAACAAGAAAGAGAGAACGAGAACGAGGGAAAACGAGCAAGTTAAGGGAGAAAGGGAGCATGAGGAGAGACAAGGACGAGGGGGGGGGGGGGGGGGGGGGGGGGAGGAGGGGAGGCACCATACCCAAAGTGCACGTCTTCAGGAGGTGAATAATTTAGCAGCGCACGAGGGAAACGAGACGAAACACGAACACAAAACACTAGCAGCAGTTGACCTGGAGCAGCAGGGACATCACAGACAGGGAGAGAGAGAGGGAGAGAGGGAGGGAGGGAAAGAGAGAGAGGGAGCAAGAGAGATATTTCTCCCCTTATTCATCTTCTCTCTCCGTCTCCCTCCCTCGGCTCCAGGGAGGAAACAGCTGTACTGTCGTCTTGTTTCCCCTCACATTCTATAAAGCTCAACACAATGGCTGACAACTCAGTTCCACCCAGTGCTAGCTCTCTCTCTCCTTCTATCTCTCTCTCGCTCACTCCATCATCCTGCCTGTCTCTCCCCGTGTTTTTCCGTAGACAAGCTGCAGTTCGGTGTGTGTGGAGTGGTGGGACTGGTGTGGATCCGTAATGGCGGCGTCTACCGCAGCTGTCTGTGTGTCCAACGGGGAAGATGTGGATCTACTGTCAGAGGGAACACAATGCAGCCAGGGGCCTCTGGAAGGTGGGAGGAGGGGGGTTAACTGTCGCAGACGGGAAGTCGTAAATATTATCTGCCTTGTGATTGGGCGTGGTGGAGACTGAACAGACCTCGTGCACGCCACCTTTGTCAGCATGCCATGAATCACCTGGACTACTGGGGTCCATGTGTATGCGTGTGTGTATGTGCATGTGTGACAGTTGGGCAGACAGAGGGGGGCGGGGCCATCTATTGCTGTAATTAACGACCAGCGTTGCCAAGACCCCCGGCCCCCAACAACACAGCCCTGGTGCAATCCTTTTTTTAATTTCTTCCACCAACAATGGCAACGGCAACCCAGGATACAGACAGCGAGTCAAGATGGCTGACTGCTCCTTTCCCCCTCATCATTTTCGCAGCCTCTCCCTACCTTCCCCCCGACTTTAACTCTGTCTATCTCTGCAGGTTTCTCTCCATCTCTCTCTCTCCCTCTGTCTCCTGCTCCCTGTGAGTCTTTCATATTAATGGGACATCCCTTGTTTGTAAAGGTGCCAACGTGTGTGCACTGCCGCAGGCTGTCTATTATAGCAGGCCTCTGGGGCGGCTCGTCCATATGCTGCCACATATGGGCCCCTCAGCAGCATCAATTAATGTTGTTATAATACTGATTCTTATGAGCCGGGGCTTTCTCAGCCCCTCGCCGCCGCCTCCTCCTCCTCCTCCTGCTCCTGCTCCAGCTCCTCCTGCCTCTCATCTCATCTTCCTCGTTCCTTGCTACCTCGCACGATGACTCCTCGTCTCCGCGTGGCGCTTTGTGCGTGGAAGCTTTTTGATTTTCCTTTCTCTAATTCCTGTTCCCGCTCCCCCACAGAATTGCAGATTTCTTTCTTTTTCACGGGACGAAAAAGACAAGGTTTGAGATGTCAAAGCAACCCCCATGGCACCTGGAGGCCTTGAACGAGGCTTTGTTCCAGCGAATCGAAAGGGAAGTGAATCGAAAACGAAGAGGATTCGGGTTAACGCCAGTTTGTCGATTGAAATAAGTCTATCAATTATATTTAAATGAATGCAGGCAATAAGTCTATCAATTATATTTAAATGAATGCAGGCAATCGCAACAGTTACTTGGATGGAGGAAGCTATCTGATTGATCTGATCTCAGACATACGAGGCCCACGCTGTAATTCTACATTACAGTACATTAGGCCATTAGCGTCTACATTCACGCACGCAGCGACAGGCTGACAGATGTGAAATGGTAATCAGTTCTTTTTAGGTTCCATCCTGCCGTTGGTGGTGGAGCTGACAGACTGAGGGTGGTGGGTAGGACAGGCAGCGGGGAAGGGTGGTGGTGGTAGTGGGGGTGGTGGTGGGGGTGGTAATGGTGGCAGGGGCTGAAGGGTTTTGTACAGTAGCACAGAGCTCTGAGCCAAAGCAGCCCTCATTAGCAACACCACAATTAATAAAGATTCAGCGTACTTTCTAGCTATAACTGACTACATCCACCACCCTCCCCACACAACCCCTAAAGGAACTCTCATTTGATGAACGCGCTCAACGATGGGGGAAGAGGAGGGGGTGGGAAGCAGGGGGGAGGTTAAAATGTTTCGGCTGGCTAATTACTCTCAGGATGAAAAGCCTCGCCGCGTACAGGCTCGTCTCGACGTGGGGAGCTTTTTCCTCACCGCTTCTCGCCGCTCTCGAATTCCGATTGTTTTTGTTTGCTTCTGTGTTTTCTTTTTTTCTTTTCCTCTGCGTTAGACTGACTAGCAGGCAGGCGAGCACGTTTGGCAGGCAGGCGGCGTTTGAAGGTGCAGTCAGCGGCGGCGGCGGCGCGGGGCTGCCGTGCTTTGTAGTGATATTTCCAGCAGCACCGTCGTCTCATTACTTCTTGACATGGGGAGATGTGCGCAGGGGCGGCCTGTCATTTTGCACTGTCCAAAGTTTTTTTATTTAATTTCTTTTTCTGGTGAGGGAGCGAGGAGACAGGAATGGAACTTCAATGACCCGCCTGCCTCTGGCGCACAGAGACGAGGAATATATTAAAAAACCCAAAAACGCGGATAAAGTCCAACGAAGCGTGGTGCTTAAAACCGCTTGTAAAACCGTAATGTCCGGTCCCTTAGGCTGCTGGAATCTCTGTAATCACGTCTGCTCTGGACGGGGACGGCCCGAGCTGTGGCTGTGTGCCGATGGACGCTAATTCACTTAAAGTACGTACACTGGGAACCTCGGACAGCAGATATTAGAAAGCAGCTAAGACAAGGAGGGCTTTGTGTTTCCAGAGGAACAGATCCTGAGAGCAGAGTGTGTGCTACACCTCTAAAAGCTCCTGGATGTTTTCACATTGGACAATAAGTGCCAGTTTCTTAAAAATGTGTGTGTGTGTGTGTGCGCACAAGCACGCATGTGTATGTGTGTGTGTGTGTGTGTGTGTGTGTCGGAGGTAGCGGTGCCTCTCTATGTTGATTTCACATGGTGTTCTCTCATAGCGGAACAAAAAAGCCTTTGCCCTGTTTAAGAGGCTGCCAAGAATTGATTGAAGCGCCTGGTTACCATGCGAACCCCAGCCTGTTGCTGGGGCGACTGTCCCAAAGTGCTTCCTGGGTAATTTTCGCGGTCACTGGTTTGTGCACGCCTGTGTGGCACAGAGGGGTCCACCCTCATTCAGGCCCCAGCAGGGGTCCTTTCATTAGGCCTGCTGAATGGCCCCATTCATCCTCTTCACCTCGCTTGGTCACACTGCTTCTCCGCAGAGGGTCCAGGACAAACTTTTTCACCCTTTTTACACCCCCTGATCCGCCACACTCCGCCCATCTTAGTCATGCTTCGCTTTGTGTTCTGGAACATGTGGTGTCTTAGCTCAAGCTAAGGCGGGGGGGGTGGGGGGGGTGGGGTGGATGACAGTCCAACTCCATTTTGAGACAAACTAATAATTGAGACTTGGACAATCTGTGTTTGTCTTAAAGAAATGAAATGTACAAGGACATATCAGCATTCCAGTACATACCTTGTTGCAGCCCCCATCTTATGAGCAGTACATCTTCTAAGGTTTGATAAATGAGAGGCACTGCATTTAAAAGCAACACATCACATTCACATACATTTCCATGCTTATTTCAGCCTGCAGTTCTGCAACACGGCTTGGCCAAAATAAAAAATTGCATCCACCCGTGCGTCACTGGCATTTGACAGTGTCTCCGCGCTATCTCAGAGGGCACCGCTAAATGTGTTCCCCAAAGAGCCGTTCCAGCAGAGTTCAGGGCCATTTCAGCCTTTCAGTCCCCGCTTTGCCGTTCCGCTGAACAGCTCTTGTAATGCCGGTGCTTAGCCAAGCTTGGAGGACCTCCCTCCGCTCTCTTTCTGTCTCGTTCTGGCCTTCGATTTGAGTCCCGGGTCTGGCCTTAGTGAGAAGCGACTAATTGTCTTAAATTGTTAGTGCCCCCGGAATGAGATCCACTTCAATAGGTGACAGGCTCAGCAATCACTCTGCTCCCTTCCCTTCCCTCGCCTTCCCTTCCCTGGTAAGGAAAGATTGACCCCCTATGCTTCTCAGGCTACTGGGCTGTAAAATTGAGTGGGCGCTAGGCAGGCTACTGAATGAATGCTGGCATCTTGAACACACTAACCTTGAGGAAGGACCACTACTGCCAGCCCCGGCCCAAAAGAGATGGAGATGAAATATCATCCATGTTGGACCGATGAGACATAGAGAGGGAAAAGACCAAAATGGTGGCACAGGCTGATTTGGAGCTGGAGGTGGTGAGGTGGTTGCTATGCAATATAAGGATAGAATGAAAAGGATTCTTGTGTTGGAGAACGATAGATCTCTGTTTGAAAAATTTAGCAAGATGGCAGCTCAGCAATAAGGGTCTTATTCAAAGAAGGTTTGAGACAGAGTAGAATAAGGAGTTTTACCACTAGCAGTATGAGGATAATTCCATCTTACTTTTACTTCTTCATTTCTGCATGTTATTTGCATGAGTTTTACTCCCCAGTAGAAGCCATGTGCATGTTTAGTTATGGCTTCCAATGGATTATATGCAATTATACAAAAAAGGAAAATGGATGAAGGATGATTTACTTCCACAGGTTCCTCTAGGAGAATACAATTTTTTTGCGCCGCAACAAACCCAGCCCTGAAACAAAATAAACCTGGAACACGATCCAACTTTGATTGTGATTAAAGACATAAAATAAAATAAATAACTATATACAACCGCCAAGGATTAACATTAGTACAAATGGACTGTGTCCCTTGCAGATGGTTATAGTCCTCCTAGAGGCCCCCAAGCAGGTCTACGCTCTCTCAGACTGGGGGAACGGAGGGCTGTGCTTCCCCCCCCCCAGGGTGCCGCGCTATCATTTGCAAGAAAATTACTTCAGTAATGAAGAATCCCGGCCCCATAAATCCTTACGGCCTCACCTTCCTGCGCCGCCTCAACTCTCGCCGAAACAGCTAGTAAAAATTCTCCTTTAAAAAATTCATAGCGCAATTTCGCTCAAATCCCTCCCAGCAAGCACAATTATGGAACTTTCATCTCAATTGATTTATGTCCTGGGCAGAGAGGGGTTAGAGGGTGTCACAGGGGAAAGAAAACAAGCGGTAAATCATTGTTTTTTAGAAGGGGGAGGGTGCCAGACCCCCCCCCCCCCCCCCCCCCCACACACACACACACACCCCTCCCTCCCTCTCTCTCTCTGGCTGCTTTCAGCCTGAGATGTGCAGTGGGTGGGAGGTGGTGGTGGGAGAAATCGCGGGGAAGAGGGGGGTAGGCGAGGCATAAGGGAGACGGAGAAAGGAGGGGGGAGAGATGAAACAGAGGGAGACGAGGAGGCATGAGGGGGTTGGGGGAGGGGGGTGGAGTGGTATTCCACTTGATTAATAACACTAATCAAATTATACAGTGTTCCACTGTGCCCTGAAATCTGGGGGCCATAATGTCCTCTAATGGCGAGGTCCACGGAGCTAAACTTCAGGGGGAAAACACAGCGCTGACTGCTGCACGCCTTAATGAAAGCAGTAAAACATCCATTTCCAGAAGCCATGAAATGAAAGTCGAGATCGTGGATGGGCTGCCTATTGCTCCCCCACAGCATCAAAATGGAGGGCCGTTAATACAAAATAAAAAAAAGAGCCAGAGCCAGAGAGAGAGAGAGAGAGAGCGAGAGAGAGAGAGAGATATGAAGAGACCAAGGTGGAAGAGGGCGAGGGAAAGCCGAAAAGAGATAAAGAAGAACAGAGTAGAGAAGCACAGTGAAGAGACACATAGGGCAAGCACAGCCCTCACAAGAACAAGCGGATGTTCAAGAAAGGACACGATGAAAAAGAAACAGTAAGAAGGATTGGAATGAGTCTCCCTATTTATTTTGGCATACAGACAGCCTATCTCTGCTGATTATGGATGAGCCCCGGCTGCCTAGCTCTGTCTGTTATGCTTAGTGCTGATGACAGCAGCCAATATTCATCACTATTAAGGTGCTGAAGCACCTCACCGCCAAATCCTCTCCCTCACTTATCACACTATCTCCCTATTAGTGTATCCCATCCATCCATCCATCCGAACATCCACAATTCCATCCATCCGGTCATCCTTCATCCATTATCCAACTCCCCTTTCATCCAAATATTCAACCATCCATCTGAATATTCAGCCATCCACCCATCCCCTCCTCCACCTTTTTTGATGAATATGTATGCCGTACAACAAGTTTAGACTACAGTTTACGATTGCTCATTACAGACTTTATTTTACATTACATTTCCACCAGGAGAATAAGTCCTATTGTGAGAACCACACCTCATCAGAATTGATGTGCCAAATCATATATGGAAAATATGTTCAAAGGAGTTAGCTAAACAGGAGAAGTCCTCCTGGTACAGTTTAGCATTAGCACTACCAGGGGTTAGATTCAAACTAGGGTAACCAATGAGTAGTATTGTAACTCGCTTTGGATAAAAGCGTCCAGCAAATGGCATGTATTTGTATATTAAGACCCAGCCCCAGATATACTGGACACAGAACCGTCTATACAGGATACTGAGCAGCTGTCCCGTAATTCATCCAGTCCCTCCACAGTTTTACTAAAGCTTTATGGTTTTGATCAGCCAAATTACACATGCTGGAAATAATCAAATAAGCCGTTGCATATTGTGCACTGTAAATGTTTTCTTTGCACCCCTTTGAGAGATTTTTCATCTGGAGACCCAAAACAAACAACCCCCACCCCCCGGCCCTAAAAAAACAGACCAAAAAATACACAAGAGCTGAGAAAACACAGATTGCTATTGTTATCATCGCAATCACGGCCGTGGTTTCTGAGCAGCGGCCTCAATCAGGCTGAAATACCGTTTCATTTAGTGAAGCTTCCTGTTTTGACTGGCTCAGGGTTCAAAAGCCTTGGCTGATGCGCCAAAAACTCAATCAGGAGCAATTACATAGCCATCAGATAGAAATGTAATTGATTTGAAAGTTGACATGAGATATAACTACATTACAGTTGAAGCACGGAGAAAAAAAAGGACCTCAGGGACAGGGCCAACCGGGAGCTCATTAACGGCATGCTTTGAATTATTGAGCTCTCCCGGCAGTGACATTGACGAACAGAGACAGCCAATTGGCTTTAACAACTGAGTTTATCTCAACTTACGGGCAACCCAAGACACTCAAAGAGGAGCATGCACTTGTGCATGAATATTGCAGGGATAGGAGTTGTAATGGTCCATAATTGAAAGGGTTCAGGGGAGGGTAGGGTCAAAGGTTGTGCGTCGCCTTCAGCTCAGGAAACATCATTATGGCACGTCCTGCGTGGGTATAGTTTCTATGGGAACAGCACCACCTTACATTCGGGTAAGCAGTAGCATTGCACGTTCAGTTCTCCTCGGTGATGTGTGTGGGCTCTGGGATGGAAAGCTCCAGCAGACACAAAGAGCTTAAAAGAGACAGCATCGGGCCTCTTGGGGGTGTGGGGTGGGGGGGGGGGGGGGCGTGTCTGCCTGACCCTGACTACAGGCCTACGGGGTCTCCCTGGGGCGTCCGTAGGGGCCCCTGCGGAGCGGATAAAGATATGAGGCTCTTCAGTGGAGCCCTTGCCTTTCCCCAGGAAACTATTGCCTAGTTGCCTCTGAGACTGGTCCAGTCCCTGAAGCCCCTGTGGTCTCTCTCTCTGTCTCTCTCTCTCTCTCTCTCTCTCTCTCTCTCTCTCTCTCTCTCCTGATCTCATCATACAGCACTCCCATGAGTTTGCTCACAAAAATGAGAACTCAATTAATTCAGGGGAAATGAGGGCAAAGGAGGAGTCCTGGGAGCCTAGTGAGATGGAAATACAGCGAGAGATAGAACAAGATGGGAGGAAGGATAAAGAAAGAAAGATAGTTAGAAAGAAAATAAGACGAACAGAAAGAAAGAAAGAAGAAATTAACAAACGAACGAACGAGCCAAACACATGTCCCAGTCACCGTGCGGCCTGGAATCAGCAAAACGCATCAGCGCAGAAGGACGGCGGTGTGTATTAAGTCTTTAACCCGAGTCAATCCCGTCTGCAGTTTAAACACAGCTGGGGAAGGCCCCTCATTATGGGATGGGATGCTGTGTAAACAGGACCGTTACAATGGCACAGACAAACAGGAGGAGCACTGTGGCGGCTGATCACAACAAAGACCGGGCGTGGTTATAGCCCTGAGGAAACTCAATACCGCTCTATTCTCCAATACATAGGCGCTGAAAGCATCCCGCAGCTAACCTTTATTTGGCCTCCAGTGACCACAGACTGGCTTTTAACCCATTATCACAAGCGTGTGAAAGGGTTGCACAGATAAGAGACCTGCTCTGAATGGGACATTGAGGCATTAAGTGGTTGGACTAGTCAGGTGTACAGTAACCTACATAGTGTAGTACATATGGGGTTCTTTATGTGCAGGAATGTGTGTGTGTGTGTGTAACAAATACACACAACAGAAAAATCGAATGATGTCATGAATGAGAGGTTAATATTACAGAGGTGTAGTGCTCTTGGGAAGGCAGCAGTGGTAAAGCATGTTGATAAAAGGCTAACCTGCTTTGGATACCACCATCACTTTCCCTGGGTTTTGCGAGAAGACCCAACAGCAAACCAGCTGTTACCAGAAAGGTAAAGTTTGCGTGCACAGTGAACTGGAGGTAGACTCCAGTGTCACTCTGCCATAAGAGGCCAGCTAGCTTCATGTACCCACAGTCAACCATAATGTAGCTATAATACATGTCCAAAAACAGCTACACAATGGATAATCGTTTGTTGTCTAGGTACACAATGGATCATTTCTGTGTTACAATATCAGCGCTGCACATATAAAAAATGTTTCTATCAGGAGAAAGTCCTTAAAACCAAGGGAGTGAAACAAGCACTCCGGACAGTATATTTTATGATGAATACCTTGCAAGTTTTGGGCTGGGAGAGATTATGGTAAATGTATTTTCAAAATAACAGCCCTGCTACTACATGAATCATTGACTAGTCTGTAAACAGATGCGTTCTAGTTAATGTCTGGAAGATGGTTATATGATTGTGGTTGCAGAAACTGAAGAAAAGAGAATTTGTGGCTGAAAAAAAGAGAAGTTAATAAAAGGAAGGCCCTGTGCGGCGGTTTTTAAATACCCTGGTGCTGCTCTCAGCCTTGTCGCCGAACTGAAACTGTCGACAAAAACCACAAGACTGTTGAGTGAAGAGCATCAAGTCAGTCATAAGACACCCCTTCATCAATGGCTGATATTGTTCCTCGCATTAGCCCAAATTAAAATTAGAACAGTCTACTAAAAAATAAAAAGCCATTTGATGATTACCTCCTAATCGCCATTTACTCCCCTCTAAAATCCCCCAAGACCATAAATTCTTCTTTATTCGTAAGTAGTCAACTAATGACCCATTTAGCTCACTTTGCCAGCTTCTTGCCCAGCTATAACATTCATGACACTTCTTTGTTGGATTTGTGTCAAATGGCAAAAGTGTGGTGGCTGTAGACGTGCTTGTAAATGTTGTGGGCTATGTTAAAATGTGAGAAGAGCATGAAAAGAAATCAAGCAAAGGGTTTATTGGTTGAGTTGTAGGCACGTGTGTGCTCGTTGAATCAGCTGATGTTGATGCTGTCTAAAGATTAAGGGTATTAAACCAATAATCTACAAATGGATAGGTTATCCCATAAACCAAATAGTACGTGGCATTATAATGAACACAGGCATGTGGTCTTAGGCTGACTACAAGACTAGCCATTTAAAACAAACAAATATCCACCAACCAGTATCTACTTCCACAGGGCCGGAACAGATCCGTTAAGCACTTGTTTGTTTCGTCTAAAACCACCAATGTTTACGATGTTCATAAAAACTGTCTTTAGGTCTGGTATAGTGCTTCAAATGGAGCCATTACTGAGGAGAGGAGAACCAACCCTTCTTAGAGGCAAGACGATTCATTGTAAATCATGGTTATTTTTGTGAGAAGGAACCAAGTGCTGCAGAACTGCAACAGAAAAGAAGGACAAAGTTAACTAATGAGGCAAGAATGGTAGAGTGGCTTGAGGTTAGATGGTGTGAAACTGACTCGGACAAAAATAATCTTCTAAATTCTTCGGAAAAGCACAGAAATTATATGAATTGCTAAAAGAGTAGATGATATAGAGATTAAACACAGCTAAACAAACACTGAACCTAAATGCAGGAACCGCCAGGAGACAATAACTGATTGATGCTAACCTCAAAACATGTCACGAACCAATCTGAGTGGCAAAAGACCGGGCCATAATCTTGATTATGCTTTAAAAAAGTAACAATCTTCTCGTCTATCACTTCATTCCATGGTTTTATTGTAATCAATCCTAATCCCTAGACACCTGGGCCATACCTCCTCTGACCGGAACATGAAACCAGAACAAGAAACACTATGCAGCCATTTGGTTTTGTTTGTCACCCCTGGGTCTCCTTAGCGCTGGGAAACCTTACCCAGCCATTCCCTGCTCCGTATCCCCTGGTGGTAGCGGTGCAGTAGCTAGCAGATAAAACACAAGTTGAATAACATTGCTGTTCTGTGGACCACCGTAGAAGTCTACTCAAACATTCACCGGGGGTCACGTTGCTAATTTGATGAACCGTCCAGACGTTTTGCACTTGCCCTCCCGGGCAGCATCCCCCCCACGTATCGCCTTACATCCCGCTAGTTACCTCAGGCAAACAAGGGCTTCAGTGGCTCCAGTAGATTCAATTGAACAGAATTGAGCACAGTTCACCGGCTTTTGGCTGGAGCTCTGGGAGTAGACGACAGCAGTGTGTGTGTGGAGCAAGAGAGTATCGGTTGACCCAGACTAATTATTCATAAGGCCTTGTTGTGATGGCTGCCGCACTGCTCAGGTCAAGCAGGAGTGGCTAGTGGGGAAACAAACACATTTCCTGCTAAAACAGTCTTGACACTGCTGGCTATCTACAGGAAGTGTGAGAAAAACTGTTACTGCCGCCAGTCCTGCTGGGATGAGGCAGAGTTGTGATTGTTTGTGTAAGTATGCATGTGTGTGTGGCTGTGCCTGTGTGTGTGCATGTGTAGCTTAGCATAGGTTTGTGGGTGAGTGCCTTTAGGGTGGTGTTGGCTCAACGGCAATGCGTTTCCAATTGAGAATTGTAAAGAAATGCAACCAAGAGAACGATTTACAAAGTGACTTAAATAATGATATCCTTCATTTTCTGATTAGGCATGCATCACCTTGAAATGTATAATTACAGTGATTGTGGATTTGACAGCAGGCACTCTCGATACATACTTTGCTAGTGAAAATACATGGTATGTCTTTCAACAGGTGCATGCTAAAAGCATCCTAATCAATGCATGACTTTACCAGCTCTGCGTTACACGGCATTGAAACTACCTGCGGGTCTAAAATGCATTGTGGGTAACGTTATTCAGACCTGCGTTAATAAAAAAAGCTGATAGTCTAGGCCAACTGCGTGGAAATACATGGGAGTATTTTTTTTACCTTTGAGCTGAAGTGAACTGCTTTCCTCACCTCTATTTATAATCAAAGCAAAGCACAAATATGTACTTACAAGGGCACACACAAAAGGCCCACTTATGAAGAAGCACAATGGTCTGGCAATTAGTGGCTCGAGAAGAGAGTTGCTGGATCAGTTTCAGTTTTTGAATGTTAATTACAGTGTTTTACAACGTTGAGGAGATAACGAGTTAGCGCCCGGTGACAGCAATGACACGTCCTTCAACGAGTGCCGTGGAAATGTATGAAACTTGAGATCAGGCACAATGAGCTGTTACTGGCTTGTCACATGGTCTCCTGCTCACCCTGCCTTTGTCCTAATGAAGCCAGACACTTGTTTTCTTTGTCTCCCCTGCATGTTCGGCGCACCTTTTTTTGGGAGTGATTATCGTCTGTATTTGACAAGCAAAAACAGCCGATTGTCATTTACAATCTCCAATGTCCTAACAGAAATCTCATTGTGTCCTGGTCCTCCTCTGCCACTGTGTGATCTGATCCAGGCCCTGGTATTTAATGACACCCATAGGGCTGAATGAAATGAAGAATAGAATAAATAGAACATGTGACCACAAAAAGCCTATCGGAGATCAGAGACAGAGTCATATTACAGATCATTTTGTGAGTGGGCCCGGCGGGGGAGGTAGGGTTGGTGGTGTGACTAATGTATTCCCAGTCATTCCTGTCTATCTAAGTGCAGAGGGATCAAGTGTAGAGGGATCACAGGCTTGGTACATCCAAGGGGTTAATGTGGCTGAGTTGTGAGCTCTGATCCAGAAAGAAAGTTAAATGTACCACTGATGTCCCTAGGCTCTAATGCCACTAAGGATCAATTCCTTCTAATTTAGGCAAATCCTGGGATATTCTTCATAAGGTTTAGTGCTGACCTGGGGAAAGAGTCAGTACTGAACCGTATGGAGGTCTCTAGTCTCAAAATCCCTAGGTTATTATCGTTCACCTCAATGGCTTTTGTAAAACAAAATGCAGTTACAGATTGCAAGCAAATAAAGTAGGAGACTCTTGACATGAACCTATTCTTAAATACCCATATCTAATCTCAAAGGCTCTGGGGATCTCTCATTTGATATACTCATAAATATACCATATATTTCTGAATAAACCAGCCTATATCAACATAGAATGTAATAGTTAATGCTCACAACATCAGACAGAATTCACTGATTTGCAAGTCCTGATCCCAACAAACATTCCTTTGTCCAGAAACCGTAGCTAATGCTGGGAAATATGCCAGTAATTTACATGGGCTGGTGCTTAGATTAGAAGAGGGCAGCCTACAGAACAGAGCATGAGAAGATCCTTTGAAAACCAACAAACACGTAAGGCCTAGGATGGTGTTAAGATATCAATAAAAACAGGTGTTAACCAGCTTAGCTAAGATGTTAAGGGCTGGGATAATCATAGCCTGGATCCAGTGAGAGATTTGTCTCTTGAATACTGATGCCTGTGATACACCATTAAAGCCCACAGACTTAATTGGGGGTTGGGGTTGGGTTGACACTGGTTTGTGTATACCGTCAATTCTCAAGCTGCTAAAACTGGCACTTGGAGATGGAACAAGCTACATTCGTAGGGAGAGTACATGTTTGGGAAAGGGACATTGAGTGGAACATTTACCCTAGGGACTATGGTGGGGTTTTGAGATAGAATTAACTCAAATGAAGCCTGTGTCTTTACCATTAGCTCTGCCATAAAGAGCCTCAAAGAGAACAATCAATGGTTATAAAAAAGACATACAGTAATCAGTTACTGTCAGACATTTTCTGTCTATTTATTCAGATCCTAAAGTAACTACTTTTCGAAACAGAAAAGCCTGATATCACATCAGTCAAGACAAGTATAAGTGATAGTCTAGTAGGCCTATATAGTATAAGTTTATAGCTCCCAAGCAGAAATCATGTATCACCATGGTTGTTAGCGGCGAAACCAACTAGCGCGCTAACCATTTTGTCAAGAAGCCTTTAAGCATCCTATGTTTAAATCTCTCATGTGGTCCTTTTATGTTTTCACCCTGTCTAAAAGTCTAAAATGGCACAAACATATAGAAAAAGGTACCTGCAATTCAGAATCCATTCTAAAAGTATACCATCCATTATCATAATCATAATCATAATTATCCATTATGTGGCTATGTCTTAATGTTTCTAGTTTGGTTATCCCATTATCCAAGTCAGATAATAATATAATGTAATAATAAAATGATCATATTATTTATACACATTCACGTGTTTCCTCTGACCATAAGCCATTTAAAATAACGGTAAGGTTCTCATCCAAGGGACCAAAAGTGTCAAGGTGACCAAATCAGTATTCAAGAATGTTTCTTTATACAGTAATTTCAGAAACTAAGGCAGAAAAATACATCAAAGTGCAGTGAATGTGCTAGTTCTCTGCCAAACTTATCAGAACAGACACAGATAGCACCTGAAGGGAATGTGTAATCCCACCCAAACACCAGAGAAGCGTAACTTCACACAGGCAAATCCACCACAAGAGCAATAAACAACAAACACTCTCTGTTTGCGATGACAACTTCACCGCAAGTACAGAAACACACAACATTTGCATGATGTGTATTACGTGAGCATGTCTGAAACAAAATGAAAGCAAAAAATTTAACAACAAACTCCTTTGCTTTGTTATGTACATTGACTATGACTTGACTGTGAACTTACCTAAGCACCATAATTCAAGTCAAACAGAAACACATGCAAGCAGACATATACTTCATAACCAAATCTGCATTTAATTAACAGTGCGTGACTAACAGTTCCAGTGTGACTAACTCCTAGCTTGTTCCAGCTCACTTTCCACCATCAGAGTGTTGGGTACTTTTTGTGATAAAAGTCCTAATACCCACCTAGACAACAGCAATAGGACTCTACTAAACACCCTACCTTGGATGAGAATTTACTACACATTAGTAACTGTTTAAAATATTAGTGGATCACACAAGTATTACAATAGAGTATAGGCTATATATCACCTTCACATTGGTGAGACATTATATATATATGCACATTTACGTATTTGCATATTTAAATTATGATTCAGAGAGAATGAATACATTATATTTATAATTATGATTGTAGAATTGGTTATGCAATAATAGTCAGTGGGGGGGAACTAAAGACTAAGGTACTGATTAATGCAGAGGAACATGCATGTTGTCTGGCATCAATGCTTAAACAATACAAAAGACTCTTACATCGTCGTACAGCCATATAATATGACTGTTTCTCTGTTGGTCACTCACATATGGCTATCAACCAAAGAAACATTGAATACACAATTCATCCATTCAGGACAACCCTAAAGCAAAAGTCTGTACAATGTGAGATGGTTCGGGTAATAGGAGTCCCAGCAAATGCATAACCAGACACATTCAGTGACCTGATTTCCCATGACTGTGATTTGCTTTTCTTTAGTGACAAAAAGGTGCATAAACATATATTCACTAGTCTGGGTGCTGCACCTACCACACTTTGTCACTCAAAAAGTCCAGGTGCAACGCACCATGGGAGACTGGGCACATCACCTTTAAGATCCAAAGGCCTGTCTTTTGTTTTGAATGTCAACATAGCAGTTAGCAGAGGCGATTAGAAAGAGAGCGGGATTGAGGGAGAAGGCAAATGGTCGGGAGGGAGGGAAAAGGGGGGGGGGGGGGGGTGAGAGAACACACAATTATAAAAGCTTCATTTCTTCAGAGAACCATAAAGTCCCGTCCCAGAAGGGCAGCTGAGCACAAATCAATTTCTTTCAGTCGATTACAAGCACTGAGGTTCTAACCTTCATTTGTGAGTCTAATACTCAGACAGTTATGTAGAACACATACCAATTAAGCAATTCTGCCAGAATAAAGAGGGCCGTGAACTGATGCGATTATGGGGGCCAGGCCCCTGAGGAGGGCAGGTTATGAGGCTCAGGAGCCCAAAAAGGATGAGCAGCAGGGAGGGGCCCGATCAAGCGAGGAGGGACAGAGGGAGGAGGAGGAGAACAGCAAGGGTACAGAAGGATGAAGATGAAGAGAGGGAGAAGAAAGTAATTTATTAAGGCTAATCTTCCGTGAAATGCTTGCATGGTAATAAGGAGGGGGTGGTGATTGGGGGGCAGTAGGGGTCACGGTAAGACCGTGGAGCCCAGAGGAAAGGTGATATATTCACCGCCCACCGAGGGTCATGCTGATAACACTCTCAGTGATATCGTTCGCGTCAGAGGTCATGGTCAGCAAGACATTTTGGCCTGAGCCACCCCTGTGCACTGACACAGTTTGATCTTTCTTTCTGTAAGCACTATTACAAGCGTGGACTACTCTACGAGACAAGAGGCCTGGATTAGCAGTCACAGTAGCAGCCAAATCAGAGATCTTCTGCCATAAAGATAGATGTGCCCTCTTCGAGAATATCCGTAGCTGCCGCACATCTCCACAATATCTGGTGTGGAAATCTGAGAGTAGGCAGACTGCGTTCTTTCACCATTTTACGAAAATCAATTCACAGACTTGAGAAATGAAACACATTGTTCAAGGCACTCCGATACGCAACGTCCTAGCACCATGCGCTGGATCAGATCGGCCATTTTCCTCTTCATTTAAGGAGCCTGGATGCTTGTCTCCACATAGGCAGGGAGATCAACACATTGTCATTCTCCGCCGAGGCACACCTTCACTGCAGCCCCCACTGCTCGAAGATTTATGGTAATTCCTGATAGCCTGTGATAGGATGCAGCCCATAAACCCATGTGAGGTATGTGTTTCTATGGTAACCCTTTCCTCCACTCTAGCCCTGTGTTTCTTGGTGTTTTTTATTTTTCTTGTTTCCTTTCCGTATTATGGATGCTGGCGGTAGGAAATGCGATGTGGTAGGAAATGCGACGGCAGTAGGAAATGCGACGCAGATGTTTCCTTGTCGCCTTTTAATCTCTTATTCCCCCGGCGCCGCATAGAGAAACATACTCTCCCTTTAGAATGGTAATTGGACGAGATGAATAACAAATAAACAACACAAAACAGCGCCTGTGTTTGCGGGGAGCACTTTAACAGTTTGGAATGATCACACTTTATGGCTACTAATGCCTTGGAGACAGAGGGAGGCTGTGAATCTTTCAGGAGCACTGCGGGACGCAGGTTTTTCGCTTGTCTAATCAGTAGAAGATCTAGCCTGGGCCATGCTGGAATGCCTCATTAAGACAGAGTATTACCATAAAACGTACTCACAGCGCATCGCTTGCCTTCGCCACAATTTTCCACTCTACTCCCCAAAGACATGTGGACATATTCGTCACCCACACCACACAGCCCCATATGGAAGTCTTAACTCAAAGTGTGACGCAATCTGTCTTGCATCGCGATACATAATTTTGCTCGTCCACGATATGTGTGAGAGAGCCCACATTTCAAACAAACAGTGGGGGCAATCAAAGGCCACGAACATGCCGGGCGCGTCCAGGAACCAAATTGTTATTTATACCATTTACACCCTACCGCTAACATACCCACATGATCACATTTGGTTCCAGTGACATCATCCATCTCTTTATCCTTCTCCTCGCGCTGTTGGGTTCCCATATGTCACCCATGTGAGACCATAAAACCCAGACTATTTCAAAGTGCACTTTGGCAGATTCATTGCTTAAACATTCAAGATAGTGATTTGATTAAGTGTTGCCAGACACAACGTCGTATGTCAGCAAATGCTTTTTGAATATTTTTTTGTTTCATCAAACCAAACAAAAAAGAACCAGCACCAGCATCTGTCTGGTGGTACGTGGGGTGTTTGTCGACGGCGTGGAGGTAAATATGAGCTTTTCAGATACACCAGGACATCTGAAGAACTGGAGTTAGCCGAGCTATTTTCATAAAGAAAAAAAAGCGAGTTGCTTTTTCCTTCCCCCAAAGGGCTTTATTAAAGGAGGATATTTTGAAAGGCTATCAAATGTGCCAAACATTTACTTTGATAACTCCATCAGATGGCATCCTGGGTTTAATGGCAGCAATCTGCAAACGCTGAGCCGCACTCCTGGAGCTCAGACAATGATGGAGGGGAATAAATGCGAGGAAGGAATGAATAAAATCGTCATTTTTTTTTTCTTCCTTCCAGTTCATAAATAATGCACCTTATGTTTGCCGGAGCATAGTGGCCTATTTAACTATGCATGCCCGACACCGGGTTCTTCCCAGTTCCCCGGCGCTAGGCTGAGACACAAACACAGCATGTACGGTGGGTCAACATGACAGCACAGGAGGAGGAGAACCTGGGGCTCCATCAATCCGCCCAGCCTTGGCCCATCACCCACATAAAGCAAACTATCCCCAAGGCAGGGGGTTCCAGGCAGAGGAAGGCCAGCACCACCCACTCCACCATCCTGCCGCCCCTCTCTGGAGGGCTTGCTAGCTGCTGCTCAGGATTCAAACAGGAAATAGAGAAACGACTAAATAAGGGGATCAAATGGGAGAGAAATAAATGGGAGAAATACAAAGTGCAGGACTAATTATCCAATTAATGTGCAATTAAGCTCATGCGGACTAATGGTCTGTGTTGTATTTGTTAATGACTTTGGCTGACTGAGGAGCCTATTCAACTCACTGTGGGCTAATGTTTGAAGCAGACACACTCAAACAGCCTTATAAGCGCAAATGAGCCCAATACGGCAGTGGTACAATTAGTAGGTGTCAAGCTTATATAGTAATTCAATATGAAAACCCTTTAATGCATGTGGCACAGTATGCTAATGTGTGTTGTTTTTTATTTTGTGTGTTGTTCTAAGGGCATACCGACTACAAATTTGCAGAAAATCAACCCCCTGACACCTAATTCAACAAAGCATTTCATTAAGAATTTAATTATCTGCCGTAGCACAGTTTTCAAATGAATGCTAATTATATTCAAGCTAATATTTAATCACATACTATTTCTACAGTTAACTCCGTGCGAAGAAATACCTATTCTTATGAACATGCACTGTTCATTTATTGAACTTCAGCAAGTTAGCTTTATGAAGGAAGAAACATGGGCAGTGTTTAAAAATGCCTGTGCTATTAGCTTGACAAATATCCTGCCCTATTGAGATTCTCTTGGAGGAATATTTTTATAAAATTAAAAATGCACACACAATAATTAGGAACATACATATTTATCACATTTCTTCCTTCTCCTGTTCTGTATATAGGGTACAGCGGGTCTATCAAGTGACTAGATGGCGATTGTGGACAAAGAGTACTGTCTGTGAAAGGCCATTCAATGAATGTCTATGACTATGTCTATGACTACCGCCTATCTTCAATTATGTTGTCGATGTGAATTTATTCTCTGTGGGCAACTTTAATAAGGTTTATAAAAGAAGCATAGAAACATCCTACCCATGTGTTCTTTAAGCAGGACACAGTCAAGCTAAGAGATAAGATAGTTCGACATAAAAATATATATTTGCAAAGCAAACCACAGCTACCTTTCTGAGAGTCCAGAATGTAGAACAAGATGAAGAGTAATCCAGGAAAATGGTTGAGAGGTGCAAGGTACAACAGTGTGAGGAGTGAACTCAAACTGCCCTTTAGGTAAATGCTATTAACACAATCTGACAAGAGAATGTAAACACAGAAGGATATAATGTGTAGCCACACCCAGATAAGACACTCATATAAGCACAACGTTACTCAACGGCCATAAGGTGATAATAGACCTTTGTAATTCTTATCACTTGATTGGCACAACTGTGCAAATACACTTAAACAGCAACAGATCACATACACACTTAAACACAGTGTGTGTGTGTGTGTGTGTGTGTGTGTGTGTGTGTGTGTGTGTGTGACCAAAACCCTGAGCTCATGTTGGTTAGTATTCTGTTGCCATGGGAGAAAGGTAGCAGTACACGTCAAGCTTCCCTTGAGACTGCAGAGGCAAATTTCAAAAGGAGGGAGACCTGAGTATTCATATTATTTTTCATAGAGTTCATAGCCGGTGCAATGGAACGCTGTGTGTCTGGGTGAGAGATGAATCACCAGGTCCTAGAATTCCCCAGAGTCCTGTGCCCTGTGACTGGAGCCATCTGGACTTGATCACTATCTGGTACACCTCAAACCCAGACATAAAATGGCTCTCATTTCCTCTCTCTCTCTCTCTCTCTCTCTCTCTCTCTCTCTCTCTCTCTCTCTCTCTCTCTCTCTCTCTCTCTCTCTCTCTCTCTCTCTCTCTCTCTCTCTCTCTCTCTCTCTCTCTCTCTCTCTCTCTCTCTCTCTCTCTCTCTCTCTCTCTCTCTCTCTCTCTCTCTCTCTCTCTCTCTCTCAGCCCCTCCCCCTCAACCCGTTATGTATGTAGACAACCAAATCCACTTTTAGCGGCCATGTTTCATTACGTTCGCACTACACCTTCTGCGAGGGCGTTTCATCTCCACATGGCACTCGGCCCCGACATGAAACCTGCTGTCCGGCCGGAGCACTGGCTTCATTACTCGTGGGTGACAGGCGGTGCGGGGGTTAATGGTTTACGTGCTCCACAGAGGAGGAACCCCCTTGAGGTGGAGGTGGAAATACCTTTGAAGCTCCTTTGTGACGGACAGAGCGCTCATAAAGTCCTCAGGGGTTACAAGGGATCACCTTGACAGGCCGCTGCTCAGCCCAAGCTGAGGGAGGGGAATAAATTGTGGCTCGGCTCTACGAAGATTTGCCGCAAAGGAGCTGGCAGCTTGTGTTAGTTACCAGACAGTTTTAAATACTTCTCTCAATGCGAATCCAATTACCGCCAGTCTTTGTTTGCTCAGACAAAAGTGGCTGTGTTCAAGGTCTATGTCTCTGATTATAATCAATCCCCTTGGGAAGTGTGTGTGTGTGTGTGTGTGAGATATGGATTGAGACTTGCCATATGTCAGTGATGGATGTTATTGCGTGTGTGTGTTTGTGGAAACTCTTGCTCAACCATTAACAACTGGAAAAAAGCCCAAACTTTCGACTTAATTTTATCAAAAGCAAGATTAGTATAAAGTCGACTGTAACTCCCTTGTGCAGCAACCGGCCACCTTTCTATGTAACAACCATGACAGATGATGTATATTTAAAAGTCTGTTTACTTTACCAGGAGGGTCTACTCTGTTAATTGATTACTTGGCAGATGTTCTCACAACGTCGTCATTAGTGTAACAGGGGATGAACCACCTGTTCCATTTAGGATCACAAGAGCTGTTTGTGAAGTCACTGTTGCATCAACATTTGCAGCAGGGAGAGAGTAATTTCTTAAAACAAAATAAAACCGCAGCATCATTTATTATTATATTGGTTATTGATTTTGATTATTATGAGTATCAGTAGTAATAGTCGTTGTTGTGATAGTTAAAGTAGCAGTAATAGTAGTAGTCTAAGTAGTAGGTAGTAGTAAGTGTTAATGCTACTATTATTATTGTTATTATTATCAGTATTATTCTTACTATAAGTATTATTATTATGTATTGTTTATTATTGTGTTGTTATTGTAAGCATTACAGTTGGCATTAGTATTAGTAGGCCTTTTATTTGTGTGCTACTTGTTGTTATTGAAGAGGGCTGTGAATGCCCTGACGAATTCCAAAATGTTAATATTTTCATTTCAATTTGCAAACCTATGACTTAAAGGAGATAAGCCCCCCTCCCTCGTGCCTCTATCTCAGGTCTAAATCACATTAAGCATGGCAGCCATCAGCCAAGGCCCTGAAACAATGTCATTCTGCTTCTTCATCTCGGTGTCATTACGCCTGCTGCGTTTTTGTGGCCTGTTTACAAGCTTAATAAATAGATGCACAGAACATCTGGGAGCCACAGAAGAGAGCTAAAGTAGGGGGCTCTTAAAGAAACAACTGTCTGCTTTAAAATCCCATGACTGCTTCTATCTGTCTGGGCTGGGGCAAAATAACTTTACACACACAGAGAGGATAAACAATAGTTAACTATTGGTTGGTTTCACCGTAGCGCAGCATATGCAGAATTCATTGACTTCCGCCAATGAAATGACCATGATGGAAAATAGATATAATAGATTACACTTTATTAAATCCCAGTCAATAGAAAAACTAGGACTGTAAAAAATATTGGGTATCAATACTAATTGTGGATCCCAAATACACACAGAAAGAAACCCTATCCAGAACTTTACCCAATAACTCACAGCCACTTTCAGCATATGGGCCAGTTCAACCTGTTTGGAAACTGTCCAACTACATATTCAGGTATGTAAATAGTGATCCTGTGCAGCCATGATTGCATTGTGACTGACCGGCAGAGACCATTATTAACGTCTGTCTTCGTAACTCACACTGCAGAGCGAGCTAACAGACAATCATTAAATACCTGTCTAAAATCTGGACACCTGTTTCAATTGTCTGGATGGAAAGGGGGGGGGGGGGGGGGGGGGGGCTATCGGTCAAAAAATCGATGATCCTGTGGTGTGTCCCTGGTGCTGGTGAACAACTGAGCAGAAGCTGGGTAGTGGGGGGGGGGTAGTTTGTGTAAACATCCCGGCAGCTCCAAGGACACGCGGTACAATTACTTATGGAATGTTTCACATCTCTGTCTCGGCGGGCGGATAACTCACACTGGGGAAAGGTGCCGGTGGTGTCATTTGTTATGGGCGCCGCTGCCGCTCGCGTACGCCGCGCGTCACATGGGTGATTCATAGCCTCAGCCCCGCAATAACCCAGCGGGGGAGGGAAGTCGGGGTGAAAAATAAATGAACAAATAAGACGCATGTCTCTGGAATACAAGACTGATTGGTATCGCGTTCATTATGTTCGTAACTCCTTCAGAAGTCTGTTTTGATGATAACAATGGAGATTATTCTGGAGTGTGCTAGCACAATGAGGCGAGTTGAGTAGCATGCAGCGAAGGAGAAACTCATTGCAAACATGATATAACTCTCTACAGACAGCCCTACTGTTTGTATCAGAGTGTGAGATGTTTGAGCCCTCACCCTGTATGAGCAGTAATCTGAAGTAGATTGGTCAACTTTGAAATCTTTGTGTCCTGAAAACCTCCTGGCAAATAAAAGCTGAGAAGAAAAGTTGGCTCATCTTCTGTTGCCATGCAAGAAAGAGAAATAAAAGTTTTAGATAAGGTACGTTTCTACCTCCAGTCACTAACTTTTGACTCAACATAATCTCCACAAGGAAGCAGAAATGCAAATCACAGACGTAGCGAAAAAGCTTGCCAAAGCACAACCCACCGCCACCATCTTTCACATCCAAAACAAAAGGTCAAACTCTCTGGCAGCCCACATTTGGGTCCAACGGCCTAATAGCCTCACTTTTCACCCCATCTGGAGAATTACAGCGACCGTTAAGTGTGCTTAATGAACGCCATAAAGCCGGCCTATAAAAAGGGTGCTTTTGGTGTGCCCGTGGCAGTGAGCGTTCACAGGTCTGTGCATGGATCAGGAACTTCCTATACCGCCCCTCACCCTCGTGTTGAGGATGACCGCCGACAGGACTCACGCAAAGAGAGCGGGGAGGAGGCGGAGTCTGGGGCGGGCGGGTAGGGGTCGCTTCCACAGCGTTAATAAGCTCTAATATTTCAAAGGAGGACACGGGGCCCTGTGCACTGACCGTTATATTAAAAATCAAAAGGTGTGACCTCGTTAAGATGGATGTCTGGTCGTTCCGTCCCATGGCGCCTCTTGCTCTAGTGATGGAGCACTGCATTAAAAGGTGCCTCTTTGCTTTTTAAAGCACCAGCTCCGGCTGCAGATATACGGGGAGCACCGGGGAGCATTACGAGTGGCATTTAATTAAAGAAAAGTAAGCTGTGGGGTTTTATAGACTGGCCAGGGGATTGCCGGATCTGGTAAGTAAGTGGAAATGAGGGATGCTTGAAAGGCAGCATAAATCTAACTCAGTGCTAACTTAACCTTGCTATCCTTGTAAAAGTCAGCTACACAGACTGCTATCTCCCTTTCAACTATGTCGGGCTCTCATTTAGATTGCAATAGGTGTAATGTTAAGGGACAGTAGATACAATAATAAAAAGGATTACTCATTCGTTGACGACCACATAACAAGGTGATAAAACACACATTACTGCAGATGACGACATGGGTAATATTTAGTGTCTAGACAAATACCCATTGAGATCAAAATATTAATGAAACTTAGGGGACCGAATAGGCCAGTGGATAGGGTGTTTGACTCTCAGCCGAAATCAAAAGCCACTATGTGTGGCATGTAGCGGATACAACTGTTTGCTACATGACTAAATAGTAACTAGTAATAAACCTGGCTGAGCCTGGAGCCGTCAGCTGGGTCTGGTCCTGGTCAGACTGCTGATTAATGGGCTGGTAATTAATGTCTGACGACAATGACAAACGAGTAACACCTGAACCTTTGTAGACTGCCTTGTTAGGGGACATCTGAGCGCCCTGACAAAGTTAGCATAGGAGAACGCTCTTAATTGCTCTGGCACCATTATGAATGGCTCACAAACAGAGGCACAGCTGTTTTGATGTGGAGCACTGAGGAGGAGGGCAATCAGATAGAGGATTAGAAGGCAGAGCTCTTGTCTGATGTGCTCTGAGATAACTGCAGCGTATGCCTTTAGTCACTGAGCGCAACAAAGACGATGAAGTCGATGGGAGATGTGAGAGTAGATGGTGTGAGGTAGGCAGGGTTAGGTTAGGGCAGGATGATAAATACATAAATAAAAAGCCAGTGTCCTCTGGTAGACACAAGGGAAGTATGTGAGGTCACATACGGAATACACTGAAAACTAGGTCTGCCGCTTATTTTTATGGCTGAAAGGTTTTTTTTGTGACAGAAGTAATGGCAGTATAAAGACATGAAACAAAGGAAATACATAATTTGTGTAGATGAGTGAGTACAAATGCTGCACTTAAGTATATTTAAAGATTTTCTTCTTTAACTCTCTTGATCTCGATTGCACTCTCATGCAAAAGTGTACCTGCTCTCTTGGAGTGAAAGCATCGTACATACATAAGTATTCAGATATAATCATAGCTGAATCACTGTAAAAACCCATGAAGCTTTCGTCTCTATAATGCCCAGATTACAGACTTTAATAATAGAGAAAGTGCACTCTGTGCTATTACAGTCTATATTTAACAGCAGCGTCTGCTAGCAGCAGGCCGGCGGTGGCTTTCTACCCTCATCCATCCATCGAAAGCCATCAGACAAACGCTGCATCAGCACCGTAGAGGGACCACTAACTCTGCTTTAAAACGGGGCCCCTGGTCCTTGAGAGATGGCTGGGAGCGGGGCCCCCGCTCAGAAATCAAAGTCCACACTTCCATAATCGCCTGCCGTCGTCTTGGCTGCCGGGTCACGGGGTTAACGGCGGGCCACCCCCTCCCCCTCCTGCTCCCCAGATATTTATTTTCCAGCTTTGTTTAAATCCTAAATTAGAGTTTCCGTTAGGGAAGCAGACGGGGAAGTGGAGGGGATGGTGGTAAGGAGAAGGCGCCCCGTCTCAATCCCTAAATATTTGGAGAGCTGGTAACTTGTTTTCTGTGATATGAAATGATTTCCTTTGGAGTTAGGAATCAAATGATTTCCATATGTCTCCGGGGCAGTGTGTGTATGTGTATGTGTGTGTGTATGTGTGTGTGTGTGTGTGTGTGTGTGTGTGTGTGTGTGTGTGTGTGTGTGTGTGTGTGTGTGTGTGTGTGTGTGTGTGTGTGTGTGTGTGTGTGTGTGTGTGTGTGAACCCGTGGAGGCCCCATGGAGGGCTGTGGGACCTGCTAGACAGTGAGCTGGCCTGGTGCATATCTGTATGCTGTGCTGGACTATGTGGGTTGTCAGACGCTGTGTGTTAGACGTGTTAGACGTGTTAGACGTGTCAGGCTCACACAAAACACGCAGGAAATGAGGACGGCAGCGGAGCACAGCTGGGGGTGTAGAGTCCTCACATGGTGCTGTTGTTGATGCCACTGGGGATGAGTCACATCACTGCACTCTGTTTACTTGGACTTTTAGAGTCAAACACAGCATCACACTCTTTGACCAATAGATAAATAATAACAACAACTTTATTTTTATATATTTTGTGTAGCGCTGGATATATTACAACTAAGTTAGTTGTAGTATCAGACATACAGTAGGGTTATGAAAAAAGGGTTATCGGAAACTGAGACAAGAGAATGTTATGGACAATCTTTAACGGCATAGCCCAGTAATGCATTCCCTTGCTTTCTTTGAATATTCAAATTTTAGCTATTTTAAGTCATTTGTTCATTGAATGTATGAATTGTGATGGTAATTTTTCTTTTGATCGGGTAATTTTCCTTGGTTGTTTTTCTTTGAATCTGGTCAGTCCAAGCCAGCCAATGGCAGAAAAATGTATATAGTACATGAAGAAATAGATAAGCGAAAGATAAGTGAAAAGGCATTCACAGTTTTTAATAATTGCTGTGAATAATCTGTAATGTGCTACAGCTTTATCAATTCACAGCATTATCACAGAGTCTGTTGAGCCTGCACTCTCTGGGGAATTATAAAAGATACACAAGTGTGTAAAAAACTGCTAATTATACAGAGTTTGAAAAGCATTTGAAGCCCATATGTTAGACACGGAAATGGAAATATATGGTAATTTGCCAATGTGAGGCTCATTAAACATGCAGAGGACAGTTGTTGAGAATTGATAGTTCTGTAGCTTGATCAAAGGCAAAAGTATGTCATGAAAGGAAATTATGTGTATGGAAAGGGGTAACAGGCTTTTAAATGTGGAATTTCTGAACAAAAACATTGTCATAATCTGTTTAAATTGTGAATGTTAAATTCACAATTAGTTCTGTGAGAAGAAAATATGATCGATAGAACTAATACATTCTCTATTTCATTGTTCCATGCCATATTCTAGCTGTTCGTTGGATTCATCAATCACTCACACATACACACAAACACACACAATACCACACACAATACCACACACACACACACACACACACACACACACACACACACACACAGACAATCCCCTTTCATACAGTACATTTTCACCAAGCTTCCTGCCTGTTTCAGATATAACGGAATAAATCATAGCCGCTTTTAAAATTCATGCAGTTTTACACAAACAAATAGACACAAACAGTCACCTCATAATTATACGCTAAGGAAGTGCACACGCTGTGAATCAACAACAATAAACCTGCCTCCCCCACCCCACTCGCCCCATACCAAGCCTGCCAAAACACATAGTTATGGCTGAGAGAGAGACAGAGAGACAGAGAGAGAGAGAGAGAGAGAGAGAAAGAGAGGGAGAGAGAGCGAGAGAGATTGGAAAAAGGAGGTACCTTAGCAGGCCTGACATTAGCAGTTAAATGGATAAAGATAGACAGAGTGAGCTAGAATGATGGAGTGAGAGTGAGAGAGTGACAGCACAAGACAGATATAGAGACAAAGCGAGAGAAAAATTGACAAAAGAATCAAAGAACAAAGAAAAATATAAAGAAACCGAGGGACCAACAGTGTGAAAGAGAGTTAAAGGAGAGAGCAACCTAGGGCGATAAATGGCGCGATGGAGAGAAAAGGAGAGGAGCAGGAAAACAGAGTGAGAGAGAGATGAAGGAGGACTGCTGGCCCCTGGACCTGCCCAGTAGCGCTGGCCGAACTGTCATCTCTGGCCTGTCACTCTAAAACCTCCGCTGCCTAGAGGGGACAGCTGCCAACGGCCACACACACCACCACACAAGTCTGTTAGTGTGTGTGTATGCACAAGTGTGTGAGTCAGTGTGTGTGTCAGTGTGCGTGCGTGCGAGCAAGAATGCGAGAGAGTGAGAGAGAGAGATGAGTGTGACTATGAGTCAGTGTGTGTGTGCGTGTGTATGCGTATGTGTGTGTGTGTGTGTATTGAGTGTCGTGGTCACCATGAGCCATATGCAGACTGTGGCTTTAGTTTTTGTCCTACTTCACTAGTTTGGAAGATGATGAATTTGTTGCTGTGGTTGTGTGTTGCCGTGTTAGTGCGTTGCTGTGTTTGCATTGTTTCTAGGCTGCTGTGTGCGTGTTTGTGTATTTGTGTGCATGTGTCGGTGTGTGTTAATGCGTGTGGTTTGTGGGTGCCGGTGCGTGTGCGAACAGCGGGTTAACATCGTCAGTAAGTCGTAAATGATCCCAAAAACCTGCCAAACACATACACACGCACATACACACGCGTTGCAGTGGAGTAATTGCAGCCCTGGCCGGTTTGAGCTCGTCAGTGGCTTCCGATAAGGCTGCGGTATTAAATGCGATACAAGACGGATACGCTCCCTCACGTGTCACATGTCCCGGCGCCACGGCAGCCAGGCGGCTTGTTATTGCAGATTCCAGGCGTGATAGATGGAAATGTGATTTCACGCTCATCCCGAGGTAGAACAACGACGTGACAACAAAAACAACAACAACATGTTTGAGGCGAGAGATGTTTGGCTGCAAACAACGATGTAACTCTGTAAATGCCATTAATATGGAGGAATTAATGAGGAAATGCAACACTCACACACATGTTACCAGCTCCTTTAGATCGTATACTAGCACTTTCTGCTTGTATATCTATCTCACTTTTTATCCATCTGTATATCAGTACCTATATCTGTATGTCAGTCTTTCTATCCTACCTTCCATTTATCCATCCATTCTTCTGTCCATGTATCCATGTATATATGTACCCACGTACCCATCCGTCTATCCATGTATCCATCCATTTATGTATCCATGTATATATGTAGCCATCTTCCTATGTATCCATCCATTTATGTATCCATGTATATATGTAGCCATGTATCTATGTATCCATGTATCCATCCATCTATCTCTGTCATATTCTCATGCAAACACTACTGGGGTTTACTTCAGTTTTGACATGTGTAATTGACCTTGAGTGGGTGAGATGTTCGCTGGAAAAGGAGAGGAAGGATGTGTATGGAACGAAGAGCAGGACACACATGCTGATGGAGGTGGTGGAGGAGGAAGGCTGTGAAGAGGTGAAGGGAGGAGGAGGAAGAGGAAGAGGAGACAGAGGTGATGGGGAGGGGGAGGGGGATGGAGGAGGAGGTGATGGAGGGGTGGGTTGCGATGGCGCTGATGCCTCGTCTCCAAATGGAAGATAGCAGCACCTTCACAGTTCATTACCACTTCCACCCTGCTCGCGTTAATCAAAACGCCCCACGCTTCCACGTGTCGAGAGGGAAGTGTTTTTAGTTTATAAAATATAGATTATATATATATATATATATATATATATATATTTCTATCTATATTTATAAAAAATAATAAAAATCAAAAAAAAAAAATATATATGATCCACACACACACAGGAGGTTTGCCTCAGCTCTAGCATGACTCTGGGACTAACAGTAGGTTGATTAGGTCAAACCACAGGTGCTGCGCTGTGGGCAGGTCCATTACTGTGTAGACAAAGATAAATTAAAATACATTTTCATCTCAGTTCCCGGTTCCTGCTTACACATGCAACATGCATACATATATGCTTCATATTCATCATCATAACCGAATGAGTGTCAAGTTGCTCCAACTTAAACATAAACATAAAGTGTAATAGACGTTCCTTTTCCTGTTTCAGTCCTGTTTTGATAGGTCCTGGTTTGTTAGATCCTGGTTTGGTGAAAGTTGACCCTCGTTACTCCGTAAAGGCTGTGGTTTGGTGTCCTGTCTTGGCCCTTCTCAGAGAACCACCATCCCCTCCCTACTCCCGGTCTACAAAGAGCCGGTGGATGTCTTGTGTGTCCCCGTCGACTTGTCGTACCTTGTAGCCTATCATCGTCTCAGGCTGAGTCAGTGGCATGCCGGGCTGCCCAACTAACTAGCTACGGCAATAATGCTGTCGTTTTGGGGCAAACAGCCACAAATATAAACAGTTGTTGTTTGGATTTCATAGGCTGGTGGTGCTAAGAAAAATATTTTTCTTCCTCACATGGATTCTGCTGTAGCAGCAGTCAAGGACAAATGTGAAAGCTGCAGATAAATCACACAATTGGCACGAGTCAGGTTGCACATTCAGACGGATTAACCAACATTCACGAATGATGACCACTGTATTGCAATGTGATTTATCACCAATATAAATAAGTATTTATGAATTATGGTATCTGCATAACCACAAGCTTCCTGAAATCCAACACTGCACATCTGACATGTAAAACGATGCTCCTGAGGTCTCCAAATAGATGGCGAAACTGTTATAAAAATCTATTTTCTACTCTGCATGAAGATTGAACATCATTGTAATAGCATCAGTGAGATGCTCGCTGCCAAGTCACATTGCGATTACACACATGCGGTAAATAGACATATAAATCCCCTCAAGTTAATCTACATTTCTCAAGACCATTTCCAGCTTGGCATCCAGCACCTTCCATCCAATTTAAAGAGAAGGCCTCATGTCAGAGGGAAGGGAAATTTATTCAAAACCAATATAAAACAGCCGCTTGCTGAAAATAACCGTGGGCAAATCATTAAAAAGCAGTGACAGAATCTCGGCGAGTCGAGACGCCGCCGGTGTCTCCAGGGTGGTCCTCTCAACAAGAGAGCTGGACATGAAGACCTGTGGCCCTGATGGACTCTGCCAAGAGGGGGATTGGCTCAAATGGACAAACTACACGGGCACGGCGATACAACAACTACAACCACAAACCCCACAAAAACAACTGACTGCACTCACACTTGAGGAGAAAAGATACTGAAGTGTGCGACGTTCCCACCCAGGATGGAAGGATGACACAGAGGCATAAACAAGAGATTCACACAGTGGCTCGGTGTGAATTCCGGCATCAAACGTAGCTGGCAAGTGAAACAAGTGAAGCCTGTGGGATGCGTACGTCGTCATTATCCCGCTGCTACCTCTGGCTGTCAGGTGGAGGATGCTCCGGGCCCAGGGTGCAATGTGTGCTTTTTGGTAGCGGTGACTGCCTGCTAATTACCAACCCAGGCAGCCATTAAAAGAAAATGCAATCCTGAGTGTCGATTTGTCTAATTACATCTTTGTAACTTATGAAAAGACCTAACATTGCCCCCAAGGCTTGCTGCTAGAGCTGGATGCTAAACGAGTGTTTCCTGCCTTGCGCTAACACTACATCAGTGATGAGGAGGGGGATCCAGGGCATGGGTGGGTTGGGCTCAATTATGGCGGTGCATCTTGTTCCCAACCTATTGCCGCTACCTTCGTAGTTGGAAGACGGTGCAGGGAGGGGGGGGGGGGGGGGGGGGGGGGCACAGGCATGACTGCCACAGTGTGTGGGATAAAATAGCTTTATTTCAACACCCCTGAGATTCCTCTCCCGTGGGACAGCCCCGAACATTCTGCTGTAAGGCTGCCCCTGTTTATTCCCTCTCCTGCAACAATAATGAGCCATTTCTTATGTGTTTTTTTTTTTCAGGATTTATCAGCAAAACCAATATTTGGTGTCAGCCGTGAGAGGCACAGGCTCCCTGTCAACGTAATAGATTGTGTCATGAGTCGTCATGGCAATGAGACCCTGTGGCAGCGCTGCTAACATGCACACCACCCATGGGGAGGGAAGGAGGGAGGTAGACCTGTCATGACATCTGTCAATTAAGGGAATTTTGGGAAAATATTTGAGTGTGCTCCAATTATGGGTGTTTGTTTTTGTCTGGTTTGTCAAAATAACAAAAGAACACAAACAAATGTGTTGCTGATATTAAGTGCTGTATTCGGGACAGGAGTCAGAGGGAATCAGTGGTGTCACGTCACCACCTGTCCTTTGGATTTTGGCAGGACACAGGTGGTGCAGAAGAGAAGCAGATGATTGCAAAAAAGAAACTATAATCTGTTATTGGATATTAATTCCACAAAAGACACTAAAGACTACACACTACATATAATTCATTTAGCAGATGCTTTTATCCAAAGCGACTCTTGCGGTGGATTATTATCATTTTAATTAGACACATGTCATTAATGAGCAGATAAGGTCCACTGTGGTTCAAACCCATAACATTTCAGCTGTTTTCCAAGAGACAGTGATGCACCCAAGACCCATCCAATCCTGAGGTGTTTATAGCTCTGCAGCGGGGAAACAGAATGTTTGGTCGTGTATTGTGTGTGCATATGTGTATCTCTAAGGGAACTGCGAGTAGAGCTCTTTTTTTCGGACCATAGTTTAACAAGCTGTCACCAGAGTTCAGCGTTTCTCAGACGTGGTTTCACGAAACAAGAAGCGAGGCCTGGGTGGTTTTGCACCTCCAACCTACTCATCTGTGGAGGGCTGTTGCTGCTGAGGATGTGTGAATTGAGACGCAGTTATGACCTCAAAGACCGGATGAGGCAACAATTCCCTCGCTCTTCTTTTGTGTGCAATTTGTTTTCTGTCTTTTATACAGGGCCTTTGTTCCATCTCACTGGTTTTCTCTCTCTCTCTCTTTTGCTTTCACTCACTGTTCCGTCACTTTTTTTTCCAATCAGGTGAGATTGTATCTGCCCCCCCCCCCCCCGCCACACACACACACACACCTCTCTTTCTCTGTCAGTAACTGCTATCGGTTGTGAAATTTCAGAAGGCAGTGAGATTGTGGGAAACGGCGTATCAGTAGCGCTCATCTTGCCGAGGAGCTTTAGAGACGAGCCCTTGGGTTTCCTATGCGGTGAGGAGGAGGAGGAGGAAAAGAAACTCACAGCGCCTCACACCGCCTCAGAGACCGATGTTCAACACAACCACAGACAGTGGAAACAGCTCCCTTCCCTGCCTCCCCGCCACCGTCTCTCGCTCGCTCTCTCCCCCTCTCTCTCTGAGAGATAGCACCAGCTCGTCTCAAGATCGATTTACAACGTTGTGAAATAACCGAAATAACCCCGGCTCTCCCCCCTCCACCCCCTTCTGTTTACATGCGTCTGCCAAGCAGATACGATACAAAAACCAACAAAAATAGAACGAAAAAAGCGAGATGTGAGATGCGATAATGCAGTGGCTTAGAAATCCATATCAATCACAGCATTATTTTCCGTGAACACAGAATCCCTGGAGGACAAAGAGGAGGAGCTGAATGATGCTCTCCGGCAGGTGGACATTATGTACAGCGCCATTCAACGCCCGCTCTTTCTTCCTCCCACCTGTTAAATTGATGCTCTACATGCAATAGCACGATCATGGTTAATTCTTTGCGCTTCACAATTGAGCCGGCTTATTGAATTTCAGGGGGAACACAACAGAACGGCGTACCGGTGAGTGAGTGTGTGACGGCCGTGCAGAGCGGTTACGCCAGTACATAAGGGAGGGAGGGAGGGAGGGAGGGAGAGAGAGAGAGAGAGAGAGAGAGAGAGAGAGAGAGAGAGAGAGAGAGAGAGAGAGAGAGAGAGAGAGAGAGAGAGAGAGAGAGAGAGAGAGAGAGAGAGAGAGAGAGAGAGAGAGAGAGAGAGAGAGAGAGAGAGAGAGAGAGAGAGAGAGAGAGAGAGAGAGAGAGAGAGAGAGAGAGAGAGAATTAGCATTGTTGAAGGAGACGCCAGTCATAATCTCACTAAATTAAAGGTTGTTCGAAGGTTTGGGGAAACTGTGGGAGACCACAAAAAGGTTAGTATTTGTATCATCAAAAGAAAAAGTAAATTTCCAAAATGTTGCCTATAAGAACAGCACCAAAAGACAAGTGACATGGTACGAGATGGAGGTGGATTCAGGGTCCTAATGCAGACATTTTCCTGGTCATGAGAATAAAGTCAGTTGGATCTGATGAACTGCCGCTTTCTATTACTCTATATTAATCAACTGCGGCAGCTACCTAGTCCATGTCAAAGTACTGTTACATCACAGCCAACGATCAACGGAAACCTATTACTCCTTACCACTGCATTACATCTCCAATAAAGGTATTCCCATCTCAAATAAATAAGCGTTATATAAAAAATTTGGAGTCAAGCCTGAACCCGAGGACCAATATAGATGTATAGATAAATGATAGACGTACCATGCAATATCAAAATAATTAATAAATGCCACACACCACTTTGTATCTCTCTCACACACACACACACACACACACACACACACCAATTTCTTTGTAATGGGAGAAGGTTTCAGCTCTCT
Source organism: Lota lota (assembly GCA_026745465.1). Lineage (NCBI taxonomy): Eukaryota > Metazoa > Chordata > Actinopteri > Gadiformes > Lotidae > Lota > Lota lota. The sequence goes on along the minus strand of JACYXH010000479.1, from coordinate 12,341,363 downwards.
GCCCTCCCCTGCATCCCTGAATGGCGGCCCGTTATCTGTGCTGCGATCCGGGTCATACCTTCCCCTTTCCTCCCTTCCTCCCTTCCTCCCTTCCCTTCCAGATGCATTAGCATTGCTGCGCCGGGGCGTCAGTGGCTCCATCAGTAATGTCATGGGCACTTTAACATGATGAAGCTCGCCGTAGCCCCGCCGGCATGAATAATTCACATTACCACACGAGGAGGGGGAAGGGAGAGCGAGAGAGAGAGCGAGAGAGAGAGAGAGAGAGAGAGAGAGAGAGAGAGAGAGAGAGAGAGAGAGAGAGAGAGAGAGAGAGAGAGAGAGAGAGAGAGAGAAGGAGATTGACTTTGCAACGAGTCGCAGGAACAGACGTGTGATCTTTAAGGCGCGCCGGGCCTCTGCTCTGCTTGAGCGGGCAATTTTAATTCAATTTGATATTTCTCTTCTAAAGTGAAGACCTTGGGCCATGGCAGCAAAAATATAAATAGGTAGGGATCAAGAGCGGGAGCCATGGCAACCCGACTGAGGTAGGGTGTGGTGTTACAGGGCGTTAGTGGTGGTGGTGGTGGTGGAGGATGTGGGGGTGTCTTCCACGCCCATCCATCAGCATGGCACTTCAATGATTGTCAAATAAGTAGCCCTGTCCAAGCCCATCTTTTATGATTATGTATGAATGAATCTATCTGGGGATCACATCATCCGGCGTGCGCTAGTGCCACAATCTCATATACATGATAGAGGACAGCATGGAGATGGGATCCACCGCGGGAGAATGAATTGGCTGGCGACATCGATTCACATGACGGCCCCTGGGGATGGCTCGCTGTTTCATCATCTGGAAATACGAAACCCTCACTAAAAAAGGATGCCATATGCTATTGCTAGCTCTATGGTAGGCACAGACTAATTTTTGGGGAGAAATCATCAAGTGTCAAATGTGGTGTGATATTGATTCAAGCGATCCTCAAGTGAAAATGTTGCTCTGAAAACACGTTCTACTACAAGCCCTGGAAATACCTATGGCTGTGTTCGCAATGCTTCTGCTGGTTTTAGGTTTAAGAGATTTTACACACGTTACCTTTAGGCCCTGGGCTTCAAAGCCGATGTGGGGGGAATGCAAAGTAAATAATTCAGGGAAGGTGGGTGAGAACTCCTGGCGTGGGATTAGGCAGGCTGCGCTTGAGAAAGCTGCTCTCAATCCATTTCCAAACTGTCATGGGGCCTTGCGAAGCAAAACAAACCTAGCTTAATCTCTGCTAATCATACTTAAGCAGAACTGTTTCATGTGGAAATGCCTGGTTACAGTTCAGGGGCTTTCGCCTTGTTTCTAGGGATAACCTTGCTTCTTTCCCCCCAAATCCTATTGGCTGTAACAAAGAAGGAAATGTGATGTGCAGGCGTCAGATATATGGTAAACCACGCTGCAGCTAAATCGGAGGAAGCGCAGAATCCGATCGAGCCATCTTTGTTGACAACATCAAGCTCTGTGTTGGTGACTCATTCGAGGTGCCAAGCAAGAATAAAATGTGCCAACAAATAAAAAGCTGTTAGAAATAAAGAAACAAGTATAACAACAACAACAACAACAACAACGGCAATAGCAAAATCAAGCTGAGGGTTGTGATTAACATCAACCTTCATGCACCTGTCTTTAGAATTGTTTGTTTTAATTACGACCTTGATGAAAGCACGTTGGAGAGAATAAACCATATATTATTAGACACCATGCAGAACGGGAGGATGATTACATTTGACTTTCAATGCACCCCCCCCACCTCCCCATTCCCCACTCCCTTACCCCCAGCCCCATCACCTAAATACAAACAAAATCAACATATTCCTCAAACTCATCAAAAACACAGCATCCCGTATTCCTACAACCTGCAAGATTAAATGAAACTCCCCTGACCCCACCGTGCTCAAACCTGGGGATGATGGATCGATACTTTACCCCCCCCCCCCCCATCATTGGCTCAACAACCTGATCTCTATCAGTTCCCCAGCTGATCCCACACCTTTTGGGTACACACGTGTGCGGTGGGGGAAACATGCTTAAAAGGATCTGGCGCCGTGTTATGGAGGAGAGAACATGCATCCATATTGCTCAGGACCCATGGCGAGGCGTGTGTGTCTATGTGGCCGTGTGTGTGTGTGTGCCTGCGTTTGCATGCGTGTAGGTGTGTCAGTGTGTTTTGTGTCCATGGAGCGCAGAGGCCACTGACTGCAGACCCCTAATTGGATGAGGGTTTGTGCGGAGAACAGATGTGAAGGGTGGGCTTAGATAAACACTGGACAGGCAGAAGGTGCCAGGATGGGAAATGACCTGGAAAATGGCTTCTGCTTCCACAAGGCGCTCCAAGAAATGAAAGAGAAAGGAGAGAACGTTACAGAATTAAAAACAGGGAATTCGCTGCGGTCCGGAAAACTCTGTAGAATAGATTCACACCCACACACCCCAAAAAAGGGAGGGAATTGTTTTGTTTTGTCGCCGTACAACCTTGTCAACCAGTCGTGTCGCCGTGTGTCATGACCAGGAAGAGGAAGCGGGTAACAAGCGCGACAGCGTTTATAAGTAGCGGGGGAGTGATGGAGGACAAATGACGCCTCAGCTGAAGCCAGCTATCGCTGATCCAATTTGGAGTTGGCACCAGGTGTCAGCGGGTCTAACAGACCTCTACCCCCAGCCACCAGGCACCGCTCCAGCAGGGAGAGAGACAGCACCAACAAAGAAAGATGGGGAGCGAGAGAGAGAGACAATGAGACAGTGAGAGAGGGAACGGGGGAGGGAGGGAGAGATTAAGAGGGAGATGGAGGAACAAGGGAGCGTTAAAGAGATAGATAGAGAGAAAAAGATAGATGGCATGGGAGACAGAGAGAGTGAGCGAGAGAGAGAGAGAGAGCGCGAAACCTTATTTCCAATAAAGCAGCTGCCTCCCCTCCGCCACAGCAAGATTTAACCTTGAAGAGTAATGAGATCCGACTTGCTTAAATGTTAGCATTCTTAAATCATCAGGAAGTGCCTCTAAGGAGCCCATAATCACTGTGCCAAATTGCTGCGCTCACTAATTTCATTTCTCCTCAGCATTTGCTTGCGGTTAGCGTCGATTATTCAAGAACAGGCATTTAATGCCGCCGCATCCCAGGGGTGTGACATTAAAACGTAATAACTTGCAACCTAAATGAAAACAAAAAAACATTACTTTCTTCACCCTTACCCCCAGCGGCCCCTCGATCGTCTTCCTCCCTCTCCCACAAGCATGCCCCCCCCCCTCCCTTCGCCCCCCTCCCTCCCTCCCTCCCTCCCGTGGTGGGAGTTTGGATCTAATTCTCGGCCCATCTGGCAGGCATAATGAAGGCGGTGGAGCCTCGGTGGAGCAGGAGGCTGGCTGGCAGCGCGGGCCAGACTGGGCGGAGGGGAGCCCAGGAACCCACTGAGATGGCAGGCCAGGCTCGGGGCAATCTCCCACATGCCCGTAGCCAAGGCCAACCACTCAAGGAGGGGAGACTGGTGGGGGACAGACTGTGCTGATGGGTGGTGATGGGTGTGGTTGTTGGGCATGGTTGAGAGGGCGGAGTTGACGATTGACTAACATTTAGTTGTTTTTTTATTATATGCATTTGTGTGGTGTACAATCCAAATCATGAGTGTCAATGTTAAGCCAAATGAGTGCAATTAGCGTAGCGCTAACAAAACTACACACGAGCACACGCAAACACATGTTTCAAACTGAACTAACTCAGTGGAAAATAAATCTGATCAAAACTAAATGATGCACATGAAATGTGATCCAACCCTAACCCTTGCTCTCCCCCTGGCCTGGTTCTGAGAGGCTATTCCACTCCTCTGACTGGGAGCGCAGACATCTGCCACAAGGACCCACGACAAGGGACCGCGGCGCTGCTGCTGCTAGACACTGAACAAACCACATGCAATTACCATTAAGCTCATCTATCTAAACACACAAACCCCCTCACAATCTCCACAATCTGCCTGCCCTGGGTGAGAGCACATAGGGTGAAGATGACTGGCCAGCCAAGAACAGCCTGGCCAGGGGCCTAGCGCTAGCGTCCTAGCATGCTAGGGCGTAGGCGGCGCGTGTATGGACGCCTACGCAAGGGATGTCTGCACATATTTTGGTGTCTGTGTGTGTGCAAGAATGTGTGCCCGTGTGTGTACCTACATAAGTACATATAACACATACAGCAAATGTGTACGTGTGGGTTTTTCTTATACGCCGGTTCTGCCAAAGCAAACGCCCACACGCTATCGGCTCAGTATAACAGGAAATGTGGTTCTGTACCTGTGTGTCACATCTGGTAGCTGCAAAGGCATGCCAGGACCACAGGGACCTGGCCTCTGCAAACCTCAAACTCCTGTTGTTGTGTGTCAGTCAGCCAATAGAGACCAAGAGAGATAACGGGACAGGAAACAGATAGAGATGAAGAGAGATGGGGCAGAGAGAGAGAGAGAGAGATATAAAGAGAGGGAGAGAGAGTCAGAGAGAGAGGGAGAAGAGAAAGGGGGGGCAGAATGAGATAGAGAGAGAACGATAGACAAAGAGACCTAGAGAAAGAGAGAGAGAGAGAGGGAGAGAGAGAGAAAAAGAGAGAGAAAGATGTAAGAGAGAGAGAGAAAGATGTAAGAGAAAGGGGGAAGAATGAGACAGAGAGACAACAATAGACCGAGAGAGAGACAGATAGAAACAGAGACAGAGAACAAGAGAGAGATAGAAAGGCATGCATGGATAGCAGACTTTGTACCCTTCCTGGGTCCCCAGGCCCGACCCCCACATTACAGTCCCCTGCTTTCTCTTTAACCCATCAGCAGAGGTATCATTTCCCTGCTCCTTGTCCCTGATCTGACACATCACACCCAGATAAGGAGCAGGACCAAGGAGGTGGTGCCATGGCAGACTTTTTATGTCATGGTTTGTGGTGGCGGTGAAGTTCCTTGACTAATGTCAGAAGTAGAGAGAGAGAATGAGAGACAGAGAGACATTGGAAACTAGAAAGACGAGAGAGGAGGCCTCAAATGATTGTTGCTGACTGGAGTCCCAGGAGCCCAGCTTGTGGCTCTTTGTTGGAGGTTTTCTGAGTGATTAGAAGACAAATGGTAGAACATGACCTACTTAAAACTTTTCAGTAAAGGTTTTGGATAAAGGCGCACTGTGTGTGGTGTATGGTGTGTGGTGTGTGCATGTCTATGTGCATGGCCTTGTGAAGGTTTGTATGTGTTTGTGTGTGTGTGTGCATGTATTTGTGTGTGTGCCATTTGTGGGTGTGTGTCTTTTGATGTGTGTGCATGTGCATGCGTGTGTCTGCGTGCGTGTGAATGAAAGCGTTGAGGAGGGTTCTTAGGCGTTAACCCCTTGCTGGTGTACACATGCATGAACAACGGTAGTGAGGAATGCGCAGGGGGTATTTATGAGTGTAAAATACAGTATCTTGAACTCTGACTCTGACTACTTTTTTTTTGTTGCTACAGACGAGGTAGCGTGCGTTTGATCGTAAAGCTATTCAACGGCAAAATGCAAAAGATGGAAACTATGAATTAAACATCAGCTAACACCCTCCAACCGCTACAAGTGGAGGTTTACATAGCTGCAACATTAGCCCCGTAAAACGATGTGGGAGGTGTGAACAGCGAAAGAGCAGAAGTTACAAAAACAAAAACCCTGGTGAAATATAATGAAAGGAAAAAAAGAAGACGTGAAACCAGCTCTGGCAGGAAGACGGCAGACTGCAGAGAGGCGAGGAGTCGTTTAATTCCTCTGCCCTGGTACAATCCCACGGTGCAAATCCACAGAGGCCATGAAAGGGAACATTTTAGCTCAGCTGTGGAGACGGGCCTGCCCCGGGCTCTCCTCACTTCAGCCTTTGTTGGTGTGGCGGCAGGAGGCTCTGCTGGGTTCAGGGGGGCGGGGAGGAGCCCGGGGCCCTTTGTCTCATCAGCAGTGTACAGGAGGCTAGCAGCTTCGTGTGATGGTGGTGGTGGTGGTGGTGGTGGTGGTGTTGGGGTGCTGGCTGGTAGCGCTGTGGTGTGGGGTTGGTGGTGGGGGTGGTGTTTTTCTGCCTGCCGGGCGCCTGAAGCGATCTGTTACCTGAGTCTTTGTTCTACCCCCTGCCGCCCTGCAAAGGTTTGACCGCGGGCTGCGGATTACAGCCGTCACGGAGCCGCTGCTCTCTGTCCCTCACCCTACGTGCACACAGGCGCGCATGTACACGCGAGAAGCAAGAGGAAACAATGGCGAGCTGATGCTGTGTCAGTTGTGTGGATGCAATGTGTAAGTAGCAGAGGCCATTAGCACAAGCTCTAGCCATAGCGTAGTGACGACAAAATGTGCTACATATAGGAATCTACTATTTTGTTATATTCTTTGTGTCTCTTATTTGCTCAATTTAACAAGGCCATTCACCACCACCAGCACTGCTACATTTGCTGGAGTCTTTAAATGACAGAGACTAATATTACTCTGATGGCGATGAATTAATAAGCTACGGCGTGATAAATCCCAGTGATTTATTAGGCAGCCTCCAGAGTACAATCATGCTAAAAGAAAAGAAAAAGCTAGAAAGAAAGAGAGGGAGAGAGAGAGAGAGAAAACGAGACCGACATAGTGTTAGTGAAGACATCCTGAAAATGTTAATATACATGCTCAGGTGGTACTAATAGGAACACGTAAGAATCACACAAAAACAATTCCTATTATTTCCCTGTGCTCATTAAAATAAAGGTTGCCATATTTGCTACAGACTAGCATGCTGCACAACAACATGGATGCGGCCGCCGCAAAACTAACCGCTCCTTTAGAACGAAGGGCTTCCCTGCGAGCTCCGTATTTGTGTCTGTGAATATAAGTGCACGAGCCTGTGTGTTTGTGTGTGCATGTCTGTGTGTGTGTGTGTGTGTGTGTGTCTGTCTGCGTGCGTGTGTTTGCACGCTAACATCACGCTTGTGACCCACAGGAGGTTCTGGTCTCCCCTGGCTGCCTCTGTTGGGCTGCCAGCAGATCCTTCCCCCAGCTCCCAGATAGAAGTTTGTAATTGGAGCTCTAATTTATGATCGAGCCTCAGCGCACCATAATGATATGGAGCATTGTAATTCGCTGATGCAAATTGTGCGTTATAATGGGGGACCATAAAAGCCCAGGCAACATCTCAGAGACTTGCCAAATACCCAGAGCATTCATTACCGCGCTCATTAAAACATACACATCGGCGTTGGGCACGCTCGCAAATGGAGGGAGCATGTAATTGCCGCTTGATTGTGGTTTATGTAACATATGATAAAGTGGAATTATCACTTTATTTGTCTAAAACGCTACAGTGAAACTTAATGGCGAGAGAGCAGCACGGTAAACAAATCCTCAGAGTGTTTTTTGATTGTTGTGTTATGGAGCTATTTGCTTCAAAGTGTGTGTGTGCGTGTGTGGGGGGGGGGGGGGGGGGGGGCGAGGTGACAATTTAGGGGACAATGTATCCTGAACCAACCAAGAGAGATGATGATCAAGTCTGGGCTTCAGATAGTAGAGTGAGTGTGTGTGTGTGTGTGTGTGTGTGTGTGTGGGGGGGGGGGGGGGGGCTACAAGTGTTTTTTCCCACAAGAACCTGTGTTTCATTTGGACGAGCTCCAAGCTAGGCGATAGCACAGAGCCTCGCTGGGAATACATTAACCAGATTTAATGTAAGAAAATATCTGTATTGTTCTTTTTCATTACCGGGCACCAAAGTCATCACCATATTTCTCCGTTAAGGGCAAGGGAAATGGAGATTGAGGAAGGTCGAACCATTCAACACACCTCTGGTGAGAGATATTGTGTGGTAATGTCCCCCTGGGCCTTGGGCAGGGTGGGGGGTAGCTCCTGGCCGTTTCTAATCGGCGGTCTCCATTCTAATCTAACAAAGGGGGGGGGGGGGGGGGGGGGGGGTGCTTGAATGCAGCAGAGCTCAACGTCCCTGACTCTTCGGCAGCCTCGGACGGCAAAGCCAAGAGGCAAAAGCAATTAAGAGTTAATTTGGAACAACCAAACTATGCACCGGCTAGATTCTCGCAGGCATCGGTCAACACTAATTCACCGTGTCGCCTCTTTATTTAAATGACCCCTCCCAGAGTCCCCCTTGTGTTGAGGCGCTCTCATGCATCTCCATTAGAACAAAAACCAGGGCCCATCCACACCGCTGAAAAAAGGCTTCCCCTCTTCTCCCCTCTCTCTCCTTTGAATGATAGCGGCCCTCTGTGCCCAGCCGCTAGTGTATGCTCATCCACTGGAAAAGGGATTTTCAACCGGCCCATACAGCCCTGGTCACCGCAGCCCCACAGCCTTTATCTGCAGCCCACTTGATTGATGTGTGGTGGGCCCTGCTGTGGTTAACAGCAATTTTTATCTGTTGCTAGCGGCAACAGCCCGGGTTCCCCGGCGCGCGCGGTGAGCAGCATGGACTTGAAGCAAGGGGCCCGCCCACATGGATAAACAAATAGGTTTTTCAGGGCAGGCGGCCCTTGTGGAGAGGCCTTAGCTGACAGGAAGGGGCCCGCACCCCTGGGGCCGACACAATGTCAGGGCCCCAGCCCTCTCCAGCTGGGCTGCCGGGTTCCTTCACTAATTTTCCCCGTGCCGTGCCGTTCGTGGGGGAACACCTGCGAACCGGCGCTCTGTGTGTGAAAGGAGGGAGAGAGAGAAGGCAGGCTGGCTAAAGAACTGATGTTTTATAGAGTGAGAAGATAAGAGTGCAAATTGTTCAATTATTAGTTAAGGGCAATTAAAATGTACAGTTAAAACAATCCTCTTGAATGTATTATAATGTCTCATTTCTACTCAATTTCCTCTCAATCACCGTATTTAGCATTTAATCCATTGACTTGTCCCGCTTGGTTAAATAAAGCGTGAAGCCTTTTAATAGCTCCCATCATAATTAACCGACATAATCCGTGTATTTGATAAAGATCTTGCACAAAGCGTAGTGAGCAAAATGAGATGCGTTTTGAACAATGTGGAGGTCTTGAATGCCAAATCAATTAAAACCACAGGCTCTTTAGTAAGGCACCCACATAGAGTCCGGTTTGAAGTGGCCACTTGTACAGCACCCTGTCGGGGGGGGGGGGGTGGGGGGGGGGGGGGGGGGGGGGGGTGAACAGTGACGTCTCTGTTCTGCAGTTTGACCAACCGAAACGATTCCCTCAATAATATCGTCAATTCTTCATTCATTCTTCACTTCATTGTTCATTTTTATCATAACCGGGATTAGAAATTAGATAGTTTGTTGTAAATTTTTTGGATTAATTAAGAATAGGAAAAAAAAACTCTGCTTATACATTCTAAAGAAAAGGAAAAACTTGAGCTCAACTTGAATGGTGTGTGAGAGGAGGGGTGTGTGGACAGCAAGGCGATTATTGCTGTTCTCTATGTAGTCCAAGATGAAGGTGGATTGCATGGATTGAATGGGTTGAGGGTTTGTTGTGATATAAAAAATAAAATGGAGAGGAATGCTATCGTAGAGGCCTTGAGGAGGATAAACAACATACAGTCTATCTCCAGTGCCAAGCCACGCACACAGACTATCTCCACAAGAGAATTTACTGAAGTATGCCTGTTGAAGAGAGAGAAGAGAAAGGAGAGAAAGGAGAGAAAGGAGAGAGAGAGTGAGAGTGAGAGTGAGAGTAGGAAAGATAGTTCAAATAGTGAAACCCACCACCCAAAGATAGTGGGTTTCATGGCTGAGGGTACCTATATTACTCATGGACTCAACCGTCAAAAGTGTTGCACCAGATTAGCCTCTTTGAAGATTGTGTGTATGTCAGTGTGTGTGTGTGTGTGTGTGTGTGTGTGTGTGTGTGTGTGTTTTAGTGTGGTACATGGCTGTTTCAATCCCATCTGTAGCGACAGCATCAATTGGAAAAGCAAACCATGACATGGGCAGCCGACGAGCAAGGTGAAGGTAGCTAACCACAGAAACGCCTGCTTGGCGTGGAGGAAGAATGTAAGCATTAAAGCTTTGAGACGCCAACACTCAACTAAAACTTCACAGCCACATTCCACAGTAGATTAAAAAGAAAGATTAGCTGCTTCTGTCCATGTAACACATTCCATCAAATGTAGTCACGGTGGCTGGAAAAATATGAGATCTTTTGAATGTGCAAAACTGACTTGCTACTGTGAAGGTAACCAAAGGGTTTGTTTTGGTCCATGAATGGAAAATGTTCTGGTACTGCAGAGAGAAATGGTATGACGGCGCTCCACAATATGTCTGTGTTTTCTATCCCCGCTATTGGCCAATAAAACCGGTACTCAAACACACCACATACCGTGTACACCCAATAAAACTGAATTAGTCAAATAAAAAACCCATCCAATGTTGCCTGTATGCATAAGCCTGGCCGCTCCATCCTAGTTAAAAGGTGAATGCCATTCGCTGCTCCGATTCTTTTTATGAGTCTGAGAACGACGCAGAGAGAATCATTCATTTACGTTCCTCAATAAACCATTCTGGTAAAGACCAGAGCCTGAGAGGCAACATAAAAACAGACATATGGTGGCCAAAGAAAACCCAAGTGATGTTGAAATTAGATTTCTTTACCCACACCTTTCCACCACCCAAACCACAGCTCCTTCCTTCTCCCCTCAAACCCCTCCCCTGGCCTGAGGTGTTTCTTGGGGAGTGATGAAGGAGATGGCAAGAGCTGTCAGAGAGTTGTTTGCATCACTGCTTTGGCTTCAAGGCTTGCGCCTCATGCCTAGCGTCTACTCTACTCTGCTCTACTCTTTGCAAACCCAACCTCTTTGCTCTTTGGCCTTCCATGCAAAAAGCCCTCACCTCCTCCTCCTCTTCCTTTGGACATCCTCCTCCTTTCCATATCCAGGCTCTATCCCCAACGCCCCCGGACCTCTCACTTTCCAGCAAGCTGCTGGGAAGGTCCTGCCCTTCACCCCTGCCTCTCATCCTGCTGGCAGCCATGGAGGTCCAAAACCATGGAGAGCCTGGTCTACCGGGCCTTGTGTGGGCTCCAGGGGCCAAGAGCAGGGAGTGAGCATGAGGGCACCCAGGAGGTGCCTGCAGAGGAGGGGTCAAACACAGATGATAGCGCCATAAGGCAGCCAGATATAGGAGAATTGGACGAACTAAGACTTCCTCCTTTCCTGACCTAGCCAACTCTCTCTTTTTTTGTCTCTCGTCTCTGTTTCTGTCCTTCCTCTAACGGGGGAGGCCCCGTTTTCCAAACTGACAGTTTGAGCCCAAAGCATTTTTTTTTGGGAGGTCTTGTTTGTTTTCATCTGTCTCCAAAAATGTGGCCGCAGGGGAATAACGATGTGACACATTGCATTACAATGGGGACGAAAAAAAGCAAAAAGAAGAAGAAAACCGATTTGCAGAGATTAATGCCTATTCGAGTCAAGCTTTGTTCAGTGCTTGGGCTGCGGTCCTTTGAGGCAGATTAACAGTGACAAACCATTTATAGTTTTTGTTTGATTGTAGGGATGATTGCTTCTATGCTGCAATGAGAACCGCCATATGTCACTCATCAGCTAAGAGTAGCGCACTTAAAAAGAACATTCCTGTTACGAAAATTCACTCAAAGCCCAGGGCATTAAGGACATTGCCCTAAGACTGTCAAACATCATTACTATGTGGGCTGGGGGTGGTGAAGGGGGTGTGCAACGCACATTTATGACTCTGAACACGCATGATGCAATGCGTTCCCAAGAACAAAAGTAGTCTGGTTCTGACACTATGTCGAATGGGAGGTGCGAGAAAACTGAAATTTGGGTGAAAAATAAGGGTTTTCAGAACACCTTGGACGTATTTTTCCCGGGCCCATTTACCCTGAACAACATTCAACCCTCTATCTCCGGTACACACGGCAATGTATTTCATGGGGATTACACCGTATATTTCGCTCCATCAGTGGGAGAGGACGCGAGTGTCTGACAGCCAGCTAGCCTGTCTCACCGGGCGGACGGCCATGACTGATGTCTATAAAGAGAAACCTCCTGCTCACCAAGGCAGCGTAGGACACCTTTCCCACAATTTAATCAGCCAGTCAGCCAGGAGTAATGTCCCTAATATCATGATTTCACCATTACTCTATTTAACATAATTAAAATGTCGGGCGCCCAGGCCATAAAGCGGCTCGTTGGAAATTGTAATTCCTCCGTAAAAGCCGTGAAGCATGAAAATGTCACTTACCGAGTAGCCCCGGCCTGACAGCGAGTGAGTGGAGCTCTGTGGGGAGAGAGAGAGCAGAACAGGGATGACCTTTAAGAAGTGTTTAGCTGGCTGACATAGACATGATGAAGCGGCAGGGCTTTAATATCAATATTCACGTTAACCTTTTACCCTCCTCGCCATGCCCCCCACCCCATTCATTCTGGCCCGGGCCGGCGAAACAGACTGCGGCTCTTGCTCCGAACCATCGCTCACGCCCGCCGTGACTCCGTCTTAGGAGTCCTCCCAGTAACTGATGCGGCGAGAGTGTTTGATTATTTGCTGGGAAAGGTTGGGGCCGTCAGCGGGCGATGTGAGGGCGAGTGCAGACAATTGACAAGATAATAAGAAAGCTTGTAGTGTGCCTCTGGCAATGACGGACATGTGAACCCAAATTGATCCTTTGCATCTGGAGATAACATGGTAATGTAATGCAATTTAAATGTGGATATTGCATTTTGAGGTTTAGTGTTGTTGTTTTTTTTAAGTGGAGTGACAGCTCAGATCCCCTGGTAGCCAGAATAAATATAATCATTTATATGCACTTTTTATTACTCTGTCACATCATTCTTCTGAAAGTGGCTCCTTCAAATGTAAAACATACGGGACATCTGCATCGGAGGGGGTGGCTGAAATTTATTTATTTATTAATACAGCAGATACAGGCCATTAGCACGTAGCCCGTATAACACGCATTAGTTGTAGATTAGTTTACTTTTTGTTTGTGACCTTTCGATATGCCATTCCCACTAGTGCTAACATACATTCATGTATTACACTTGGACTCCTTAACAACTAACTCCCTGTTGTTCTTTAATGCAGCTCTTTATTGCAGACCCTATAATGCAGTGTGCGGCCCTCTAATGCAGTTTGCCGCCCTGAATGAGGGGCTCTAATGCAGTGTTCTAATGCAGTATGAGGGCCTCTAGGGCAGTGTGTAATGTTATAATGCAGTATCAGGAGCTCTTGTGCTGTGTGTGGTGTTCTAATGCAGGATGAGGTGCTGTGTGTGGTGTTCTAATGCAGTATGAGGTGCTCTAGTGCAGTGTGTGTTGTTCTAATGCAGTATGAGGTGCTCCAGTGCTGTGTGTGTTGTTCTAATGCAGGATGAGGTGCTCCAGTGCTGTGTGTGTTGTTCTAATGCAGGATGAGGTGCTCTAGTGCAGTGTGTGTTGTTCTAATGCAGGATGAGGTGCTCCAGTGCAGTGTGTGTGGTATGTTCTAATTCGATATGAGGTGCTCTTGTGCAGTGTTCCCTCCTCTAAAGCAGGATGAGTGCATGGCTGTGGGCCGAGAGGAAACAAACTAGTTTTCCTCTGTTCTCTAGCTTTTCGCCTGGCAAGAATACCAATCTCCCAATCTCCGCCTTTATTTTCCACTGCTTTATTTTATTCCTTCTTCACCCTGGGCTCCAACGGAGGAGTATTATTGTGTAGTCATTTTTGTCCATAGCTTTCCACCTTCAATTTATGTCCCCCCTCCATCCGACCCCACCACCACCTCCTCTCTCTCTGGCCCCACTCCACACACCTCCTCAGAGGGTCGGCGCCCTCATCAACGCCAGTGTTCCACCTCTGATTCATAGCAGGACCCCTGCGGTGATGATTAGGGAGAGGTCCTGCCGCGAGCAGGAAAGACATGCTATGCGGGAGTCAAAAGACTATTCCCTACTCCGCTCAACCTTTCGCTCTACCTTCACACCCAACTCTGGATGAGGGGGAAAGAAAGAAGGGACAGAATAGGCCAAGAGTCCTCTGTGACACAAATGTATGTCTGCTTTGTGTGTGTGTAATGTGTGTGTGTGTGTGTGTGTGTGTGTGTGTGTGTGTGTGTGTGTGTGAACTGGCTATGGGAGACCAAGGCCATTTTGAATTGGCCTTCCTATGCAGAGTTCATTCAACTTTGAGCATTTGGAGCAGAAAGAAGGGCTTATTTAAATGATAATGAGGGACAATCCATTGGATTTAGTTCTGGGGAAGGGGGAAAAGAAGTGGAGGAGGGGTTGGGGGTGGGGGGTAAAAGAAATCCATTAAAATGCCAGCGGTTCATAAGCCATAGGGTCGGCATACAGCTAAACACTCTCTCTTAAAAGCCATTATACATGGCTCTCAATGGATTCCTGCAGTGCTTAGGACTTCAAAAGGATTTAGGAACGCGGCCTCCCCCCTTGAGAGGGGGCACGGCGAAGGGGGAGGAGTGGAGGGGGAGGTGGTGGTGATTGCGGGTGTCGATGGCTATATGTATGGTGGCAGTGGCGGCAAGAAGGGGAGGGGTGGACTCTGGCAGCGTTTAAGGGCTAACCAAATAGCCTCGGAGAAGAGAAATGTTGCTAAATCCGCCTGCTAATCCTCTGCCCAACCGCTTCCCTCTCTCTTTTCAGAACCCCACAGCAGCAACGGGGGCGTGGCTTGTCCATTTAACAAAACAAGAACACTTTTTTTTGTTGTTGACTGAATCGCTGGAAAAGCAATCAGGGGAGGTCTCTCTCTCTCTCTCTCTCTCTCTCTCTCTCTCTCTCTCTCTCTCTCTCTCTCTCTCTCTCTCTCTCTCTCTCTCTCTCTCTCTCTCTCTCTCTCTCTCTCTCTCTCTCTCTCTCTCTCTCTCTCTCTCTCTCTCTCTCTCTCTCTCTCTCTCTCTCTCTCTCTCTCTCTCTCTCTCTCCTTCCTTCTCCGCTCCTTTCTACTTTCGCTCTCCCGTCGTATCTGAAGCCAGAGCGATGATATTTTGTTTCCTTAATCCCTGCGTGGTTCAGCACTGAGGCCCGGTTGCACAACAGGCCACACAATTACCAAGTCAAAGCAAATAAATGAAGACCTGAGCCCATTGTCATAAACAAACATTGTGGCTGTCTATTTTCTTTACATCCGCTCCCCTAAATTGATGCACGGCTGTTCTTACGGACGGGCGTCCAAGTCCGTAAGTGTCGCATCTGTCTCTATTCTGCGCTGGCCGAGCGCAACAGAGATGCTACTCATTTCCAAAGCACCACCATTAGTGAAGAGCTCCTGGAGCCAGGGAGGCACTCTGATGTTGGGACAAGTTTTACTACATAAATAATGCATACAAATATATCAAGGTTCACACCAAGCTTGCGTCCATGTAGCCTTAGCTACACACGTGTGTGTGTGTGTGTGTGTGAGTGTCTGTGTGTAAAGTATGTACTGTATATATGTATGTAGGCTAAAGTATGTATGTATTGAGTTATGTATGGATGAACATTGAGTCTGAGTTTAGATAGGAAGGGGATAGATTCAAATAAAAAAAGAAAAGCGCTCTATTTATTTTGCAGCAGATCACACACACACCACAACAAACACTGTCGATGATAGCAGCATGTACCCATGTGCCACCCCCCAACACACACTAAACCACACCCCACGCCTTTTCTCTGATACATTTGTCTTACATTCCGGTTAGACTTGTCGACCAGCTCCATGGCTCCTCTATCTTCCTGCCTCTTCACCCTGAACAACACAGAGAACTACAACCCCAAAAATAAAGAACTACAATCACTCATTCCTCACACAGAAAGGAAATAGTAACAGTGGAGCTATAGCTTATAAAAAAAAGTGGTGAGAAGAGGAAGTAAAATTTGTCTGGGAGAGTTGTAATTTTTTATTCCACTGAGCTGGATTTTATTCGGGAATTCCGAATGGCTTCCGAAGAGAAGAAGTGCATTTAATAACTTCATTAAAACCTTCTTCTCTCCATCATCTCTCCTGCTGGTAGGATTTCACTCCCCTCCCCATCATCCTTCTCCAACCTCCCCCTCTCTCCTCTCCCACTTTTTGTCTTCTAAATTAACTGTCTGATTGAATTTCTGTTCGATTTGGGTGGTCTGCTTGACAGGCATTAGTTAGGAAACATATTTCTACATTCATTTAAAATGAGACGCTGGGGGATTGTGCATAAATTCTCATTACTTCCTCCTGTGTCTGAATTGCATTATTCCATCCCTGGAGCCGGCATGCATTTTGCTCTGTCACCTTATCCATCCGTTAAACTAGCTGGCGTATGGTGGCAGACAGGCCAATCACTGGAGCACTTTCTACCGTAGGGTCTGAGAGGCGGTCCAGACCCAAGTGGTCAGGTATTTCCGGGGCTATTTTCTGTCTGTGGGTTACCAGCCAGGCAGCCAGACAGCGAGTCAGCCTGCCTGTCTGTCAGCTAGTAACCCAGTTAGTCAGGCATGCAGGCGTTCAGGCAGCCAGCCAGCCAGTTGGCTAGTCAGCCAGCCAATAACCCAGCCAGTCAGGTAACCAGGCAACCAGCCAGTCAGGCCATCACGGGAGCCCAGTAGTACGAGCGGGATTTATGAGGTGAGAGCTGACAACAGCAGGAGCTACTGCCCAGACTGGCTCTTCTCATCCCAGGTCGACCCCCGTCTCCCCAGCAACACCACTTCAGAGCCCCTGGGCTTGTGTAAATGGATAGTCTGGGTCTGATTTCTACAGGCGTTGGAGGGGGAGGGGAGGGGGGGGGGGAATCTCACCTCACTGAGCTGCTCCTTGGAGTTGCCCCGGTTGGGCCGGCTGAGCTCCTGCACCGCCTGCACCGCCTCCACCGTGCTGATTGTGACGGGCCTCGGGGCGAGGGGTTTGATCTGCAGGCAGGAAGGAGAAGGGCAGGGTGAGTAGAGGAAGCCATGGTGATAGTGTGAAGACTGCACGTGTCGTCCGAGGAGGACAGCATGGTGTATAAAGGGATCGCTACTTGTTAAGACAGGAAGCCAGTATGGTGATATAGAGGTGTGTGCAAATGATAGTCATTTTACTAGCGTTGCCAGCAACCCCTAATAAACACATTTGGGGTTGGAAATTTACTGTGGATTTAACTCACATTTCAACATACAAAAATATATATATTTCAATGGAGAACACATTACAAATTAAAATATCAAGCGGCGAATAAGACATCTCTCAGGTACGGATTTATATATCATAACCTAGAAAAATATAACCAATGCGGCTGCATCAATCTCAACCAATATCCACTGTGCTGGAACAAGAGTTCCCTAAATAAATAAAATGAATGTGTCTGGCAAACAAAGAGGCAATATCGAGTATCTTCTATCAGTTGGTGCTTGGGTTAAATGCAAAACAGCGTTGGCTAGTCAAAACAGCCACACCCAAAGTAAACATGTCGCTAAGAATAGCAGCTAGCATTAATGTACTGTGCTACAATAAACAGAATAAACATGAATGGCTTTGGTGAGGCCGTGCTAACGAAACAGAGCTGGTATCCTTTGTACGCAGTATTTCCTGTGGCCTATGCCAGGCAGCACGGTGTGTATTGGCGTGCATGCCAGCTCAAAATAAAAAGCGCCACTGAAGTTTGGCGTGGTGCCATAATCCCCAGCCAGATGGGAGGCTGGCACGCCCGACCAGAAGGAATCTGCACAGGTGCTGCGGTGGCGGCCAATCAGAGCCTCCTGTGCCCCAGCACCGACCGCCCCCGCCAACCACACACACACACACACACACACACACAGCCGCCGGGTGCGATCCATTTGACTAGCAGCTTGCGTAGGGCTCCCCCGGTGGTGCACGCGGTGGCTTGCAGAGGTCTCCAGATCTCCACTGTAATTTAGTAGATCACCGCCACAATTAACCTTTGCCGGTAAATATCAATTATGGCCCCCGGCAGAGCTGGAATTAAAAGGGTCATCAGCTAATCTGACAGGTCCTGTAGGCTACCACCTGGCTGGGAGAGAGGGACAGGGAAGAGGGAGGGTTGAAAGAGAGAGGGAGGGAGAGAGAGAGGGATAGAGAGAGATGGAGGGAAAGGGAGAGAGAGAGAGAGAGATCAAGAGAACGATAGGAAGATGAAGAGCGAGAGTGAGACAAGAAGATCGGGAGAGTGTGACAGAGTGAGAAAGAGAGATAAAAAGAAAGAGAGATATGGAGAGACAGGAGAGAAAGAGAGCTGGAAAGCGAATGGAAGGAGGGGTGTTTTCCCACTCTCCTTCCCAGCAGCCAGTGGGTCAGGCAGACACAGTTTTAATTACCCTGCCAGCACCAAGGCAGCAGCGCTGATTGGCTAATGGTGTTAGCAGCACGGCGAGGTCAGCGGTGACAGGGTTGCGGTGGCGGGCGCGAGGGGGGAGCGGGGCACGGAGCAGAGCCGAGCGAGTCATGGCTGCCGTGTGCAATCAGCATGAGGAGATAGGCAGAGGAGGAGGCTGGCAGGTGGGCCTAATCATGTTCTGTGCTTCCACCTATCACCACCCCTCTCTCTCCCCGTCCCTCTCGCTCACCCTTTCTGCCTCGCTTCCCCACTAGCTGTCAGACTAATCACTCCTTCAATCTCAAAATAGATTGCAGCCTTATTTTATGTTTCCCTCTCTCACTCTCTCCCTCAATCTCCTATTCTCTGTCTTTCTCTGACTCCCCCCAACCCCCTTTCTCTCTCTCGTATCTGTCAAACAGAGAGCAATCGTGCTCAGCGGGTGATGCGACGAGGGGACGAGGGGTGGAGGAGGTGGCGGTGGCCCGCGCGATGCGTCACGGCGCAGGCCGGCGTCACGGCGCCGCCGAGTGCAGCTGCGGGCGACTTTGTTTGCCCCGGCGTCGTCAGCGCTGACACATTTCTGAAGCTGCCTAAAGTGTTTCCGCCTCCTCGGGGGGGGGGCAGGGCTCTTTTACCCAGTTGGCAATCAGGCCAGCTATTGATCAGAGCAGAGAGCATCTAATTAGCAGGCCGGGTTAATGATGCTGCCTGCACACACTGCTCCCTCAGCCATTGTTCAGCGGGACAGGAGAGCAATTGATCGAGGCAGGAATTCGCCGTCGTCGACAAAGGATTGGCAGCGCCGGTCGTCTGTGATTAAGGCAGGGGCTAATTTCCTGTCTGGGGAGGTGTTTAATTGGCGCTGAGCTCCCAATAGTACAAGTCTTCATTCCTGTTTTTTTTTTCTTTTTGTTTTTCTTTCTGCTTCTAAATGCTAAAGGGCAAGCTGGAGAGGAGAGCTGAAAGGGGTAGAGCTGCCGCCAGTCCTCTCTGTCGGGAGCTGATTGGTGCCGGGGAGTCACGTATCAAGATCATTAAAGAGCCGCTGAGGAGCGTGGTGAGACGCTGTAAAGGCTCTGCAGGAAGAGGCTAATGGAAGCTGCTTCCAAAGAACTGCTGTTTAAGGAGACTTAAGGAGATTTGTGTGTTTTGGTGGTTTGCGTGGTTATACAGGTGGAGGTCTGGTGGAAGGGTGGATGAGAGGGAGAGGTTCAAACTGGGTCTGGGAACCAGAGAGGAGGGGGGGGGGGGGGGGTTGTTGGGAGGTGTGGTGGGCAGGGGCGTGGTGGAGGTTTGCGTGGAGGAAGCGCAGGAAATAACACACGGCAGGCAGGTCCTGCGTGTCACATGAATAATGTACTGGAAATGAGGGCCATTAGTCTCGGTATTGAACATGTCTGCAGTCCCTCTCTGGAGGCCAGCGCTCTGTGCTCTTTAATTATCTTCAAAGGGTCCTCCAGCGTCTTCATTTAGCCCAGGTTTAACAGCACGGGCCGGGCTTCAGCTCACGCTCTGCACGCCGCAGATCGACATAGGCAGACACCGGCCGTGGCAGCGGCTCCAGCCACCGCACCGCACCCCCACCCTGCCACCCCTATGACCTGGAGGTGCAGGATACCTTCTGTCTAGTCTAGGTGAGGTAGCTTCACACCCAGACCCAATCTCCCTGCAGCCTATACCTGCAGGCATCTTTGAGCAAGATGCCTCACTCCTACCGGCACATTAATGAACTACTGTATTTAAAACAATTAAACTCAAAATGCAAAGCGTCTGCTAAACAACCCAGTAGTAAATGACCCCGCGGAGTCAGATTCTCTGGCTCCCCTCTATCCCACCAGCCTCCACCACACCACCATCAGCCCTCCCCAGCCTGCCGTCACCTGTCAGGGGCACTCAGGGAGCCTGTGCCTCAGCGTTGTACCCGGTGTCAATCCCCATTACCCCTGGAGCCAGCTCTGCCCCCCCCCCCCCCCCCCCCCCATACACACACACTCACACACACCTCCCCTCTTTGCTCCTTGGCCTGCTCTAATCTGGTTTCGCCTCCTCTGGGCCATATGGGTGGGGAGGTTGGGGGAGGTCGCGATCGGGAAAACGGGAGGAGGTTTTGGGGGGGGGGGGGGGGGGGGGGGTTGTGGCTGATATAGATGGAACATCCGTCCCCCCCTTAATTTGTTCTGAACATCGTCAAGTGCAAAGGCACCATCACCCCCATTAACCCAGCGACGGGAGGCAGTGCTGGGGGAGGAGCTTTGGGGAAGTGGAGGTGGAGAGGGGAGGGGAGGGAATGGGAGGGGGAGGGGGAGGGTATACCTTAGCGCTCAGAGGCCACGGCAGGCGCAATCCGTTGGCTCAATCCGTCGGCTCATTTCCCCTTCCCCCAACCACTCCACCCCTCCCTCCCTCCCTCCCAGACTGGGGTGCAGTCGAGTGCACTTTAGGGCCACAGGCCAAATTGATTCATCTGCCTTCATTTTCCTCAGACTCAGAAGTGGCAGCTGCTTGGAGGCATGGGGAACGAGCTGTGAGCCGGTGATAGACACCCAACGTGATGCGAGAGAGAGGCAGTGAGGGAGGGAGGGATGGAGAGGGAAGGAGAGAGTGGGAGGGAGGGATGGAGAGGAAAGGAAAGGAAAGAGAGAAAGAGAGAGAGAGAGAGAGAGAGAGAGAGAGAGAGAGAGAGAGAGAGAGAGAGAGAGAGAGAAAGAAAGAGAGAGAGAGAGCGAGAGCGAGAGCGAGAGCGAGAGCGAGAGCGAGAGCGAGAGCGAGAGCGAGAGAGAGAGAGGTGTTCCTGGCTTTGTTCCTCATGCATGTCTCATTTCCCTTTCCCTCCTTCTCCGTCCCTCGCTCCTTCCACCATCACCGCCTCCCGCCTATGCTGTTGCTATCGACACAGGCACACACACAACACACACACACAACACAACACACACACAGGCACGTACTCACACACTCCCCAGCAGGTCCCAGGTTGGAAGTTAGCCCAAGGACAAGCTAGTGGGATTTACTACAGCGGGCGCAAATGGATTCTTGCTTTTGTTTTGACGAGTCCCGTTGCATCCATTATGCCACTTAATCATACAGTATTCATGGGGCGCGCCTTATAATAAATGAGCACATAAAAATGAGGGAGGGGGGAGAGGGGGGTTGTTCACGTATTATACAAGGCCCCGAATGCCAATAAACCTATTTTTTTTTTTATCTTTCTCTCTCTTAAGACTACATAACATAACATAATAGCACATTAGTTTGCTTCGAAACGAGTGAGATTGTCAAATCTCAACAAGATGGCGTTTTTATTCCTGCCAATAACAAGATGAGGAAAATGCCAAACACATACACACTCAAATCCACACACATAGATACACCCACACACGCAAGTCCACACACCCAAATACAATCTCACACACTCACAAGTCCACACACCCAAATACATGTACAATTCCAGACACACACACAAACACACAGGATTGCGCACCCACATATACTTGTGTTTGGTGTAAATGTGACTGAGTTTGTGCAATTAATTTCTACTGCACAATAAGCCATGGCTGCCCTACATGCGTGCACTTTTTCACACACACACACACACACACACGCCCATTCCAAACACACACACACACGCACACACACACACACTGTCACCGAGCAGTCATCCTAGAACTGCAGCCAGCCGTCCCCTCAGCCCCCAGATTGGCAGCCAGCAGGGGAGCCAGGGAGGGGCTTGACTCTCCCACTGGGCCCCGTCTGGAGCAGATGAACTGGGGAGAGGAGTGCTCCCTGCGGCCTGGAGCCCTCTCCCATCACTCTCACCATATGCCTCCCAGGGCGGAGGACGCACCGGGGGACAGCACGATAGGGAGGGGGGGGGGGGGGGGGGGGGGTGTGTATGTGTGTGGGAGGGGAGGGGTTCAAGATGGGAGAAGGGAGGGGGAATGCACCTGCTCCACCGTATGCACACACACACACACACAGACATGCGCGCGCACACACACACACACACACACACACACAGACAAGCAGACATGCACACACACACACACACACACACACACACACACACACCTGTCAGCCAGGGCCAGTGAAGCAGCGTCTGCCTCGCACTGATAAGCGAAAAGGCCTTAAAGCACTAAATTCTCCTCCTCCCCCCTCCCCCTCCCCCACTCCTGTATCCTCTTCCACCACCCAACCCAAACTCTTTGTCGCAGCCACGAGTTTACCAACAACAGCAATTAGACCAGCAATGTCAGAATGCTAATGATGTCATCGGAGGGAGAGCAAGGCAGCGATCTGGGTTTTGTGTTTTTGTGTCTCATTGCTGGAGCCAACATTAAGCAGGTATTTATTCTCCCTGTTAAATATATGTATACACACAAATTAATAAAAAAAATGAATAACTTAATCACAGCCAGGCTTTTATTCAGTCTGAAATATTTGCCAAAGAATACCGGATGCTAAAAAGGCAGTGTTTAAATGTTGTTCACGGTGGAATTGTTTTGATCCGTTGTTTTTTTCTTCATGTTTTTTTCTTATCTATCTCGGTGTGATGTCCAACTTCCTTTTCTCTTTTTTTAACATGGACTGAACATTCACGGCTCTAGGAGCCAGAGACGCCTGCCAACCTTGCACATTTTTTCAAAAACTATTGGAAGAGAGACAGTGCTACATATATACATTCACAATTTCATCCACATTTAGCTCCCATTTCTGCAATGATCAGAGCAGGCCATTCATTCATCATGACCAAGGATTTTTAAGGCAATAACAAGTCTTCATTAAAGTATTCCAAATCGTAGGCAAAAGGTTGACAGAAAGAAATAACAAAAAAGACAGACCATAGAAGGAGCGGCCCGAATGGCGAAAAATACAATCTTGTTCATGTCGATAATTTGCACATATATCGATTGGGATTCACTCAAGTATGCATGACATCTATTTCCATAAAGCAAACAACACCATGGTCTTTCATATTTAATGTTGTTTACACACAGTGCTATAGTCTTGTTGATACTCTGCCGAACCCCCACCAATAATAGGAGTTGAGATCGGTGATCCTTATTATGACAGGCACTGTGTAAACAAAGATAGAGCTCATGGTTAGAGTGGCTTAACTTCCCAGAATGCAGTAGGTGTTTTGGCCATGTCAACACTGCTACTCATAACTTATGGTGTTGTTTATATAACCAAACGTGAATGGAGTCAGGTCAAGAAAGGTGTTCAACATACTACATACTTCCTTCTTAATGTCAAAATTACGAATTTTATAAAATGAATGCTTTTACAAATATAATTTTTGACTTAGACTCGTTTCTGAAAAAAAAAACTGAAAAAAGGGTCAAAAGGTTCAAACTAAACATTATTTCTGTCATGATAAGTTGCGATAAACATTTGAGCTCACTGAAAAAAACAAGAAGGAAACATTGGATACCTAAACGCAAATGAAGAACAAAATATAATGTTCACTTAAAATAAGTGGTTGAGCACAACCTTTTGAGTTATAAAAGAACTCAACCACATCAAAAACTGGGGCATGGTTTGTCTCCTGAAGCACACATAACACATACATGGAACAGATTGATGCTCCAACCTCACCAGCCCACGCTACTCATAAGGCGGGCCATAGCGAATGTGAGTGGCACTGCTCATTACATACTTTCACACTTCAAAATGATCTTATACCACAAAAAAAAATCATCCATTCCAAGGTGCCACATTCACACTCTGATGATTGCACCTGAAAACCCCCTCTCCACTCACCCCCAGAAGAGACCCCCATCCCGGCACGTTGAGAGAGATATGTTTAATTTCCTTTAACTTAATCAGAAATAATTATCAACCAACATCTACACACCCACTGTCAAAGGCCTCTTTCTGACATGTTCATCAATGACTTGTTCACAACTTTGCAACACAAAGTCACACACACGTACGCACACACCTAAGAAAATATCTTTCTACGCTGTAATTAAAACATTGTAGATGAGATTAGAAGCGAGAGGAAATGAAGAAGTGATAGAATTAAAAAAAACGTCCGGATAACATTATTTTCACAAACTTCCTTTATGTCCAACTTCAACACATTTCTACACACTTCTACACACTAGGTATTCAACTTCTACCCATTAATCAGATGGGGCCTTTGTTCTTTTAACTGCGTAACTTTTGTTTAATTAATAGTTAATAATGACTAATGACTATTATTAAGTTATATTAACATGTCTGTTACTAGTACTGGGAGTGAAACAGTTACTGAGCTGCAGCTAAACAGGCAAGGTCAAATGGCTCTTTAGGTTTAAGTTGACGATTGACAAACGAAATAAACTAACCAGGGTCAAAACTTTACTTTTAGAATTGACCTGCAAGAGTGGAAAAACCTACCGGCCAAGCAATTGTTTTAATGTGTAACCCTGACTTTTTCCCCTGCCAAATATTCAAATCTAGAAATCCAGAGACACTGTGAAAGACTGCCCTGGGCATGTTTAATAGGAGGCAGATGCTACACATGTAATGAATGAGCAGGAGCACGTGGCTGGCTGTGTGTGATGTCTGGGAGTCTGTCTTCCTGCCCCAGGACCACCGCTGGGGCCTTATCTTTCAGCTAGCAGAAAGCCTTCTGGAGGAAGTGCTCTGTGTTGGGGGAAGTCACCAGTGTGTATTCCCCACAGTGGATTTCTCACTGTGTGTGTGTGTGTGTGTGTGTGTGTGTGTGTGTGTGTGTGTGTGTGTGTGTTTTCTTCTTTGGTTTAATAGACTGCTGTGTAAAGCTCAGTGTAGCCTGATTATCTCCATTATAAGCTGATTAATTCCATAAGGGTTTATAGATGCAGCATCTACTGTTACACATCACTCCTAATATTTTCAAACCTAATTTAACATTGTTAAGTAATCTCATTATGGACCGCTGTAGAATAAATGTTCCAATATCAAACAAAAATAATAACAATATAATCTAGTGTATATGGATTATATGTAGGGAGTCTTCAAAGTGGTTAACCTTTTATGTATGTGATAAAGGACATTTTTATTGTTATGCTGACACAATTGTGATTCTATTAGACATCCTCTGTACTCGTGAGATGCACTCTTGTTGTTGCATACTCACACACACACACACACACACACACACACACACACACACACACACACACACACACACACACACACACACACACACACACACACACACACACACACACACACACACACACAGAAACTGAGAGACAGAGAAGCCATTAACCATGATGCAGATCGGTTGGGACAGACGTGTGTTAGATGGTTTTGTCTGAGTTGAAAACAGAGAAGAAAAAGGTGGGGTGGTTGTGTAGAAGAGGAAGGGAAACGACGGGTTCTGAAGCTCGTCGTATGGAAATCAGGTCCTGGGCAAGACAGAGACGAGGCAGACGGAATAAGCGGATTGACATGACAGCATGCGTGCGGCGCAGAGCGCTTGGATCCCAGCGCCTGTTCAATTACACGGCTGCATTTGCATGTATATGATCCCTGGAAGAGGGACATGTTATCCACTAGGAAACACGCTGACACACGTTGACACTGAGCATCGCTATTTGTGTGTGTGTATACTAGGAGCGTGTGTGTGTGTGTGTGTGTGTGTGTGTGCTACAGAATGAGGTGATCTTTCAGGGGCTGCTAGCTGTGATGTATCTGAGGTGAAGCGGTGTGTGTGTGTGTGTGTGTGTGTGTGTGTGTCTGTGTGTGTGTGTGTGGAGAGGATCAGCTCAATTGTGTTGATGTGGATAATGGTGGGCTAATAAGCTCATGGCAGGAATTTGACTGGGCCTCCTGGTAGGCAAAGGTCCTGTAAATGAACCCTCATCCCCACACACAGACACGGACACACACACACATGCGTCAAAACCCTAACCAAGCGACTGACCGACCAAACGAATCCCCTAATAAGATTTGATGCGGCACTTCAAAAGTGTCTGCATGGTAGAATGGTGTTCTCTAGAGCTTCCTCAGACCCGTGCCCATTTAATGCCATGTGTTTGTTTTTCACATGCAACTTAACATGATGACGTCATCCATTCGTCCTCCTCCCAGATGAAACATTGGAAATGTATGACCTGTCGCGAGGTATTGATCATAGCATCTTCAAAGAGGAGCCTCACTGTCAGGAGACATGGGTATTCTACAGGCCCCAGAGAAACTCACCAGCCAATCAACCAATCATCCAATAAATCAATCAATCAGCAGAACATTCGTTTTAGTGAGTTAAGTGGAAGAGTGCTTTTATCTCCACGTTGCCTAGACGTTACCTCATAGAGATCTCTGCTCCAACATCCCAGATAAACACCTCCGAGACCTCCAGGGGTCACAGTTCAATCTCCTAACTGACTGCCTGCTTTCCAAGGTGCCACATTCATACTCGTGTGATCGCACATGATAACCCCCTCTTCGCCTCCCCCAGAACCCCCCCCCCCCACCCACCCAGGTTGGTTGGTGACTTGTTCACAACTTTGCAACACACAGCCACATGCATCCGCGCACACACACACACACACACACACATTAACACACACACACACACACACACCTATCCCATGAAATATCTTGCTAGGCTGTAATTAAAACATCGCAGATGCGATCAGGAGCGAGAGTTAATGAGCAAGTGATAGACTATTTAAAAAAACGTCCTTTACTTTCAACTTCTGCACATTTCTACACATTTCTACACACTTGGTGTTCAACGGCCAGTTGCAAAACCAGTTAGTTGCAAAACCATTTAGAGTGGACAGAACACTGTTTTATTTATTCTTCTCCCGCCTACTAACTGAGAGGGGCTCAATCTTACACATTGCGACTTTAAGTTATATTCACACTTCTGTATCTGTTCTGTTAATGCTGTCATGTATTTCAGTACTGGGAGTGAAACAGTCTGTCTCACAGCTGCTACAGGAAACCGTGTTCACACAAAATGAATACTACATACTTTCAGTTCTTTTTTTCACAAAAATGTTCTAATTATACAGTTTTCTTATTTTCGGTTTGACAAACTAAATAAACCGACCAGGGTATAAAATTATATTTAAGAATTTTGTCTTTTTACCTGCCAGAGTGTAAAAACCTACCAGCCAAGCAATTGTTTTGATATGTAACCGTGGTTTCTTTACCTGCCAAATGGTCAAATCTATGTGCCATTGGCTGGTGGTACTGGCAGATAGATAAGTGTTAACTTTGCACCCACATAGATTAGCATGTTGATGAAAAACATCTGCCTAACACAAAGTAAAAAATGAAGACACAGAGCTAATATGGTGTTTAGAAGCTGCCAGAGAGAGAGAGACAGAGACAGAGACAGAGACAGAGACAGAGACATACTGTGAAAGACAGCCCGGATGCCCTAATGTTTAATAGGAGGCAGATGCTACACATGTAATGAATGAGCAGGAGCACGTGGCTGGCTGTGTGTGATGTCTGAGAGTCTTTCTTCCTGCCCCAGGACCACCGCTGGGGCCTTATCTTTCAGCTAGCAGAGAGCCTTCTGGAGGAAGTGCTCTGTGTTGGGGGAAGTCACCAGTGTGTATTCCCCACAGTGGATTTCACACTGTGTGTGTGTGTGTGTGTGTGTTTCAATGTTTGTATGGGACGGATATTATTTAGATGTGTGTCTATTAGGATGTATGTTATCGTGTGTTTATTTGTATACATATTTGTGGGCTTGTCTTTCACTGTGTGCATGTGTGTGTTTACTGTGATTTACTAGACCACAGTGTTAACCCCAGTGTAGCCTGATTATCTCCATTATTAGCAGATTTTCTCCATAAGGGTTTATGCCTGTGAACCCCTAATAAGATGTGATGCGGCAATTCAAAAGGGTCCACTGTTTCAGTCTAAATATGTAATATCCACACAATGGTCTACATGGTAGAATGGTGTTCTCTGGAGACATCCCCAGCCCAAGGCCCATTTAATGACATGTGCTTGTTTTAACACGCAACTTAACATGATGACGTCATCCATTCGTCCTCCTCCCAGATGAAACATTGGAAATTGATTACCTATCATGAGGTATTGATCATAGCACCATCAAGTCACTGATCAATCAACCAATAAACCAATATATCAATCAATCAGCATAATGTCAGTTTTAAGTGTTAAGTGGAAAAAAGCTTTGATCTCCACGTTGCCTTGACGTTACCTCACAGAGATCTCTGCTCCAACATCACGGATCAATTCCTCCAAGACCTCCAGGGTTCTACAGTTCAATCTCCTAACTGATTTCCCACTGTCCAAATTACAGACCGTTATCTAGCTCTCTTTTGACCAAGGCTAATTTGTGAGGCTGACCTCAAAACCATGGTGCATGGCACATACATGCTCAACATTTCACCATGGTTGAACATGAATAATTCAGTGTTAAATAATAGTACGACTGAAAAGCCAGTGTTCTTATTAATTAATCATTTAAAGATTTAAAGATACATTATAGATGAACTGAACACTCAACAAATCAAACCACAGGCCGAGCTCCAATTGTATTACCGGCCAGTAGACATTTCACACAATCAGAAACAGCCATTCCTGCGCCTTCACTATTCACTGCGTATTTATTTGTTCGCATTGTATCTGTATGTGTGTGTGGTTGCTTGTGTGTGTGTGTGTGTGTGTGTGTGTGTGTGTGTGTGTGAGTGGATTGTGTTATGCGTGTCTGTGGTGGCTTGTGATTATTTGATCCCGTTGACCCACATTCACGCTGTGTGTTGGTCACGTTTGGCTCACTGTGTAAAGCCAGCGGACGCGCTGGTGGGGAGGCGAGGAAGCAGGCAGACAGCACAGCGCATGCAGGCTGACAGTCTGTCTGCTCCAGAGACGATTCGCCCCAGTGCCGGTCCGCTCCGAACGACCACGCGGCCACCTTCTGTCACCTGGATGTGCACTCTCCTCAGTAAGACACCACAATGGTTGTTCTCATTTGCCTATGTCCGGGCACATCATCAGTACATCTGGGAACGATGGGATGTGGGTCTGTGTGTGTGTGTGTGTGTTTGCGTATGTATGCAGGGTAATTCAGTGTTCGTAACACATTATAGCCCAGAGGATGACATGGACCTGTTTGCCAACACAAACAATCACACACACTCAGGCATTTTCACTGACCTCACAAAGAACAAAACACACCAGAGATGGAGAATCGAAATAAACATTATTATTTATTACATTATTTATTATATATGTGTAATATATAATACGTTGTACATTAATATATTTATGTGTATTTGTGTGTGCGTGTGTGTGCTCATGAGTGCGTGAGGTACATTCTGCCCTGAGGCTATTTCCCAGTCCATCTCACTTTCATCTAAATAGGAACACAAGGGCTCTCTAAACAAGGGTTTAATATAAAGAGCTGCGAGCTCAGGGACGCCTGGGCTGAGACCAGGAAGAACAATTAATGGAAAAAGAATTAGAAAAACATGAAGTAGTAGGAGGAGGAGGAGGAGGAGGAGGAGAAGAAGGTAGGAGGGAAAATAGAAAGTGAGGCCACGTGAACATAAATAAAGCAATCTCAGCGTGCATTTATATCCCAGTTTAGACACCATGGGGGCACACCAATATGCACGTCTTCTTGGAGATTAATACTGTCAGTCGTCACTCTCTCGGATACATCACTGCTTTGAATCCAAGATCTTGATCAAAAGCTTTCCTTTGAATTCCCTTGTCTTCTAAACCTGACACACACTTAGGACCATCCCCCCCCCCACCACCACACACACACACACACACACACACACACACAAAAAACGGGGTGATTTCATTGCTTTTCTTTTTTTTATGTGGTAGAAAATGATCCGCTCTTGCAGGCACCAAGCAATTGACTAACGCCCAGCACCACTTTACCAAACGTCCACCGAGTGAATTGCATTAAAGTGAGCGAGACAGTTGGGCCAAATCACATAAATCTATAGGCCAACGGCCGTGCGAGTAAGAGGGATCCCATAAGACCGCACTCCTCTCTCTCTCTCCACGCCATTACCTCTCTGCGATTTCTATCATTCTGCTCAGTGGATTTTCTGCCGCAGCCATTGTCCCCAAGATGGGAGATATAGCAAAATTGCCTGTCTACTTGACCTTCCAGAGATGGAATGGCTTTTTATCTACGCTTTGCTTGTTCTCTTGTTCTCCTTCACTCTCCCTCTCTCCCCACCCATCTCTCTATCCTCTCTGTCTCCCTCTGTCGCTTCCATTTCTACCCACAGTGGTGTCGAGGCCGCGGAACGTGTCATTCCTGCGCTTTTTGTTGTCGAAGCAGAAGATTTGCGGTGTATAGCAAACGCTTCCCATTGTGATCGAAAAAGCTATTATGAACCACCCCCACCCCCTAGCGGGAATCCATATATATAACGGTATGAAGCGCCCTGTGGTGGCGCTGTGCTGTTCAGACGTAACAATGGGCACGTTGTTTTCCCTGCAGCCAGAGGCGGTGTGATTACGGTAAGTGTGCGGAAGCCTGCGAAGGATCAGGAGGGGACGATGGATGTTCTGTACTCCAACAATGGAGCGCAGTAGTGGGGCAGCACGTACACAGATTATAAGGCGGAGATGTACACACAACAGAAACCTGGACATCCACATACATTCATGCTATGCATGAATATACTCTCTCTCACACACACACACACACACACAAAGGTTAAATTGTTCCAATAATAATGCATTATTAGACTACTGTTTAAAGGAGCAGTGTGTAAGATTGAGTGGCATCTAGCAATGAGGTTGCATCTGCCCCCTTCCATATGATGTAAGAGAAGCTACAAGCTGTGCAAGTAGGTACTTCCAAAATGATGTCATAGGCTATGACATTAATGAGTAGCCAAGTATCAAGTGATGCAGTTTCTTGATCTATTTATAAATCTGATTTAGTTATTTAGTCTGTGAAACTATTGGTTATAGCTTCCAGGTAAAAAAGTGATTAAGATTAATTAAATTAAAAACGTATCCTCTCTACAGCCGCTTGTCCGTTCTGGGCTACTGTAGAAACATGGCGGTGAAGCATGGCGGGCTCCATGGAAGATGACTCGCTCCCTATGTAGATATAAAGAGCGCATTCTGAGCTAACTAACACACAACGATTCTTATTTTCATGGGATTATACACTAATTAAAACGTATATATATATTTTGTAGATTTTAAAAGTCTGTTCTGCTAGATTTAAAAAAAAAGCCTGCACTTTTACATATTGTATTGTTGATTTGGAAAATCATGAAAGTTTCAAAAGAAAAATAATTTCACTAGGACTATCTTTTTTTGCTCCATCATATACACTTAGTTAAGTTACCCACTACATTCATTTTTAATGAATTGAGGAATTGTGTCCTACAAAAGACACAGTATATACAGTAATTGCAGTTTTATACTATTTATGCTGATACACATCATTAGGTTAAACCTTTTTTTCCCTAGAGCAATAGCACTAGTACGAGAAAATCCAGCCATTTCCTAGCATCCTACATAGTGTCTGTGATGGATCCAGAGAATTTACTGCTACATCCATTCCATGACATCATTTCCCACAGGTCTGGATCCTCGTCTACTTGTTAGCCCTGCACCAATTAATCAGCAGCAGCTCGTTCCCTTCAAGGGCAAACGTCTGGACTCATTCTGCCCACTTGGCATGCGTGTCCCTCAGTGAGAAGCTCATATGGAAACGCGAGGCTAGTCTCACAGACAGCCTCAATTCACTTCATCGTATGTCCTAAACATGGACGGCATTTGCCTGCTGAGTGTCGCTCCACCAAATACTAATTGTAGTAGAGTGCATGCCATTCACAAATATGTACTCTCTCTCTCGTACTACCATCCTCTCTTTAGCCTTAACTTACTGTGTTGATGTATGATCTCCAGCCGAAGGGTTCTGGGTGCGAACCCCGATGTCCGCAGATGTACTACATGAATGAACCTTGAGCAAGATGCCCTAACCCATACCTGCTCATTCATGACATATCGCCAATTCACTATAATTCGCTTTAGACAAAAATTGTCTGCTAAATGATTACATAAAATGAATAAACTTGTGTACTTGGTGTCTTGGATATAAACAGTTTTGATTGGTTCAGCCAAATCTGCCAAATCACCTTCAGCGTTACCCCTTCCTGGGTGAACGTTACACATTCAGCTGCTGTTCAAACACCAGGTTACAGCCTAGAGCCTCTGTGAGAGAAAGTTGATTTCTTGTCAAATACACACAGCGAGTGTTGCTCTACGTGGTGGCCCAACATAACCTGAAGGGCTCTGGTTGGAGCACCAAAGCCGCTCTACCTGAGAGCTAATGACACAGCGCAGAGAGGAAGAAGGTCAAGAGGGAACCGTATTCACAGACATGCACACACACCCTCCTCCAGCTGTCTTCCTGAAGCTCTCATCTCAGGAAAATGTGTCTTTCTCAGTCTATGACTCTTCATCCCCTGCTCCAGGAAAGGTCTACCACAGTGGCGGATCATGTCAAGCTTGAAGACATATATGCCGCGAGGGTCTGCGTGGACCACTATGCGGACATCCGCGTGTGATTTGTGACCGTGCGGACTGTAAACATAGTAAGCACTTTGACTGCAAATGATCCACATAACAATATTGATACCTGAAACACAGACCTTCAATTGTATTATGAATGGAACTGCATGCACAAAAAGAATATATATATATATATTCAAATAGAGAATTGTCATTGCCTGACAGTAAAACAAACTAAAATAAAACAATACACAAATCACAGAATAAATAACACATAGTATTTAAAGAATTCAGCCTAGAGAGCATTAAGATGTCTTTGGTGTTGTGCCTGGTTGTGCGTCGTGTGTTAAGTGACGGCCTGTGACAGAGGGAAGTGCTTGACAGGCTTCATAAGATAAGGCTGACGGCACCAACAGCAGCTGAGAGTGTGTGTCAGAGATGAGACGGGCTCTGGGAGACTCCAGCTGAACCCAGATAGGGCCAGCACAGACTTAAATGTGTCAGCACAGAGCTTAGCTCCACCCCTCCTCCTCCTCGCCTCCAGCCCTCCTAGCCCAGTTCAGTCAGTTCAGATAAAACAAGAGATAAGATAAGACCCGAACACACATTTTACAAGAGATTATGTTTAATAACCGCATTAGCTAATTTATCTTCCTGAGTAGACTCAAAGAAAAAAAGAAAAAGAGACAAAGATAACAGGTTAGAAATCTGGGTGAGATGCATTCCAGATAAGGTAATCTGCCACATCCACCCTGGCCCAGCTGCTAACGTGATTGTCCGTTGGCTGCGTCGCCACGATAGAGCCTGGTGCTCTGTGGAAAACGTAGTAGAAACGGTGGGATATTTTTTACGTTGAGTCAAAGAGCATGTTTGTGCTCTTTATAACGCAAATAATATCTTAATTTGCGTTATCTTTTCATCGACGTGCGCCTTTAAAGCACACAGAGATACCCTGGTTTACGTTACAGCGAGCGTAATTACCCGCTCGTACCTGATAAGCCTGGGAGAAATATGCCTTTTATCTGGTTGACGGCCATGTTCTCTCCCTCTCTCTTGTCATTCACTGATTACTTCTTGGCACGGCCACGACAGCACCGCAGGGGTGTGTGGGTTTGAAACAACAGAAGACACGGTGAGACAGCGATAAGGTTGTTAATAGTGTTTCAGTGCCAGTCAAAGTCAATCTGTCAAAAGACAGATGAACAACTGACACACGGCCTTACCTGAGCGGTAGGTCTCGGTGGGGCAGAGGAAAAGAAAGAGCAGAAACAGAGAAGGAGAGAGAGAGAAAGGAGGGCTATAGTGGAAAGCGATAGAGAAATAGAGAAAAAATAAGTGAGCGAGCGGAATAGAGAGAGAGGTGGGGGGTAGAAGGGAAGAAAGGGGTTAGAGTTGAAGAAAGGGAGGGAGGGAGGGAGAGAGAGAGAGACGTTGAGAGAGATAGCGAGAGCAAGAGAGAGAGAGAGAGAGAGAGACAGAGAGAGAGACAGAGAGAGAGAGGGGGAGGTAGAGTGGACGAAAGGGAGAGAGAGAGTGAGAGAGAGATTGAGAGAGCAAGAGAGCACGAGAGAGAGAGAGAGAGAGAGAGAGGAGAGAGGACATTTCCAGCCCTGTTTGAATGAGCAAAACCCGCAGTGCGAGCCAGCACAGCTTGTCGCAAAGCGAAAACACCTGCTGATGTGGTGCTGGTTGTAATCCAATAGTGGCTGTAAGTCATGGAGAAAGTGCATCAGGGCAGGCAGGCTCCCCAGGGTTCCTGGCCTCCAAATAACATAAAACACCTCTGCTTTTGTTGAAACCGGAGATAAGGGCTCGCATAAATCCTACCAGCGAAGCTCCATCAGCAGATAGGCCGCTTTGAGGAGCGCTTTCAACAACTCACTGTGAATTGGCGAGTAAATACTGTGCATGAAAACACACACACACACGCACACGCATAAAGACACACAGACAATCACACACACACACACACACACACATCAGTACATGTACTTCACAAGCCAGGCATCTGTAAAACATCTAAGCTAGTTATATGCCTGCATGAGGCCAGCCACATTCCAGCAGGACCAGCCGTGTGGGAGAGGTAAGCCTCGCAGGGAGCCACGGAGAGGGGGGACAGCGGAGGGAGAGATGGGGGGGGGGGGGGGGGGGGGGGGTGTCATGCTAGCAGGAGAGCCTTGTTGTAGGAAATCGATGCCTTCCAGGGGAGAAGGAGCTGGGACGCTGTGTTAGCGTTTTAATGCTCCCTTGCTGCCCCTGTTCTCTCTCTGCTGGCATGCCTGCCGGAGAGTATCGGATTGCCTAGCTCACCTGAGCCGGTTAAGACTCCAGACAAATTCTCCATGTTGAGTCAGGATTGATTTACAATCTTGGATCTTAAAGTAGACTAGTAGAGGCATGTTATCATTTCCGAGTCTGTGGTTAACTGCATTCTCCTGGAATCCATAAATAATTAGGAGGGTAATCGCATGTATTAACTATTAATCGGATAGTGCTGTGTTACCATAACTTGAGGTCATGACATAATTTAAAAAATAAACCCACTTTTGACCTGAATAAATATATTCCTGTTATTAGCTTGTCTTGCTACATTTTCACAAACGGCAGATCTTTGTCCTGCCAAGATCAGCAGCCAATCCATATTAAATAATCTATTTCAATGTGTGTTGCTCCTGCTCCCAGTTAGCATCAACATCCAATGAAGACAACACAAGACAACACAAGTCACGTCTCGCAGCACATGACAAACTGGGGGACTGGATCAATGGAGAAGGGGCTGGGGAGGGGAGGGGGGGGGGGGGTGAGGTATCATTAGAAATGACTACTATTCCGGGACCATATGGTGTCCAGGAGGAACTTTATTAAATGGTGTCGCGTGGCAAGGTCGGCGCTGGCCATTTGTCCGTGGGCGCGGCGGGGGGGCAGGGTCACGAGCCGGCACGCCGTAGCTCAGCGGCCGCTTGACAACCTCAACGGCACGGCGAGCGACAGGGACCCTCCATCTTCTCTGTCACTGGGGGGGGGGGGGGGGGGGGGAAGAGGTTGTAGGAGCAGCATGGAGCGGAGAGCCTACTCCCTCCCTCCTCATCCTCTCGGAGGCATCCATCACAGCGCTCCCCACTGGGGCGTGGGTAACGAATCGACTTTCCAGCGGAGCACTAATCAATCCGGCTCTGGCTGCCTCTCTCTGGGAAACATTTATGGGTCACCATAAAGCAGGCCTTTGGGGCGTTACGGCACCCAGTAATCCAGCTAAGTGAGCAATATTTCCCCTCTCTGGGGACGCGGTGAGACGGGCCGGGGCCATAAATAGCAGAGTTAATCTGTGGCCTTGACTCCCTGGCCGGCCCTGGGCGGTGGCGGGCCTGCTAGGACCAGGTTGGGGGGGGGGGGGGGGGGGGGGGGGGGGGGCAGACTTGGCCAAGGTAAGACCACCGCCATGCAGAGTAGGACCCAGGGAACGGCCTTCTGCAGAGTCTGCATGTGAGTGAGTGTGTGTGTTTTTGTGTGTGGGTGCAGCTTTGTGAATAGGTGTGTGTGTGTGTGTGTGTGTGTGTGTCGTAGCCAAGAGACCCATAAAGTAGCCATGAATTAAAACACTGCATCCTCACTGTAAACTGCCATTGATCTCTTGCCAGACATACACTCTATGTAATGTGGAAGAGCAGAGTGTAACATTATGAGAAAAGCAGAGGGAAGAAGTGAAGAAAGATGACCAAAAAACGGCATCTCTGCAATAACATTTAATGTTATGAGTTCAATGATTTAGTTAGTTCAACTAAATTCAAAGCCTTTTTTTTAAAGTCTAAACCATAGTGGATGGGTTACTGTTTCGTTTTTTTATTCAAACGTAGGCCAACATAAATACAGAAATATTGCTTCAATGTGTCTGTTGAAAATAAACCACAGAAGGAAAACTCTAAGGCCCGAGATCCTGCAGGGCTCCTTCAGACCTCCTGCCAAGGTCAGTAAGTCCTCCTTGAAGGGGAGCCACTTCCTCACTTCCTACCCGGCCTGCTTGAAACGAATCCGTCCAGTTTCTTCACTTCATTAAAAAAAAAAAATAGATGAAAACAAGAAAAGATTTCCTCTCAGGGCACCACTGGGAGTTCCTCATAAAGCAACGCTCTGGATGTAAAAAACACTACGCTAGCCTTGGGTTGAATACCGCCTGAGGGTCTCTGGTAGTGTCTCCTCTCACTCCACCAGTAACTATCCCCGCCCCAGCGCTGACACTACCAGCGCTGTAAGGTTCAACCCAGTCTTATTTCATTTTATTTCAATCCAGCCCTCATGCATCAAAATATCTCCCAGAGGAACCTCCCAGCACAGGCCTTTTGTCTCCTTTAAGCTGGAAGGCCAGGTCTCTTCATCACAGCAAGGGAACAGGAGTCACGGTTTTGAACCCCCCACCCATCCCACTCCCCTCACCAGCACCAGCGATCCAACTCCACTCAGCTCCAGCTCTGCCCACGATCTCCCTCCAGGCGGCCTGCTAGCCGGCTTGTCAGTCATGGAAGCCTGCCGCTGCTGTGAGGTTGCAGTTGTAGGTCAGCAATCCGGTGGATTTTTTCAATCGGAGCTCAGCAAAGACAGGACAGGTGTCCATGGAAACAATGTTGTGTGCAGATGTTTTCCGCGGCTACGGCTTTATGATAATCAAAGGAAAATGAACAAAACAATGTCTGTTTCCACATCTCTTGGACTAAGCATGGATGAAAGGTTGGGAAATGGAATGCAATCACTGATTATATTTGATAGTTATAACTGAAAGGGCGATGCTCGGTCAAATAAACAAGTTCAAAGCATTGAAATAGAGAAAATTTCATTAATATATGGATGTTTTTACTGTTAAACAGAAATAGGCAGATAGCTCTCAGAAAAGCGGACCATGGGTCGGAAATTCCCAATATGCCTTGAAATGCAGTGTATATAGCCTGGGCTCGAATCAATAAATAAAATAAAGTTGAGGAATCCCGAGGCAGGATTGCGCTCTTCACTAGAGTAGTATGGAAATGAATGTGCCTTTGATATTCGTGTTGACAGGGCCCTGCACTGTATGGGATTTACTTAATGGCAGAGAAAAGAAATAGCAACGGTTTTGAATAACGGCCAATTAATCCAACCTTGAAATGCGTTTAAGGCTTTCGTCTTTCATAGTCAAGACCGGCTATCATCACATCGCTTTTCTTTTCTTTCCACCAGGAAAAGCTTTGGGTGAGAGAGGGAGAGAGCCTGAGACCCTTTGACATGTTCTTTGATTCCTCTATTTGCCGCCCTCCATCTTATCTTCTTCTCATGTTGTATTTATAGCTGCAGCTAGCATGCGGCTAGCATGAAACCTCTTGTGGCTAACCTCCGCTTCGGGCCTCATCAAGTGCATTGTTCTCCTCTCCCTCTCCCCCAACTTTGAAGCCCTGTACCCAGCCCTCCCCAGCGTGACGGAGACCTGGACATGGTCCAAGAAAGCCCCACCAGGCTTCCAGGCCGCTCATCTGAAGCCCAGGGAGGCCAAGGGTGGAGAAGGAGAAGGATGAGGAAGCAAGCTGGCTGTGGTTTGAGTGATGCATAAGCTTCTGCAGCCTCTGCTGCTGTTGCTCCTGGTGCTGGCCCAGCCTGAGTAATGCTCCCCAGCTTCCAAATCATTTCCACTTGGACCAGCCATGAACCCCCTGCTCCAATTGGAAGCGTATGGTCTGGATGGAGGACAAGAATTCCTTTATTCCTTTATCTTATTATTGCTCTTTCCTTCATAGAGGTGCAGGGTGGTTCCCTTATAAGGCTCCGAAGTCTTCTTTCTCTCCCCAAAATGTCCCATTTGTGATGAATATCTTGTCTTATCTTATCGCTCTCTAGTTCTCTGGTTGCCTCATTCTCGTTCCCTCTCTCTGTCTCTCTCGATCTGTCTCTCCCTGTCATTCTCTCTGTCTCTCTTAGTCTACCTATGTCCAGTTGAAGCAGTGGTGTATGGGCTATGGGGGGGGGGGGGGGGGGTTGATGGTAACAGGGACAGAGGACTGGAGAGTCACCATCTTGGGCTATTCCTCTGGAGCATCAGGAAAGCACACCGCTCTCACAGAACCAACGGGGGTAACAGGAATCATCGACAAATACAGAACGCACGTGAGCCCCGCGAGTACACGCGAATCAAGACGAACTAAGAGAGAAGGGAACGCAGCAACCCAGAGGGAGATGATCTTCTTAGCTCTGACAGCGAGCGAGCCTGTGTAAAATCTTCGCTTTATCTCTCTCAACAATCAGTCTAATTATGTTCAATGGAGGAGTCCAATTAATCCACTATTGTCAGCCCCTGGCTAAGTGTTTCTCTGCCTCCTCGCACAGACAGAGCATGCACACACACACACACACACACACACACACACACACACACACACACGCAGTGTGTGTAGGAATCTGCAATTAACACCACCCCAAATGTATCTAGTGCCTCTTGCCTCAGCTTCTGACTTCCTTCAATTAGGCTTAATCAATTCCACTGAGAGCTGGTGGACAGGGGGGTGGGGGCACAGTGTTGGTGGGGGGCTTTCACTATCATTTGTCAACACAACTGTTACCAAACCGCTACACACCGTGCAATTTTGCGCGTAAATATGTGCCTGTAGCCCACAGGCTGTATGTCCAGGAGGCGGTGTTCTGGCAAGACGTGGACGGGGCCCTATAGAGAAGCTTGAATCTGTTGAATATTGAAGCTAGGTTAGGAAACAGCTATCGAGACAGTATTAAAAAAACTGCACGGTATAATTTCACTGAAAGAAGAACAAATGACTACACCTAAAGCTTTTGTTGAGAAGAAAGATTGTTTTTTCGTCGCTCAGTGAGTGGAGAGGTTCCAGACTAATTGCAGTTTGCAATTCGTCTGGCGATGCCAGGCTACTAGAGTGTTGGA
The DNA here is from genome assembly GCA_026745465.1 of Lota lota. Taxonomy (NCBI): domain Eukaryota; kingdom Metazoa; phylum Chordata; class Actinopteri; order Gadiformes; family Lotidae; genus Lota; species Lota lota. The sequence goes on along the minus strand of JACYXH010000479.1, from coordinate 12,301,780 downwards.
CTTCCTGCCAAAAGGCACTGGGTTCAATCTCCATTGTACACAAGCTACCTGTAGCCAACCTTGAGCAAGATTGTCTCCCCCCGAATCCCCGACCTGCTCATGAATGACATGTATCTGAATTCATGGTAAGCTGCATTGGATAAAAGCCTCTGATGAATAACTAAATACAGGCAGGAAACAGGAAACCTGATATGACATTGCTGTTGCCATGACGGCATCTTGAACGACCTTGTGTGTTTGCCCGGCTGTACATAGGCTGTAAGGTACAATAATGGAAGTGGTAGATAAAGATACATCTCTACAATCAATTTAGTTAGACATTGTGCTTCATTGTGGTTGGCTTTTCCTTCATCTGCATCAGTCCTTGGCTTGTACCAAGCCCTTTCCTTCTGACTAGCTCACCTTGTCAGTTGGTTTGTGTACCAATCAAGGACACACTTGACTTCCCTCTGTTTCTGGCCTTTGTGCTCCTTATGAATGGCAGCTTCTACTTCTACTGCTGTAGCATATGAATATAATAGTCAGCAGAGAACAAATACTGTGTCGATACCGACGTCAATGAAGTTTATTAATATTTCCAGCATAACAAGCAGACAGGAAGCAGATGCTGCCAAGAAGCGTTGCAGTATGCAACATCCACATAATGTCTGGTCTGGTGCTCCGTTTGCCCGCGGGACATTTGGAACAGTAGCCGACGACATAGGAAATGAACCTGAACACTTGGTGTAGTGCATGCATGTGTGAGGCTGACTGATGCTATATCCACAGGTTGTTTGTTCATAATTGTATAGACACAATTTGAATGTTGCATGAGTGTAAATGTTTTTTTTCCTGTATGTAAAGGTTACATGATACACGTTTATGTGTGTACATATGTGTGTGCATTTGTGTGTGTGTGTGTGTCAAAATACGTGTGTTTACATACTGATCTGCATGCGTTGCGCATATTTGTGTGTGTATTGACACATGTGCGTTAACATCTATTTCTGTGTGTGTTGTCTCTCAGACTCATTATCAGGCCGGCCTCCCTCGGGTCCTCACCCGTGCGCTGTCAAATAAAAAGTGTCACCTCTGGCACGGAATGCCGACGGGCGGGCAGGTTCAGCTCAGTGGAATAATCACGTTACAAACCCGCCGTAAACGCCACTAATGTTTAATGGCTGCCTGTCAGGGGGAGAGGGCACAGGCGCAGTCAGCAGCCGTGCAGCCAAGTGTGTGTGGGTTCACTGCGATGCATGGCTGACTGCATCTCACCGAATGTGGAAAATAAGAGGAAAAGATTACAGCGTGTGTGTGTACGTGTACGGTGAACGTGTGTGCGTGTGTGTGTATATATATGTGTCTGTGCGTGTGTGTCCGCTCGCATTTGTGCGTCCGGCTGACAAACAAACGCAGCCAAAGATGGCCGTCCCTCTAATACACAAACACAGCGTGACCTTTCCACCCTGAAACATTAATATCCTAGCTGAGGCTGGCTGCATCAGCTGCTCAGGGACGCGCTGCGGTGCTTCCTGGAGCCTGAGCGGCCCCACCCAAGACTCTGGATGACGGAGGGAGGATGGGTGGAGGAGACGGGCGGGCGTGGAGTGCGTGTCAGAGGGGACCCCCCACTTAGAGGAGCGGTTACACTCAGCCTACCGGCCTCCTTGATCAACAAGCGTGAGGGGATGCGGGGTGAGGCCAATTGAATCTGTGACCCTGCAGATGGCGCCGAGGGCTCGCTTACCCCGTGCCGGATAGACATCACAAGAGGGGCGGCGAGTGGAGCAGTACCACATGAGTAACAGAGTGAGGGCTTGTGCTGGAGCGGTGTGGAAGACGCACATGCATGACCCCACTGTGACCCCTCTATTGCGCTCGCCAGGCCTGCATCTCTACTGGCCGCTTGGTGGAAGTGTGTTTTTCTTTATTTTGGATGTACTGCATGTACTGTATGTGTGTGTACATTAGGTATGTAGGTGTGTATGAATGAATGAATGAATTAATTAATTAGTGAATACATACACACACACATACACATATATATACACACATACATATATATATATATGTGTATGTTTGTGCATACAATGTACATAGAGTAACTTACAAGCCTAATCAGTGAAGGAATACTAAACCACAGCAGGACCAGCAGGCTGAATCCTACTGCAGAGTGGTGAACATATGGTAGACCTCACTCACCGATAAGAAATACGACCCCCCCCCACCCCCCACCCCTATAAACCCCCACGCTGCCCGGGTCAGTTAATCCCCATCAGGACCCATGGACCCCTCCTCCCAGGGGTCAACGGTAAGAATCACACCCCCATCTGGCTCCCTCAGGGAGTGCTCAGCCCTGTCTGCCACCGCAGCCCCTGTGTATACCCCCGGGGGTCAAACCAATCTATTGTACTACGGCAATCATTCCACCCACCCCTGACTCAGCTGCCCTCCCCTTCCATTTTTTCTTTTTGTTTTGTTTGCGCAACCCCACCTCCCATCTCTCCCCTCCCTCCTCCCCTGCCTCCGCCTCCTCCCCTCCCTCCCGATCCATTTTGCATACACACTTCAACTGCTGAGCTCTGGGGAGCCGTCCAGGAAATGGCTGTGGCTTTCTTCTAGTGCGGGTGGTCCCTCCTCTCTCTCTCTCTCTCTCTCTCTCTCTCTCTCTCTCTCTCTCTCTCTCTCTCTCTCTCTCTCTCTCTCTCTCTCTCTCTCTCTCTCTCTCTCTCTCTCTCTCTCTCTCTCTCTCTCTCTCTCTCTCTCTCTCTCTCTCTCTCTCTCTCTCTCTCTCTCTCTCTCTCTCAAAAGAGACCGCATTGCTTTCCCTGGGGAGGGTATAGGAGGGTCTGCGGGAGGCAGGGGTGGATGGGGAGGTGGGTCTTGTCAGCTGTCATGATGTAAGTGCCCCGAGGTCTAATGACAGGATCTATAGTACATGAAAACACAATCACAGAGCCCTGGCTCATTGCTACTGTGTGAATGGCCTTTAAAGAGGCACAGCCACGGAACACATGCTGTTCGCTGCCAGGCATATAATCCACACAATGTCACCTAAATCACAGCCTATTCACACACCACTGGCTAATCATTCCCCACACCGCGTAACCCACCCCCCATCACCTTCCTTTTTAAATCACCATTAATTCCTGAAGGTTTTCTTTGCTATTTCTGGCAAATTTTTGTCGGTTAGCCGCATGTGTTTTTTTCACCGAAACGAAGGGTGAGAGAGAGAGAATGGCGTTTGACCTTGGATCACGACGTTATCTTTGTCATTTAATGAGCTGATGCGAGTGCCAACGGTGGTGGCGGTGCTGAGCGTGCGGCCCACGCACAACCATCCCTCCCTTTCCTCCCTTTTCCCTCTTCCAGGCGCATTATCTCCTACAACCTTGTTTTCATGGCAACATCTCGCAGCCACATTAAGCATCCATTAGCAGTCACAGCAGGGCACCGTGTCGACAGCACCTGCCGACGAACCACAGTCTGGGCTGAGCGCTGGAGTCCCAAGACGCTCCGGTACACATCAGGCACGCAAGATGGCAGAGGAAGAGGGGGGAGAAGAGTAAGAGAGAAATAGAGGATAGTTCCCCTTCCATGTTTTTCTTTCCAAATGGGAACAGTGATCTCTAGTGGACAAATTGGTACTCGCAGAACCTAACAATATATTGACGAAAGAAAGGGAGAAACCGTGCACATGCTTAGTTTTAGGTGGGAGAGTTGTTACTGCAATGCAGGAGACATACAGCAGGGGGCAGTGTTGAACCGCAACATAAACCAAGCATGTGCTCCTCCACACGTGGAGGCTGATGATGTAAACTGTGGCTGGTGGAGCTCACATCTGTTTCAGTGACACCGTCTAATTACATATAATCTATTGCAGTTAACGTCCAGCATTGCTAAAAAAAACAACAACAACAGAGGCAGAGGCAGAGGCTTTAACAGATTGGTCATGTCTAGCTCAACTGGTAGAGCATGGCATTAACGCCACCAGGGTAAGGGCTTCGACTTCCACTGGGGCAAGCGATGCAATGAATGTATACACTCAGTCTTTGGATAAAAACATCCACCAAATGGTAATTAGCAATTTCCATTAATAAAAACCTTGATTTTATTAGTAAACCTATTAGTTTAAGGCATAATGCCAGTTGTGCATACCACACAATTCATGACCTGCATTCCCTCCTGATATAGTGATACTTAAATAATAGCTATATGTCTGTGCTACAAGATAAATAGCACAGACATTAGGGGATTATGAAGTGATGTGCTTTAAAGGGCACTGCAGCATTTAACTGGTCTCCACAAAAAACCGGCGCTAATTGACGTGCAGAGCTGAGAACAAATTGATGTAATAACAAACTGGGGAGGAGTGAATCAGTTAGTGGTGGATGCTTTTCCAGAGTGCTGCCAGAACCTTGCTTCTCCACCACAGCGGAGCGTTGGGACACAACCCGATGACAATCTTTTTTATATTGTGTCCCTGTTGGCAGGAGCCGTCAAAACACAGGCTAAGAAAACACTCTTCTGACCTGAGGAGGTTTCCGGGGACCAGGCGTGACAATTGAGGACACGCCAGGCCACTCGCTTCCACATAACTCCTCTCAACCTTGAAGCTGCCACACTAATTATCTCACCCCACTTCCAAGACACTGGATAACTTTAAACAAGAAAATCATTAGGAAGATAAATCCATAAGCACAAATTAACATTTCTTGTTTGGTCTAAGATACATTTTCGAAAACAAACATGCATAAAACACACGTGATTACACATATAGTCCCAAAAATGTCCAAACACAAATCCATTGTACATAGTTGTTATTCTAAAGTGCAGGATCAGAAAGGGCAAAGGTCAAAACAACATTTTGTAGCCAATCAATGTGAGCATATTAACTAAAGGGACTCAAAGCAGCAACAGTATAGTAATTAAACTCAGCAAATTGTCAACGTAAATTAGTGTAAAATTAGTTTTTTGTTGTCCCGGATATCCAGGAAAAATCCATCATTTCATTATTAGACTTAGGGGGTATTCCTGGGTTTCTTTGGCTCATGTTATGTGTGTGTTCAGTGGAATGTGTTGGTGTTTGCTCGACACCTAGAGGGGTGTTGGTGGTAGTGGTTAGGCCTAGTGGTGGGAGGGGGGTATGGCAGGGTGAGTGGGGGTCGTTGAGGTCAAAGGTTTGTGTTCTGTGATACCCTCGAGCGACGCACACCTAGAGTGTTCATTTAAAACTGCACCTGACAAAAGTGTGTTTTGCATTCAAGTATAAGCTGCTGTATGAAGTCACATGACCCACTAAGACACTGAATACACACACACACACACACACACACACACACACACACACACACACACACACACACACACACACACACACACACACACACACACACACACACACACACACACACACACACACACACACACACACACACACACACACACACACACACACACACACACACACACACACACACACACACACACGGCATGCCATAGTCCAGCCATCTAATACATCACTTTTTACTCCATGGTACTCTTGAAAGATTAAGTAAATAAATGACTACTTTCCTCAATTATTACTTCACTCATCAAAGTATTTCCCTGAAACACACCTTCACACACTGACTAGTGTGTGACAAGTGATAAAGCGCTCCCCAAATATCACGGGGGCAATACATCAGTGCAGAGCAACTATAAATCACAGGGCACAATAAAAGACTGCCCTGCACTGCCATCTGTGCTTATGTTAAACATCTACTAGGGGCAATATATCCTGTTGCTATAGCTACAGATCTGTAATATGTAGATGTAGCCTAGCAGATCCGGGTTTTATACATTACACTCAAGAGAAAGTCACCACAGCCAGCCATCCAGAAAGCATAGAGAAGTAATTTGCGCGGCTAAATTTATACTGGCCTCTTGGGCCAAGAAACTAATGAGTAAGTAAAAAAAAAAGGAAAACAGCCTCCACTCCAGACCGAGCGAAACTGCGAATGCATAATTGGTGCGAAGTAAGGCTCGTAATGAGGGGATGCATGGTGTAATATTTACTGATAACACAGGTGATTTCAGGTAACGCTGAGTTCCTCTTCTATAATAACTCAGTTGTGTACTCTAATAGTCCCCTGAGCTCCAAGACCCAGCACCACTGGATCTCTGTGGCTTGGGAAACAAACGTGTGTGTGTGTGTGTGTGTGTGTGTGTGTGTGTGTGTGTGTGTGTGTGTGTGTGTGTGTGTGTGTGTGTGTGTGTGTGTGTGTGTGTGTGCGTGTCTCCACATAAACCACAGCCAAGCACCTTCCAAAGCACATCATTAATCAATGTGCAGGGCAGCGTGCAGCATTCACCTGCTGGCCAAGTGGGCAATGTCCTCTTTACCTGTGCTGTAACCCTCGTTCCCTCACGTTCCTGCTCTCCCGCTATCAATTTTTCTCTCTATTTTCATCATTTCCTCCTTGATGAAAGGAGGTTCCACCCTTGGCCTGCATAAGACACACTGGGGAATGTGAACATGCGTTCTGAAGTGTAAGCCCACGTACCTATCTGTCTTTCTGTTTGTCTGCCTCTCTGGTTGTCTTTGTATGTATTTATGGATATGTGTGTATGTGTGTGTTTGTGTGTGTGTGCATTTGTGTATTTGTGTGTGTGTACGTGTGTGTGTGTGTGTGTGTGTGCATGTGTGCGCGTGTGTGTGTGTGTGTGTATTTGTGTGTGTTTACGTGTGTGTGTGTGTGTAGATCCGACAAGCGTATTTTCTTCGACAAAGTACAGGCAATATATCTGAGGTGTTATAGTGCATATATGTACAGTATGTGTTCCAAGGTACTGACTTACTAACATGTCAGGGACTCTTTGGACACACATGGCCTTGTGTAAGTGTAATGCTTTATGTCTGATCCCCCTGTGCTCATATTTGACATGAGGCTTTTATCCATAACATTTAAAGCCTTTTAAACAATACAATTACAACAAGGACAGGCTAGCGAGCAAGCTATCAAGGATACACATTACAGCATTCAGCTCATGATCTTGAAAAGGGGAAGAAATAAAGACAAAAAAGTGATATAAAAGGTAGACTATCTTGGTCTTGTGAAACCTGTTCCAGATAAAGTGGCTTGCCTCCAGGGCCGGTTTTAGCCTGCTATATTCAAGTGGGCTCTAAATCGAACACAACAAAGCCTCACAGCCAACGGACGCATCTCTCCGCAACATAAACGGAATATCGCATTCTTTCCCCGAAATGTTCATTTTGTCATAGCAATTGGTGTGCTTCAGAGCTCTGTGTGTTTGTGCCTGAACAAGACCAGAAAATGGGGTGACTTTGGAGGCGGGCTGTACACTGCCCACCCAATCAGAAGTTTGAAAAGGTTATTTATTTGTGTGCAATTTTTCCATTGGCTGAACATATTTTTATTTATTCGTCGTAACTTTTGATTGCGTGGGCAAGAAGCATGTTTGGATAAGCTGAGCCCACTCCTGCCCCTAGCTACCAACGGCCCCTTTTTGTGCCTCTTCAAAAAGTATGACATTCATTCACATCTTTGTGTGAAGAGATACTGCCAGTGGCCTGTCCAGACTAATTTCGTATAGTGGCCCCAGAGAATAACCCAGGAGGGGGCACTAGACCACAACACTGTTTGCTGGGGTGGAGGTGTTTTGCAGGGCAGGGATGCGGGAGTCTGTTTCTGTTAACAATTTACGTAAGCATAATATAGCGGACCTTCCAGGAGATATCTCCATACATCTCGAGTACTGGTTCTGATGCTGTGTGTGTGTGTGTGTGTGTGTGTGTGTGTATGTCAACTTTACAGTTAGTCAGCGTTATCATGACCCCTGATTGAAGGTCAAAAGCCTTCTACCTGTATATTGGACAGTGTAAGAAAGGACAGAGAGAGGAATAGAAAGCAGGAAAGAGAGAGAGAGAGAGAGAGAGATAAACAGCAGGAGAGAGTGAGAGTGTGAGAGTGTGAGTGTGAGTGAGAGAGTGAGTGTGAGTGTGAGTAAGTCAATGAGCAAGCGTGAGAGAGAGAGACTGAAGCAGATGTGGCCACTGCAGAGATGGGCCATGACAGAGTGTGACAGAGAAGTGAAAAATGAAGACCCCCTTCTGACAACCTGACACACTGACATACACACACACACACACACACACAAAGCCTGAACCTCCTCGGAGATTGTAATTGGATAAAGCCAGTGACCCCCATCCCGAAGCCCCCCCCCATCTGTGAAGGAGCCCTGACACATCACTTTGACTGAAGAGCGCACACACACACACACACACACACACTAGATCCTTGGCAAATTCCCTTTTTACACTGTAAAGCAAAAAGCATTACATAAAAACACGCATAGCAAACACACACAGGCACACAAACAGACACACACAAGACATCCTTAGCACAAAAAAACATTTTAGAAAGACATATACACAAAGACAGATACAGACAAACACAGTCAAGAATGCGTATTTACATACCCTTTGCAGCGGAAACAGAATGCCTGATACATTGAGTAAACACAGAATAATGTTTTTTTTTTACATACACACACACACACACACACACACAGGACATGTCTGTTCTTACTGCAGTGGGCAAGAGCAGGGTGACTGTAAGGTTGAACAAGAAACCCAGAGGGTATGAATGTGGTGTGAGAGAGAGAGAGAGAAACACAGAGAGACACAGACAGACAGAGACAAAGAGACAGAGACAGAGAGAAAGACAGAGAGAGAGAGAGAGAGAGAGAGGAGCAAGGACACACTATCCTGTTGGTGATGGGGACATTTAGGGTCGGTCTAGCTAAGTGCACTCCTCTAGGTCTCTGGAGTGGAGGACCCCTGAAAGCACACCAGAGGTCACATTGAATAAACAATCACACAGAACAATCTATTAAAAACAACAACAATATGACATTTGGTTTGCGGTTGAGCATTCAGCAAGGATGCTCAACAATAGCAATACAAAAGGTGTATTGCTATTCAAGTTCAGTACTTATAAGCACTTACGAAAGAATGTGTGATATAAACAATGGACAGCACTATGAGAAGAGACGATTATCCTAAACAGCACTAAATCAAAATCAAAATCAAATCAAACAAACAACCCTAATCTGACCTTCTGTTTGGGTTGAGCAGAATCGAAAAACCTCCAAAATAAAAGTTTTTTGCTATTCAATTTAAACCCCGATGTGGCATATAATCTCTGGCAGCACTGTTTATCAAATCCTGGATTTCCTTTGATATCAGAGCGTAGAAGACACACACACACACAAAAACACACACACATACACATACACACACACACACACACACACACACACACAGAAACACCTGCTCTCTGGTCCAGATGGCCGCTTTGCACTGGCCCTGCAGCGCCGCCATGACAACAAAACAGTTTGTATGCATGTTCTCCCCCGCTTGTGTGTGTGTGTGTGTGTGTGTGTGTGTGTGTGTGTGTGTGTGTGTGTCTTTCAGCACATCAGTGCACTTGCTGCCTGAACAAGTTCATGCTCAAGGCTGCACCAACATATGGAATGCAAGCATGTGCTGTATTATGGATATATTGTGTGTTTGTTTGTGTGTGTGTGTGTGTGTGTGTGTGTGACAACCACATGGGCTGTAATGTGGTAATGTAATGATGGAACGGCACCTCCAGGGGCACAAGATATGAAAACAGATCCTCTCCTTCCTGTCTTCTTCCTCCCCTTTGGTTTTCTAAGCTCTGGATTTACATTAAAACTACAAAGGGTGCAACTAAAATCCACTTTGAGTCCCTATTTGGATAGCCTTCTGTCCTCTTTACGGACAGGGAAGTGACGAGAGTCAGAACAGTGGGTAGAAGAAGAGTGAGAATGACATGTAGCATAGGACTGAGGTTGGAGTTTACCTACCACTAGAGGGTCGTGCCACCGGGCCATCACCATGAACTTGCATTAAGCAGGTACAAGAAGATTGAAGAGATAAATCAAGTGTCTGGGACTTGATGGATGGAGACCACGCAGCCAGATGGGGAAGAATACGACGGTGGGAGGTTTTTCCTGCCTAGCTTTGATGTCTCCTGCAGTATCCTGTTAACTGCCGCAGCCTCCTCACAGGACAGAGATGATACAGGTGAGGTCAAATGTCAGAATGCTGCAGCTGGATTTATGTCCAGAACATCTCTAGTCAGGCAGTCCCCAGGGAGCGGTGTGTGCGGACCGCTGTAGGCTGTGTCAGAGGACATCCCCATTGAAAAGATGATTTTCAAAAAGATGTATAATAAAACGACACAACATCATGATAATGTTAATAATGTTGATTTCCTACTTTTTGAAACATCTACAGGACCATCTGTTGACCGTAAACTACAGTAAAAAAGGATCCCATCATGGTTCTGAATCATCCGATACTAAGTGAGTGTGGAACTCGTTTAATTTGAAGCATTTACATTTTAATTGGAGCACACAAAAATACAAAAGAAATCGATATTGGATTGGAGAAATATGTACACAGGCACACACATACAAAAGCACACACGCACACACACACACACACACACACACACCTCTTCTCAATCTCAGCAGGACAGTGGTGTATGTAGGCCCGGGGGTGTGGAGTATTAAAACATCCGTCCTTTTAAACAAAATGCTGGTAGATAAATGGACTGATTCACTATGCCGGACTCACTGGACTCCAGCACTTTGTCTAATGGTGGGGGTGTGAGTGGCTGAGGTGTGTGTGTGTGTGTGGGGGGGGGGGGGGGGGGGGGGGGGGGGTGGCTTGCAGATAGAGCAGAAGCAAATGCTGTTATGAAGGCTCAGCAAAAGCCCAGCATAGCAATCACAATTTACAGTTAATGAAATAAAGCAAGGAAGATCATCCTACAACTAAGAGAAACCCTATGAAAAAAAAAGGCATTTCCTGAGATCAAGCAATAAAAGGAAAAACAGCTGGTGGCACCACCTCTGACAAACAGCAACATCTAAGTAATCACTTAAAGGTCACAGTGGAAGCAAATGTGGGTTAATGCAGACAGCCATATGTCAAAGGTCAAACATCAGTCAGGAAGGCAAAAGGTCACTGCTTGTATTGACACGTACGAAAGTACCAGTGAGAGTCTATAACCGCCAAATAATGGCGGCACTAAACAACAATGTGTGACACTAACTATTATGGGCACTATGAGAAGACTGACTGAACCTGTACAGCACTGAACAGTACAAACATGTACTGACTACGTCAATAGTAAAAAGAAAGACCAAAGCTTAAAAGAAACCAAGAGCAGGAAAACAACAACATTATTTTATGGTGCGTGACATCAAAATAGCCGCTGACAAAAGACGGAGTCATCTCCAGAGGACTCACTGAGACGCCTACGTAACCGACTTCAACAAACCAACTATAACCAAGACACTGATGTAATACACGCAAATAAGTCAATGAAATAACCGTAGTGGTAGAGTAAAGAAAAGGCCAGGTGACCACTGACCGTCTTGTTCTTCTTGGAGTAGGTCCTCTTCAGCAGTCTCTCGTTCATCCTGTCCTGCTCCCGCTGGGCGTGGGCCAGGAAGCCCTTCTCCAGCGGGTCCATGACCGCCGGCACCAGGTTCTCCTCCTCCCCCTCCACCTCCACCTCCACCTCCCGCCGGACCTCCATCTCCTCCTCCCGCGCCTCCTCCTCCTCCTGCTCCAGGCCCCGCTCCTCGGCCTCGCGCTGCCGCTTGGAGGGCTTCTTCTCCTTCCATCGCTCCTTCTTGTCCTGCATCTTCACCGCTCCTGTCTTCTTCTGGAGGAGAGGGAGAGAGAGAGAGAAAGGAGGAATGTTCTCTGTTAGGCTCTGTGTTCGTTTGCACAAACAGATCTCTATCTTAGTGTGTGTTCGCACATACGCACGTTTGTACACGCGCACACAGTACCATGTGACACATGCATGTATGCAGAATTACATCAGAGATATATTGCCTGCAACGCACACTCACACACATACGTATACAGTATATGTACTACAAATGTAGGTGTTCATTGTCCAAAAGTCATTGTCAATTGTCGATACGTCTTCTCTCTTTTAGACACACACTCATCTGTGTCACTCACATCTCAATTATGTTGGCCAAGCATCTGCATACCTGAGCAAAATGTAATTTAAAGTGGGGGGGATGGGATTGTCTAACCAGGTCCAACCGTGTATCTGTATTCTATGCAAGTCTCTTTGGATAGAGGTTTCTCCTAAATGCATGCAAATTAAGTCTGGTTAGACCCTTAAGATGAGTGTTAGATAATAGTCATTTTGATTTACACAGAAGCAAAAGAAAAAAAATACATGAAACAGGAAACAGAAAGCCAAGCTAACTCTGTAACTCTCTATTTGATCCTGTCAACAGCGGAACAATGCCTTAGTGGAGCCCATAATCACTTTACGGCACAGATATGAAGAGCTTATAATATTAAGTGCTGCTCTCTCGGCCGCTGTAGCGTTAGCACACAGCTCCTCTTACAGCATTTCCAAGTAATCCTCCCCTTTAACTAATCACCCCCTTCACGACACGATTGCAGCCGTCATAGAACCGCTGTTTATTCGCTGGAATGTCAAACATAGCTGTCCGCCCGCTATCACATTAAGTCACTGTTGGTTTTTCTACAGTATGAGGAAATCAATTTATTTATTTGTATTATAATAATATTGGTTGGTTTATATGTGGCTACACCCCCATCCACATACTCGACTAAACTCACACACACAAACACGCGCACACATGCACACACCATCTGGACTAAGTCTCTCTTTGGGTTTAATATAGCTGCAATAAAATCTGTGTGTGTATGTGTGTGATGCGATGCGATTCCGTTCGTCCTTGTCTCCATCTGCCTGTTGTTGTTGTTGTTATTGTTTATGTTGTAAATCAGACACTGGTACTTGTGATAAGCCCCCATCGGAAGTCACAGCAGAGAGATATCAGCAGCCAAGGTGGTCCCTGCTAGCATCAGCTAGAAGCAGGTTAGCCCTGTCTGCTAGTTGACTCAGCTCAGGTCTGGCTCAGCCCTGTGGCGTGCCGCTTCTGAATAATCAAATAATTGCCTCTGAGGAGAAGGGCTTAGCAGATGGCTAGAACATTAGCCAGATAACTGCTAACACAACAACACATGCGCCTATTTCAACAAAAGACTGATTCTATTTTCAATTGAGCATCCCAACAACACAATCTTAAATGAACTACCTTACAAGGTTCTATGTGTTCCCTCTCAGTCTTACATCAACAACCATGACACTACTATGAGTTGTGCATGCATAACCCAGCTCTAAGGGCTAGCTCATGATGGCATTTCTGGCTGGCATCACTTTTAGGATCCAGCCTTGTCCCTGGCCCTCTGAAGCAACACATTCATTTCTCATGAGGGCAGCACTGGCAGGCTACTTGTCATACGATTCATTACCCAGACGGCCCATCTCTGAAGCACCATTACAGGGACAAAGTGGCAACACGCTGGCAACACACTCTCTCTCTCTCTCTCTCTCTCTCTCTCTCTCTCTCTCTCTCTCTCTCTCTCTCTCTCTCTCTCTCTCTCTCTCTCTCTCTCTCTCTCTCTCTCTCTCTCTCTCTCTCTCTCTCTCTCTCTCTCTCTCTCTCTCTCTCTCTCTCTCTCTCTCTCTCTCTCTCTCTCTCTCTCTCTCTCTCTCTCTCTCTCGATGGGGACCTTCATGCCAACAACACCATCAATAGTCATCCACCTTCACGATGGATTGCCAGCTCAGAGTGATTGATCTACCCTAACCCCCCCTTTTGCCTCTAATTAATATGCGTTTGTGCTAAGAAAACCCGGTTTGTAAGCTGTGGGATCAATTACGCAGTGCTATCAGCAGGTAGCATCCTGCTAGCATGCCTCCTGCTAGAGGATATCCTCCCCCCCTAAACAAGGATGTCTCTCTTTCTCCATACCCTGACCAACAGTTTAGCATATTGCACCAGCAATTAAGAGGGATCTCCAACGCCTGCTGGAAACTCAATGAACTGAGATGCACGTATGTGTATTATGCTCAGGTTATGTTGCTGCATTTGACACACACTCTCACACATTATATATATATATATATATATATATATATATATATATATATATATATATATATATATATATATATATATATATATACACACACACGGTATATATAAATAAACAGAGCGAGAGATAGAGAGAAACAGACAGAAACAGAGAGAAACAGAGAGAGAGAGACAGAGACAGAGAGAGACAGAGACAGAGACAGAGACAGAGACAGAGACAGAGAGAGAGAGAGAGAGAGAGAGAGAGAGAGAGAGAGAGAGAGAGAGGGAGAAAACGAAAGAGGGCTCCCATTCCCAGGTGTTTGTTGTTTGTTTGTTTGTTCATTTCCTCTCTTATCAACTAATAAACATTTACAATAGCAGTTTATTCAGCATGTTGAATTATAATTGGACAAATTGCATTTGCAAAGTGATTACCTTCATCCTGCTCATTTTTCACAAACAGCACAGGGGAAAGAAAATATTGAAAAGAAGGATTGAGTCAATAACTGTTGGAATATAATTTTACTGGGCTTGTGTCTGGCGAGAGGAGAGGCGAGAGGAGAGGCGAGAGGAGGAGGAGGAGGGAGTGAGATAGACAGGAAAAAAAGGGAGGATAAAAATGGAGTGGAGGATAGAGAGCGCAATTGCGTGTGCAGGCATGGAGAGGGGGAGGAGAAGTGTGGAGGAGGGTAAGGAGTGGGGGGGGGGGGGGTAAGGGGGTAACAGGAGAGATGGTTCTGGTTTGACCCGGCCATGTTACCGTGGCAACAGCATGGGAGAGCTTTGTTACTGTTCCAGATTGCATGGCGGCCGTCTATGTGTGTGTGTGTGGGTGTGGGTGTGTGTGTGTGTGCCTGTGTGCGTGTGTGTGTGTGTGTGTATGCGTGTGTGTCTCTCTATCTGTGAGAGCATATCATTATATGCCCTTGCTTGTGTGTGTCTAATAGTGTGTGTGCTTGTCAGATTGAATAAGCTTGCCTGCGTTCATGCATGTTTGTGTACGTGTACGTGTACGTGTGTGTGTGTGTGTGTGTGTGTGTGTGTGTGTGTGTGTGTGTGTGTGTGTGTGTGTGTGATTTGTGTAAAGGAGCGCAGGAAATGCAACATTGGGGTTTCGTGTCAACAATGTGGTAAGCGCATGGCTTTGCTCTGGCGCTCAGCTCCCAGAGGAGGCTTTACACATTCTGCTCAGAGAACTCCCACTGTTACTAGCCCAGGTGGAGAGACACAGAGACAGGGTGAGAGAGAGAGGGGGACATGCATAAACCAGGAGGCATATAGGAGGATGCTCACAAATGGAGCCTTCAGTGCTGAGAGTGAGAAAACCTAAAGAGCGATGGACAGAGAGAGAGAGAGAGAAAGATATTGGGACAGAGGGATAGACAGAGCGAGAAGGAGAGAGAGTGATGAAGAAGAGATGAAGGGGTCCCGTATATGTCAGCGTACATCTCTGGGTGTGTAAATGGGAGACACAGGGGACACCTCTGGTGTCTTTGTCTTATCGTGATTTAGACCGCACTGATTTAACAACTACTGTGCAGGAAAAACACACAGACTGCACCTCTGGATGAACAGCTGTTGTTTATTTCAATTACAAATGGTTCAAAATAGCCACACAGAGAATTAAAATGATGTCCCTACCATGGAAACATTGCAACAGGTGTAGTTGGTCGTAATCATTTGAATTGTCTTTGTTTCATCTGCAAATCTTTTGATCATTTCAACCACCTCTCTAACAATGTTATTAGTCATTAGTTGTCTATTGAAGTTGCTCCTTTAGTGTTCAGTTGCAGAAATGGAATAGAACAAATCAATGACCAAGTTGTTGGAGAGGGCAGTCTCATCAAAGAGATGCAAGCCTGTCTTCTGATTGGCTCTCCCTGCATGGACAAGTGCTGTCCCATCAAAGCACTTCAGTCATTGAAACTCCTATTCTCCAAACAAGGTAAATATTGATATAGTGTGATTATGTCTTATTTGTAATGTAGTAAACACACAAACACATTTACACACAAACACGTCAAATATGCATTACCCCTCTGTTGCCTACACTTGCTTTGCCTCATAGGGACCCATTATAAAAGCCTCTGTGATGGTGTTGAGTTCACACAGCCAGAGTTGTTTAACATCCACGCCTGCTCTGATTTTTCATTTTCCTTAACAGCGATCCATCATTCCGTGAGGTGGTTTGCCAGCCAGCCTACGCTAGGGAGTAAATTACCACTACATAGAAACCAACACACACCTCCTTCCTGGATTCGCTGAGCAGGAAAGATTTGCAACACCACTTTAGAAATGTTGAGCTTGTGCTATTTATTTAATTATTTATTTTATTTGTGGTGTAGTTCTCTCTTGGCTAGAGTGGATTTATGTGCATTCGGGTGGAGCGACTGTTGTGCAAATGAACAGGCTCTTGGTGGGGTTGCTAAATCACTGTGTCTTGTCCTGATTTAGACCGCACAGATTTAACAACTACTGTGGCCCCTAGTTACCATTTATGGCCCCCCACATCTGTTAATATAGCAGAGCAGGGCTGAAACATGCACACACACACAGAAGCACAAACACCAACCCCCGCCCCCACCCCACCCCCACCACCTATACGACAAACACAACTAATGCTTCTGTCATCAATATCAAACACACCTTTAATTAACTTACGGCACACGCTTTCATTTCGCCCCCGCATGAAAGTGGGCAACACATATAATCAGAGGCCAATTTGCCTAGAAGTTGTGTGTGTGTGCCTGTGAATATGTGTGTGTGTGTGTATGTGGGGGTGAGGGGGGGGGATAAAAAGAAGAATGCATTGTAAGCCAAGCAGCTAATCAGCCCTCATGAACAAGAGAAAGCACACATTTCTACAGTGATCAATGTGGCATAATTGGCTCGCCACGAGAGGATTAAATGAAGCAAATCCTTTCCTCTGTTGTTAATAGAGCTGCTGCCGCTGCATGTTAGTCTGGCTTCTAGGCCTATTCCCCCTTGCTCTCGTCTTCTAGGAACTCTGAGTGGGAGAGGATCACGGGTCAGTGGTTTGGGGTAAGGGGGGAAAGAATGAAGTATTCTTAAATAAATATTGCAGGAAGGCACAGGTGCAAGAGACAGGTGGATTCCTTAGAAACCAGGTTAAGGTTAGTGCGTTAGGTGTCCGTGTTAAAGCTGGGGTAAGGGTTGAAGTTAAGGTTAGTGTTAATGTTCTAACTTTGCACTCTAGAGAATTAAGTTGTTAATCCTAGCCAGGCTGATCTGCCGCAGGTCAATACACTGACGCAATGTAATATTGTTAACACCTGCCCTTAAGCCTGCAGCCAAAATGTAATTCATTATAACTGTGTGTGAGTATTGACCGATATATTGACCAAAAAAGACGTTGACATGGTGATATAAATAAATAAAGTCTAATCTGGAAACAATGCACTGAGACCTTGGGCTAACACGGGAGGCACAAAACAACAAACCACAACATAACTGTGGACATTCACCAGAAATCAGATAAGTGTGGCCTTTAAGATCTAGCCTCAGCACTCATGTTATCCTCTTCCTCCCTTGTCCTACCTGCATGGCCTTTATCTACTGTCCTTTGCAGCTTTGGTCGTTTCATTCTTTCTCAGGAAAAAGGAGGACATTTCCTTTTAGTGAGTTATCAGAAGCACTATCACCCCTAATACTAAGAGTCAATTGTTGCCATATTATATAGCTAATTTAGTTCCCAGAATTTGTGTAATATAGAATAACATAAAATCATATTGGGATTTTTTTCATTATGTTTTCGGTTTCACTCCTGATGAATGATAATGTCAAGGCATAATTAAGTTGTTTCTGCAGAAGGGATGTAAATCACCCTAACGACAACATGTGGTTACTAACAGATGCCAGTAACATTAGAAATGGATAATTTTCACTGGGTTGTATTTGTCACAACTAATTAAGTCCTACACGTAATATCTGAAACACAACAGCAGTCAAGAAGGCTTTCTGATTTGAAGACATTTTGTATTGCATAATTGCACAAAAAGTGCTATATAAATTATGTTTTGATTAATTGAATCATTGATTGATCTGAGCTGGTCTCAGTAGAAACAAATAGCGACCACAAGGTCAAAGATACCACTGATCTCTATGATGCAAGGAGCCAGAACACCAGCAGGGAATAGACAACTGGAGGGAATCTATGAAGAGATGTGATCTTAGAACAAGTAGGCTTAAAGACAGATGGTTCTCAAACACAAGGATGAAGGGAAGAAGAAATGGAGAACGAGTAGAACGAGATGAGGAAGGTTAGATGGAGGACGGGATGAAAGGGAAGAACATGGAGAAAATAAAGTTACAGAAAACAGGATCAAAGCAGAGCATTCAGCAGGAGGTTGAACCCCCGGAATGATACCATGGCATATCTCTGATACTGAGACAGATAGCCAAATTGAAATCAAACCAGCTGTTCACCATCCAAGCAAACTAGCTGTTCTCCAGTCAAGCAGAAGAAGCCAAGAACATGAGAAATGTTCATTTTGAGAATTATTTCTGTGGTATGGTTATTATTCTTCACATCTGCCAGGTTTCAGATAAACACTAATGTGAAAGGGAAGGAGGCTACACTGAGCAGAAAATATGCTGTCAGAAAGCAGTGCAGAAATACCCAATAACTAAACTATTATGGTAGCCATAAAATATCTTCACAGCCTTTGGACTTTAGAACCAGACCTTTTTCTATAAATGCAGTTTTACAATTTGGCCCGTGTGATATTAACACTGGTGCGGGCAAAACACACACACATTTTAAACAAAACAAACTACACCGTTTTTATTTCTGGGAGGGGGGAGCAAGATTCAACATCTTCAGAGCAGTATTAAGACTTTAATTGTATTTGAGTGTACTTGCAATAAGAGTTTTATCAACAGTACACTCTAAAAGCCTAGCAAAACATCAACATTGCAAATTAACGGTTTATTGAGATAGCTGAACTGCAGAGAATACTCATTTATAAATGATGTGGAAAACATCTTTAAATCTCTCTTAATATATTCAGTTTGAACAGTATGATCTTTGCATTAGTGTATTGCTTTCTCTGATACATGTTGAAGAGACATCCTTGCTGGATTATCCACTCACAAGAGTGCAGCATTGTATCTACTCATGGCCATGCTTTCATAAAATATACACCTAATGCTTGTCTAGCATGTCAGACTGAGGTTTTACTGTTCAGGCCTGAGGCATGGACTATTGTAGCTGATAGAGGTTGGGACCGTGCGTCTTATTTGGTCAGGCCATTTTCAGAGATATCTACAGCAAAGCAAATATTCCTTGACACGGGTGACCTTTATCCTGGACTGGGTTCAAATCTTAAAATGGGTTGTGTAAAACAGTGACTAAGACATATGAATTAACATGATGAAGGTCCATGTTGCAAAACTAGCTGTATTCAGGACACATCAGGGAACATTTGTGCAGGGTTCTGTGGAAAGTATCCTTGAACAGATTAGCTTGTCTTCATTGGAGATCATTGCATGGTGTGCTAGCTGCTGCTTGGCTTACACTTTCCTAGCCATAAATAATCAAACTGTCTACAATCACATGATGTCCTTGCTGTGGAATGACAGAAAGTATATGTAACTGATTTACTCGACCAATAAAATAAGAAAAAAAGAAAGAAATGCTATGTATTGCAGTGGATACAATAAACTCAGAATTCGATCTGCTCCCTTTTAGATAAAATGTGTATTTATTGAGTAAAATATTAGTTAATTAGCTATGTAGCTATGATTGTGAGTGTGTGTGTGTGTGTGTGTGTAAAGGCGTGTGTGTGTGTGTGTGTGTGTGTGTGTGTGTGTGTGTGTGTGTGTGTGTGTGTGTGTGTGTGTGTGTGTGTGTGTGTGTGTGCAAGTGGTGCATGCGATGCTCGTCTTCTTGCATAGTGTGTGTTTAGTTATAAGTGGACAACTATGCCCCAGCGGGTGCACAATCACACACATGTGTGTCGTTCCATATTTAGCCAATGTGTTTGAGGGATGAACTAACTGCCATGGCGACACCATCTGGCCAATCACAGCTGGAGGGGCGGGGGGTGCAGTGCCGATACAGGTGGAGAGATATGATGTTAGTTCCAGCACTTCATGGATTTACCCGGCTGTATGCACAATTCAATATGATTCGTCATGAAAGCGTGTTCCTAGTTTTCCGTTCAGGTGTAAATTAAATTACTTTTTCAAGAAATATGTGAAACAACCACAGCTGAAAATGGTTGAATACGCTTTCACCAACAGAGCAGCCAGCAATGAAAAGAGCGGTGATGAAGCTATAGAATAGTCCTTTAACTAAGTTAGGCAGCTATTTATAGTCTAAAGCAGTTTTAAATTGTTTTAGGTATTCAGTGTTTGGGCCCATTAGGGGGAGCTCGGTGCATTTGTGTGTAGCCTGTGGCAGCGTGTCTGTGGCTGAGGCCATGCTTCATGAGCTTGCTGACTGGCTGGCTGGCTGACTGGATGATTGGCTGCCTTATTGGCTGGCTGGCTGACCAGAAGGCTCTCCACAGAGGAAGTGATGCAGGGTGTGAACCACCCACACGCTGTGACAGGAAGCTCCCTGCCTCAACCCCCCCCCCCCCCCCCCCCACCACACACACACACACTGCAGTATAGAGAAGCTGGCCTGGTGTCCTTTATGTGTCTCATCTTTTTCTCTGTATCCCCCTCCCTCTCGCACTATAAAGCCCCTTTTAGACATGGCTCCAGGTAAATTACTGGGATAACATTGCAGGCACCGTTAGTGATTTACACCATTCACACATGCAGCTACGTTCAGGAACATTTCTGTCTTGCGGAAGTTCACACATGGCATAGAAATGCCGGAATATTGGCCAAGAGACGGTCCAGCAGAGGGCGTTAATGCAACACTGAGAGGAGCTCCCTTATTTCAGAACCTGTCCCGTATTCTGAAATTATTGAAAAAAGGAGCTTGTTTGCAAACATAAGAAGCTGTATTGACATTACTATCGGATCACCCGAAAAGCATTGGCGCGTTAAGATAAACAGTCGCTGATTCCAAATACGTCCTCGGCGGAGTCTTTGATATTGGTTCGCTAACTCTACACTTATGTATGCCAGCTGCCATAAAACTCGCGGACTGAGAGTAGCTCCCTATTTCTGAACCTGTCCAGAAAAAAAGGAGCTTGTTTGCAAACATAAGAAGCTGTATTGATATTACTATCGGATAACCCGATACGCACTGGCGCGTTGAGATAAACAGTCGCCGATTTCATGAACGTCTTCAATGGAGTCTTGTGATTGGTTCGCTCGCTCTAAGTGAAAAAGTCTTACGTTAGGCGACGTAACCCTTTACGTGCCTCTACCGGCAATGTGACTGCTTTCATTCACAACACAGCCGTACAGGCAGTGATCCGGAAATGTTACTACGTCTAGGACAGGCAAATTGCCCGGAATATCGATCCCTGTTCCCATTCACACATGACCCGATACAGGAAATCTTCCGGAGCATTGCAGGGTAAGACTGCATGTGTGAAAGGGGCTTGAGAATGCCATGTTCTTAGCCCTGCTTTCTTCCAGCTCATTTCCCATTGGCAGAGCAGAAACAAGGCTCTATAAATGTCTCATGTGTCATCTTGTGATGATCTGACAGTGGCAACAAATCAATCTGTCAGATTCTCCCTCAAGAGGTTTGCAAATGAGAGGGGTGCCATGCGCGCGCGCGCGCATGGCACTTGTATGCGCACGCACACACGCACACACACACACACACACACACACACACACACACACACACAAAAGACCAACCAGCTAGATAAAGAGGGCCAATTATCCTGAACGACTTAAATATTCCACAGAAGCATTTGAATACTGGTCCAGATCTCTCTTCCCATCTCAAAGCCTCCAAATCTGCCAGTCATTCATACCTCCCCCTTACCCCCGGGTTTCCACAGAAGGCAAATCAAAGCCAAACAAACACACTGTGAGCGCAGCTCCCACTGCTGACTCATCTAAAAAGAATGAGACGGAAGCCATTCTGTTGACGTGAAGAGGAGCATTTCTTGCTGAGGCGTGAGGTGAAGTGTTAGCACCTGGCTTTGTTCCCCCAGCAGGAAGCTGACAGGAGGAGTTGGGAGGTGCTGAGGTACTGGTGCGGAGAGGGGAGTACGCAGATGTGTACAGGTAAATCGAGTACCAATGAGCAAATCCTACCTGCTTTATATGGATAATAACTGTACTTTTTTAGATCATTATTCCACACCATTAAACTCGTTTATTATTAAGAGGCAGGATAGCATATTGACTGTATAGGGTGTTGGTGTTGTGACTCCCAGCTAAAAGTTCTGGGTTTGATTCCACGATCCGCTTATGTATCGGAAATCACCGCAAGTTGCTGTGGTGCAGTCTGGAGAGAGATGTTTGTGTCTTCTATGTGTCGATAACTGTGATATAAATACCTTAATAAACGCATACAATCATGATGCAGAATTCTGAAAGCCAGAGGAGAAAACTGCTTCCGCTCTTGAACAGTAGAAAGAAGAACTGCCGCAGAGCGATAAAGAGCTCTTGACAGAAACAGCAAAACAAGCCCTCCTTCCAAACCAGAGCAGCCTCACAAGGCCTACGCTCCACCGTGTTCAAGTGAAGTGTGGTAACTGTCTTGCGGTTAA
This sequence comes from Lota lota, assembly GCA_026745465.1. NCBI lineage: Eukaryota > Metazoa > Chordata > Actinopteri > Gadiformes > Lotidae > Lota > Lota lota. The sequence goes on along the minus strand of JACYXH010000479.1, from coordinate 12,279,125 downwards.
TGCCTAATTCAACTGTCTGCTTGCTCTCTTTCTCTCTCTTTTTCCCTCTTCAGTTCTTTCTTCTAAACAGTACATCTCCTCCGGTTTTCATCCATTTAACCGAATCCTTTACCACTTCTTATTCACCTGACGTCCAGGCTTCCTTACTTAAGGTGGTCTGCCCTCATCACACATGTGCACGCGCACCACACAACCACAAACACACACACACTTTTAGTCCATTCTAGGTCACACTTTATCCTCTCCTACGTTCACCTTCCTCCGGCTTGGCGGCCATCCCAGATCTCTCTCTTTCTCCCTCCCCCTCTCTCTCTCTCCTCCGCTCCCGCCCCCCCCCCCCCCCCCCACCCCCCCCCCCGCTCAGTCAACCTCTCGCTCCCGCTCTGCAGTGTTAAGTGTGTAATGTGCTCGTGTGGCACATGCAATTACAGCAAGAAGGGGGCACACCCCTGAGACCTCCCTATCTAATGATGAGGCCCCCACCCCTCCACCGTACGGCTCTCGTTGCAGATTGGAAAATAATGAGGCAGAAAGGTTCCGCATGAGGCAGAACCTAGAACCTGGAATGGTCCGGAAAGAGTGAAGCAGTAGTGTAATGTTGTACAGATGAACAAAAAATACTTTGTATGAAAGCAGGGTATTCAAAAGTTGTATAACATTAAATGACTCACTGTGAGTGGCTTTCAATAAAAGCGTCTGATACATTTCTAAATAGTTAATAGTAGGCTAAACAGTTTTGTTCAGGCTTTAGCTAGAAACAAAGCAGATGTGAACAATAGTAAACACATATCTACAAAACATATACAATGTATATGGTTTGACAAACGTCATTACCTTATTTATATTCTCTGCTTTCAAAGGCAAATAAACTATAGTCAGTGTAACAGTAGGATTGATAGCTACAGGCTGAAGCCTTATTCAACACAGTAATAGTGGGCTGCAGTTCACTCTGCCTTTGGCTTTTCTGAGTCATAGATCTACAAATAAAATCCCTTGTGTATTAGATTTATATTCTTACTCCACCTACACCTTGAACCTCCTCAAATGTACCGGGGTTTATGTGATCGGAAAAACTGAATTTGAAACCATCTGTGACGTGATGCAGGGATACAAAGCATGACAAGGAAATGCTCTTAATCATCACATTTGACACCCACACAGACACAAGCACACACGCACGCACGCAGGCACCCGCACCCACACAGCCTGCCAGTCATTTATCATTGCCCCCCTGTGTAGATCATTGACCAGGATACATGTTTGAGGAAGCAGCGGTCAAGCTGTAACATAATTACACGAGCAAATCATCAACTGAGAGAGCTGACAGCAATACAATTACCTCCAAGCTCTCTCCGGCCTGCAGGCAGCATGCCACCAGCAATACCAGGACGGAGGGGGAGAGAGGGGGCGAGAGAGAGGGAGGGAAGGAAGGACGAACAGAAGGAAGGAAGGAAGGGAGGGAGGGGGGGTATATGAGGAGGCGAGAGAGAATTAAAGAAACGGAGGGTGGGGAGAGCGAAAGAGCAAGAGTGAGAGACAGAACTAAAAAGAGGTATCAGACAATGAGCAGGAGGGGGAGAGAGAGAAAGTGACAGCCCTATGGATCTGAGCAGCCTTCTCTTCCTAACCCCCCCCCCCCCCCCCCCCCCCCCCCATATATAATCATCTATTTAACAGGTAGAGGGGGAGGGCTGTGGGAGGTGGCATGCAGGTGGTTATGGTTGAGCTGAGGGCGTGAGAAATCTATTATGAGTTACACAGGCCTTGGCACCTCGCCGTGCAGGTTAAAGATAGAGAGAGAGTGGATTAAAGATAAAGAGAGAGTGGGTTAAAGATAAAGAGAGAGTGGGTTAAGGATCCCGCGCGCCCACCCAAAGTCAAGGCTGACTATACCGGCTTGGATGACAGCCCTCTAATTACAAATGTGCATAATGATTTGAGGTATATATAAATAAAAGAGAGAGAGAGAGAGAGAGAGAGAGAGAGAGAGAGAGAGAGAGAGAGAGAGAGAGAGAGAGAGAGAGAGAGAGAGAGAGAGAGAGAGAGAGAGAGAGAGAGAGAGAGAGAGAGAGAGAGAGAGAGAGAGAGAGAGAGAGAGAGAGAGACTGCCACTGTGTTGCCAGCGTGTTACCGCTTTGTCGTTCTTGTTCATGTTTTCTATGTTTACAAACCCTTATAACCGTTCTGTACACTTTCTCTAACCAGAAAATCTTACCTAAATCAATACTTTCAATTATGCAATTATCTTAGGGAATGAGTTTGAGTGCTGGCAGGCCTGTTGTGGTTTTTATATCATGTGTTGTGTTGCTCTTGTTCTTGTCGTGTATGCCGATAACAAAACAAAGCTGCAGGCATTAGAGAAACACTGTGAGGGTTTCCATTTCCTCTGTTGCTAGGTTGTTTGTGTAAGTGATACTTAATCAAAACACTTGATTAAAATAGGAATGTAAATAGTAACATAACAGAACATTTAATTATGACCAACTAATAAATAATAGTACCTAGTAAATAATGTGGATGTGGATTTAATTTAACAAACAGTGGAGCTTAATTAAGAAAGGAATTAGACGGCAGACAGTTTTGTTTTCACTTCTACTAAATGTCCAAGTACCACTAGTCAATATTGAATTATGGATGTGGTTAGATTGACACGTACCTGCAGATGCAGACCATTAACTGATTTGTTTTAAAAATGTCTGCTGTTTCTATTAGGAAGTATAGGGAGAATACAGAGCTGTTCAAATGTGGAACTATGTGGTGTGTGTGTGTATGTGTGCATGTTTGTGAGTGTGTGTGTGTGTGTGTGTGTGTAAACCTTCCTCCATGGTATGTTAAAGGTTAACATTAACAAACATTGAGCTGAAACCATTATTTCTGCACTACTATTGTGATACAGTGGATTACCTGATATGTAATGCAACATAAAGAGTGAGTAAGAGTGTATGTTAATGAACAGAAATTTATTCCGTTAACATTTGTTCAAACCTATTCGTCTACATATATTTTTCACTGAAGCCTTCCCTGGCTTCTGCCAAAAATAAGAGAGAGAGAGAGAGAGGAGGAGTAGGGGCGGGGTCGGACATGGCTGAATAACCAGGAGACGGGCCTGGTCGGATGACATGTCGCTAGAAGAAAGCAGCTGTCAAGTTAAGACAACCACATGTGCATAGCGGATTTCTGACTGAAACAAACACAGGACTCGACGGTAATGTGAAGTTGACCGACGACTCTATTATCGGCATGACAACGGAGAGCCATGGGAAAGTAAGCCGTGAGCGAATTAAGTGCAAGGAAAAATCATTTGTTTCTTAAAAACAAAAACAATGAGGACTTGAGATAGGAGGAGGAGCAGCCATTGAGTCCTCGTCTAAGGCTCACGGGGCAAACAAAGAGTGAAAGTAAATATTGGAGAGCGCAAGCAATTATGTGTGCGGCAGGTTCTCTGTAAATTCCACTTGTCAATCAGCCATTAAACATGTACTACATTTCCTGGGGCACACTCTGGGTCAAGCTGCTCGGCAGGCTAATGTAGAAAGTGGAGAGGTCGATTGTGCTTTACTACCCAAGAAATTTACCCATACCTCCGGGTTTTACTATGTCCTTATGAAGCAGATGCTTTCATCCAAAGCGACTTACAATACATTCAGGTGCATGTCTTTAAGGAGCTGGTAAGGGGTGAGGGCATCTTGCTCAATGCTGCCTTCAGCTGAGGCTGCAGGGACTGAAGTTGAAGACTGAAGCATTCTGCTGTGAGTCAAACACCCCGCCCTTCTACACACTATCCTGCCCCCTCTCAACTTGATACTGGTATGATGCGGTTCTGATCCAGCTGTCCGATGGGAACACTGACAGCACAGACACACACTTTTCAAGCCCTGGAAAAAAATAAAGACCTAAATATATTACCCTGCCAAAGACTGGTTCAGTCTTTCCACTAGGGATTTATATGAGAGAGAGAGAGAGAGAGAGAGAGAGAGAGAGAGAGAGAGAGAGAGAGAGAGAGAGAGAGAGAGAGAGAGAGAGAGAGAGATGGATGGATAACTCCACTGTGTGCTGCTTGTGTCTGTGTGTTTATGTTTTCACAGGGACAAAAAGGAGAGCTGGCAGCTACCGTGTGTCTGGGATCTGCCAATATAAACCAAGGCTTTGGCTGACCTGGATTACAAACTCTTTACACAACTAACTTTTTTACAAGCCGCTGTAAAAGTAATGTCTTGCTCTCTCTCTCTCAGTCGCACACACACACACACACACACACACACACACACACACACACACACACACACACACACACACACACACACACACACACACACACACACACACACTTCAAAGACCATCAAATTGAAAGAAAAATATATCCAGTTCACACTCTTGGGAACAGCTCTTAATGTCCTTCACACAAGTCGCTCCCTCTTTCTCTCTCTAGGTATCTGGGCCTCTCTCTCTAAGTCTCTATCAGACACAACCTAGTTAATGACATCAGGGCAGAGACGAGACCCCCCCCCAATCATATCCTTCCTGCCCCACTATCCAGGGACTCCGTATTCAAATGGCCTTATTAAAACCACGAGCTGCCATCCCCTGTCCCCCGTATTTCACCACGGATCACCTCATTTTATTCACATTACACTTTAACGGCCTGCTCCGAAATAACCCCCCCCCCCCCCCCCCCAGCCCCTTCACTTAACACCCTCTTACAGTGGTGGAGGGGTTGTCAGTGTCACAGTTAGCTGCTTTCCCACCCTTCACATAAAGACCCGTGGTAGCACCCCAGGGGGCTGCCACCAGATTCAGCACACCCCCTCCCCCCCCCCCCCCCGGCACAGCTGGATGTGGGTTACGGCTATGCTTTACCACTCTCCCCTCCATCCATCGCTAGACAGAGCCCAGATATAGCCCCCAGACCTCCTCCTTCACCTCCTCATCCTCTATATTTAGACACCCTCCCTTCCTCTGCAGGCCCCTGGCTGAGCAGCATGGGTCAGTGGATCTTAGTTTAGCCCACTTGGAGAATCACATCGATGGGTTTGTTATGTAATGAAAGAGAGACCAGGGGGTGTTTCACGGTCCAGCCCTTCTGGAAATACAGTAGGGGTTGGTATAATGGTCCACAGGGCACTTTGAATGCTAACTATTTGTTATTTAGAATTTTATATTCAGGGCGGCAGGAGACTAACAACTACGATATTTGACTCCTGGGCCAAACGCTACTGGGTTCGATCATCAATGTCCGCAAGTCTACCTGTAGATATCCCAGAGAAAAATACCAACCGTCTCCTCATATGTTACATGTATCTACAAATTCAATGGGAGTCACTTTGGATGAAAAAGTCTGTATGTGTAGCTAAGTATCGTCGTTATCACGCAGAAAAATCTGAGGAACGATGACACACACCAACCTCCATTATGGCTGAGAGATTTCAGGAAACACATGAGGACCCAAGCTACTGGATTGTACTACATTGATTATTGCTTTTGCAACTTTCCACCTAACATATGTAAAAATGTGAAAAAACTGAAAGAAATTCACTGGTGAAAAGCAGTGAATGCTGGACAAAATGTTTTATGTGTTTCCAGACTGCCTCTGCCAATATCCCAGACCACTTAACCCACATGTCCTCTCATCTTTTTAGGACGGAAGTGAATAACGTTACACTGACATTTGGAATGCCCTTCTGTTTCTTCAGCCACATCATCATTCACCTTGAAAGTCACCTTGAAATGTTACCATTTTTAAGAGGAAGTGGTGGACACCAGACATTAGACACAACAGCTTTCATCGTAACTTTTAACAACAAGACATGGGAGAGATTGAAACAGTGTCTGTGAGGCCATGTCCCCAGTACCCCAGATACATTTGAAAATGGTGTCAAAAGTTCAGACTTGTCCAATGCAAGTGCTTTTCAACAGATTATTTTTGAAACGCTGTCGATCAACATTGGAACCATATTTTCTTCTTTCAGTTCATACCTTCTGTGCACGTTCAGCACATAAAAGATGGAAGATGTTCAGCCCCACCCCCTTCTAGCTACACTAGCCGGCTAGCTGGTTCGCCCAACACGTAATGGGGTGGGATCCAAGGAGATGTGACAGCAGGGGTCAAAGGTCGACGTGACCTGTGAGCATCTGTCGGTGAGCAAGTGTGTGTGTGAGACATAATAAGTGTGAGTGTGTGTGAACACACCAACAAGCATGCATCTGCATCTGTACGTATGTGCGCGTGCATGTATGCGCTTGTGAGCGCGTGTGAGCGCGCTGGTAAATGATAGTGTACCTGTCATTACTCACACAGTCAAAAAGGTAATTACTGTTTCGAAACATTGACTCATTACAATATGGAGACAAATGGCTTCTGTGTGCCGTGTGAATCATTGACAGCATAATAACAGACCATCTGCCCCCCGGAGGCTCTGAGCACCATACATTTATCACACGCCACACGCAGGGCTTACGTAATGACATGACACCCATATTATTTCACTAACAAATGAGGTCGATGGTGATCTCTCTATTGGAAGCCATCCGCGTAGCCTCTGGATAACAACTGAATAAGTACTGATAATACCTGCAGGGGAGGTATTATGGGACGGAGCGGTTATACAGAGTCAACTGCCAGTTTAAAATACAAAGATAATATGTTGCCAATTAGTCACTGTTCACATGCATGCGTGTGAACCTAACGTTTTGGACACATACAAAGTGAATACATCATGCGTGTGTGGGACACAGAGTCATGACACACACATGTATAACACTTTGGTTGCTTTTGAAAGCGCTATGTAAATCCAATGAATTCCAATTATTATACAACACATACACCGCACATGTTCTATGCCGACAGCATCAAAACTGAGTGTGTGCGCGTGTGTGTGTGTGTGTGTGTGTGTGTGTGCGGTTGAAACCTATGACAGCTTGTAGCCGCTAAGTCTCAGTGCTAATCGCTGCTTTAGTGGCATTTGGCTGGCGCCACCACCTTGGCAAGTTAGCATGAAGCCCAACGTGTTGCCATCGTGACACATGAATGCACTTCCTTGTGGGGCAGCACCAAGGTTTCTCTGTCAGGGCGGGTGGAGGGCGGTGGTGTGGGGTGGAGGTGCGGAGGGTGGTTGGTTAAAATGACATGCCATCCTGGGAGAAAGTGAGGATGCCTTGGAGAGCTGTGGCTTCTTATGCGACTTCATGGCTGCAGGAAACGCAGGCTTAGTTGGAACACGCCCATTCCCCCGCACATGCACATTAACTACCTCACAAACACACACACACACACACACACACACGCAAACCCACACAAACACACACCCACAAACAAACTGACACACAAACACACCCGAAGACACCAAAACACACACGCACACACAAAACACACACACACACACACGTCAGCTCACCACCCAGACACATCACCCGCCCCACCCACCCACACACACACACACACACACACACACACGTACCACCCACACATTCACATACCACTACATATACACACTTATCTTGCTCTCAGTCCACAAGGAAAATATGGCAGGAATGCAACAACACATTGTGTGGTTCTAGCGGGAGTGCTAGTGATAGCTAGAGATTCTGTGTGTGAATGCATGGGATCCTGTTTGTGTGTTCCTGTGTGTGCTTTTGCCGTGTATAAATATGTTGTATAAATATGTTGAAAATCTGTCTCTCTTCTTCTGCCAAGCTGTCAATCAGCGCTTGAATAAACAGTGAGTCCAACACCTTTTTTATCCTGTGTGGGTTTGCCGTAGTCGTCTGCCTGTCATTGCTCCTGTTTCCTTCCAATGCTGTGTCCATAGGTCTGTCAATATGCCATTCAGACGAAGTGTGTGTGTGTGGTGTTAAGAGGGAGTGTGTGTGTGTGTGTGTGTGTGTGTGGGTGTGTGATAATTGGTTACTTATGTTATTCTACTACCCATAGTTTATATAGATATGTTTTCTCTATATTTGTATTACCATTAAAAACATTAATGGTAATATGGAGGGAGGAACACCAAAGAGAGTGGTCTCCCTAAAGCTTTATCTGTCTCCCTCTCTGTTATACAAGCTGACCATGTAGAAACACAATGAGACTGAGAGAGCAAGGCTGAGAGAGCGCGAGGCAGAGAAAGAGAGACAGATCCTCTGTAGAACTGCCTGCTACCCCTGCTTTCAAACCAAGCAGAATATGGTAAGTAGTACTTATCCCAGCTGCATCATGACCTTGTGAGCCACCATCATGAAGACTTAATAGACATTGAGAGAGAGAGAGAGAGAGAGAGAGAGAGAGAGAGAGAGAGAGAGAGAGAGAGAGAGAGAGAGAGAGAGAGAGAGAGAGAGAGAGAGACTCAACTAAAGAAAGTGAAAGTGATGGGGTAATGTGACTGTACTTCCTATCAGCCATGTGCCAGGGAGCTCACTAGCTCTAAGTACAGGGTAGTTACAGAAGTACTGCAGGGTAGATATCATACAGTGGGCTGAAAGCTATAATGTGGCACACAGCACGTTGAGATGTGAGAAATGAAAGGGGGCTATGATATCATTGTTTTACACATCAATCTGGTGCTTTGTTCAGACATATATGTCTACATCCTTTCTACAATGCATGATTTTCAGTTCGGCTATTGTGTTATTTTAATAATATGTAATATGTTATTATGCTATTCGGTTATTAAGGTTTACTAAAGAGCAGGGAGGGGTCAAGACATGAGGGATCAACGCACCAACAGCTGGGAGTCGATTACCCCAACCATAACCACGACACTATCCTTTGCCCTATGCTCTGTGAAATTGTCTTGTATGCTAGGAAACTACCACAGAGTAGACCAATATATCGAGACTTCGAGGAAGAAAAAGAATAGAGTAGAGAACTACAATCTATCCAACACATTGTGTGACAACAACAGATGTGTGCTGCAGGTGGAGCAAGGCTGAGTAGATCCGTGCTAACCGCTCCATCTTCAGCCGTTAATACAATAGTCCACAGAGCCTCAGCCTGACAACAGCAAGATTACAACATACAAGTGGAGGTTACCAAGCACACCATCACCGCACACGCTTACAAAACCTGTGGTGGATTGTGTCATGCAACATTTGATGAGAACCATAGTTGTGTGTGACTGTGTGTGTGTGTGTGTGTGTATGTGTGTGTGCGAGAGTGGTTGAGAGAGAAAGGACATGTGTGTGTGTTGGTTAGAAAGTATGCATGTGTGTGTGTGTGTGTGTGTGTGTGTGTGTGTGTGTGTGTGTGTGTGTGTGTGTGTGTGTGTGTGTGTGTGTGTGTGTGTGTGAGAGAGAGAGAACCATTTGTGTGCCTGGGTTGGTGGGTGTGTGAGGAAGTATGCGTGTGTGCGTGAATATGTGTGTGTGTGTGTGTGTGTGTGGGAGCAGCTGGCAGGTTAATGAGATCAGTAATAGGCCTGTGGACTGCCATTCACCCCTTATTAATCGGGGAGTCCAGTGTTTGTTCACACGGCTCAACGGGTCTCTAAACAGCCAATCCCAGCCTGTCTAAACACTGACACGCGGCCAATGAGAACCTGTCCTAACAAAACACTCATGTCGGCAGGGTTTGGCATCGCCAGGCTATAATGACGACTACTGTACTCTCATCAGTGTCTTTAGTTAGTTGTGGACAAACACTCACACCGTGTTTCTGTGCCGTTGGACACAATCTGGCAACCCAACGCACCATGCAGGGATGGAGTTCCCAATAACAAATTCAGATACAACGATTGTCCACTGGCAAAGCAGTTCTGCATGACCAACATAGTGTGACAGCCGCGTCCCTGCTAACCTCAGAGAGAGAGAGAGAGAGAGAGAGAGAGAGAGAGAGAGAGAGAGAGAGAGAGAGAGAGAGAGAGAGAGAGAGAGAGAGAGAGAGAGAGAGAGAGAGAGAGAGAGAGAGAGAGAGAGAGAGAGAGAGAGAGAGAGAGAGAGAGAGAGAGAGAGAGAGAGAGACACAATGGCGAGGCATGAAACGTAGTCCTGGGCAACGCCTCTGCGGCGTCAGCAGTGAGTGGGGGAGTGTGAATACGGCGTGTGTGTGTGTGTGTTGTGTGTTTGCGCTGGCGTCTCAGGCACTACAGATGCAGAGAGTCGCTGGAAGCTTCCAGCTGTGTGCCTAATAAGACAGTCTGGTTGGAGTGCTTCTAACATGTTCCAACAGCTCAGCGCACGCCACTGGCACGTCGCTTAGCGGCGGTGTGTCAACGTGCTTATTTAAGGTGTGTGTCTTAAGGTGCGCTGCGCTGCGATATGGGAGTGATCGCACTTGGCAGTGCGAACCGCGAGGAGTTCCTCTCACCAGGTTTGAAGTACATCATTAATGTGTGTGTTTGTGTGTCGGTGTGCATGTGTGTATGACACACATGCCTCCTGTGTGTGTGTGTGTGTGTGTGTGTGTCGAGTGTGCGTGTGTCGCACGCACACACACTTTATGACGGCGGCTGCGAGGCATGCGCTGGGAGGCGTGGAGTCAGTCCTAGCGGAGCGCGGGGCCCTGTCACTAAAATACTATCCACAGGAAACTCTAGGGTGCTGGAGGCACCCTAGAGAACATGAGCTGAAAACGGGCCACCGGCATCCCAGCCCATGAAGGAGAGCGGCAAGCAGCCCCGGCTTCAAGGCAACAAGGCAGCCTTTAACGATGGAAAAAAGGAATCAACAAAGCCCGCGGCTCGTCTCCTAAACGCAATCTAATCAGCATTGTGTCCACATTGTTCACATCACACGGGACCGGCGGGATGCTTTTATTCCAGTTAGGAGAGCTCTGTGTTTTGGCTTTAAAGATAATTTAATTACAGGGTCTTCAGTGCAGCGCTGGCATGCAAGCGTGTCTCTCTTGGCAAAGCCCAGACGGTGGCTCATAATGTGATTAATAGCGGCTTTTATTTCTCCTTTCAAAATATTGGAAATTGTCTTCCTCTTGCCTTCAAAATGGCAGATTGAGCGAGTGGTTGAAACAGAGCTCTCATCCCCGGCCCACATACCAGCTCATCAACACGCAGCTTTTTGCACATTTTTAAGAGAAAATCACAGAAAGGAAATGCCTCTAAATGTTTTCCTGCCAGAGCCGCTTCATCATCCCACACATGTTCCCTTTCCTGGAGTCCACATTATGCTGCGTCCTGTTAATCCGAGCAGCAGAAACAACAGCCATGTTAAGAGTCAAATCAAAACAGGGTTTCACTGCACACGTGGTAGGGCACGTTAACGGCCATGGCAGAAAAAAATAAAAGCATCCGCACAGAACCGAAGTCAAGCCTTCTCGTCATCTAGCGGGTGTCTTGAGTCAAAATCCCTGCTTTGAAGATGTGCTCTCGCTGGGCTACTTCAGACGTCCTTGTCCCAGCCCTCCCCCTCTACCCACCCCAAACCTCCCCCGCTCCCAGCAGGCTGCTGGGGCTCTGTGGAGACACTTGACGGTTGGGGAGGCTGTCTGTCTGTGGTTGTCAGCCTCCACTCCCCCCCCCCCCCCCCCCCCCCCCCCCCCACTCCTCCAGCTCCTCCTCCAGAGTCCTGCTGCATGTGTCTGTCTGCCTTTAGGAGCCTCTAATGTGGAATGAGGGTGACCCTTGACCTATCCCCAACCGCTCACCGCAGACGCTACTTTTAGTATCCGGTGGAAAATAAAGATTTACTGATTAGAAGACTTGAACCACCAGGCACGTAGTACTTCGACAAGAGCAGATGACTACGGCCTGACACAGCAAATAAAAAAAGTACAGCTTTCAAAATGTCCTACTGGGTTCACACCTGTGTGTGTGTGTGTGTGTGTGTGTGTGTGTGTGTGTGTGTGTGTGTGTGTGTGTGTGTGTGTGTGTGTGTGTGTGTGTGTGTGTGTGTGTGTGTGTGTGTGTGTGTGTGTGTGTGTGTGTGTGTGTGTGTGTGTGTGTGTGTGTGTGTGTGTGCGCGTGCTCGATCATGTGTGCGTGCGTGCGTTAGTAGGTATGTATGTGCCTGTATGCGTGTGTAAGCATGTCCATGTGTGTGCGCGCATGCGTGTGCCTGCATGTGTATGTACATATGTGTGTTCGATTCGGGCTACACAACAGCTGGGTCTGTCTTGCCAGTGAAGTGGCTGACTTCTCTGTCGGCTACATTTCCTGACTGGGGCTTTCAATTCCCCTTTCCCCATTGCCTGCTGGGTAATCAACAGCCAATGGTACAAGCTGAGGGGGTGGACTTTGTGCGCGCATGTGTGTATTTGTGTCTGTATGTTTGTGTGCTGGGGGCGGTAGGGGGTGGGTGTGTGGGCTGACCGTATACCGGTATTCTTCTTTCCGTTAGCGTAGATTGAAACTGAAACAGCCACTCGACTTGATCCAATGGGAGTATTTTATGCAGCGATGCCACATTCTCACTGGTCGTTTGTAGCAGAAGATTGAGAATGAGGAGCGCTGCACTAAAGCTGGCCACTACCGCAGTAAACCCGGCCCCTGACTGCAGTAACAGACTGGGTTTAAACCGGACTTAGTACTCAGCACTACAGAGAGCAGATAGGCCCCGCATGGCTCCGTTTACCTGAAAGGGAAAACCTCTCCATCCACTCACAGCAGGTCCGAGTACTGCCGCTTAGAGATCACACTTTCTTTGAATTCTGAGGGGGCCAGTGTGAAGGACTGAATGAGGTAAAAAAAATGAATAATCCTTTCATCTACAAATACAGTTGCACCACTCCTCTGAATTCACCACACACAGGAAAGGCACTGTTACAGACGCTCGCTCCGTCCTCCCTCGGAAACACCTAAGCACGTGGGCGAGAATGCACGTATGCGTATCAGCGTATATGTCTATATGTCATGCATAGAGGCACATTCTGCCGCATACAAAACTGGTGTTTGTAACACGTAGAAAGGAACAGTGTGGCTGGGACTCTGAGGCAGGTTGTTTGATGTGGGCTGTGCAGATCTGATACTCTCTGCCTTGGCGTAACGGGAGAACACTGTGGAAACGCCACAGTGGATTCCCTCTGTGAAGTTCTTGTTACCTTCTCACCAGCTGCCGTAATGCCTGACTGCAAGAGGGAGGAAAAGACAGATACACAAGCGGGCTTCAAAGATGAATTCAGATTTTCAACACCCTTGAAAAATGAAAACCATCTCTGTAATCGTGGAAATAACCAAATGACATCCATTACAAAATGTGAAAAGATTGATTTATGATGCCCTCGGTCAGCCAGTCAGACTGCCTGCCAGTCTGCCGTCATGCCTGGCTGTCTGCCTTCCTGCCTGTCTGCCCGTCTATCTATCTGCCTGCCCGTATGTCTCCATAAACTGCTATTTCTTTGATGAAGTAATAGATCTCGCCTCAGGCAGCTGGCTGTGTTACCAGAGCAGTTAAGTATGTTTTCAATGGCGTCTGCCTGTCACTCTCATAAAACATTTTTAGATTATTTTTTAAATGATTATTTTTTTTCAATCAGGAGCGGCAACAATAGGAGGCGGGAACGTCAACCCCGCCCCTGAAACAACACCAGGAGAAAAGGCCAGCGTTAATTGCAGCGCAACAGTCTGACATGGTCCCCTCCTGTATACACAGCACTGCCTCGGGTACAGAGAGCCACGCGGAGAACACGTAAGTGCTCTGAAAACACAGCATTATCCTGACAGCCCGCTGTACAGCGGGAGAGAGACTACAATATTTATGACGAGAGAGAGAGAAGAGAACGAGAAAGGGAAGAGAGGGTGATTCTGTTCAAACACGAGTTACCGACGTTGAAAGTAGTACTCTGTTTGTCTGTCTGTGGGTCTGTGGGTGTGTGTATGTGTATGTGGGTGTGTGTTGGATAAACTTACTCCACACCACTGGTTTGTCAATAAAAATTGACAAACAACAGGATGGGTTGAACATGAGGTCACATACACCGAACCTAAAGTGCCTGAAAAATCATATACAGTCAGGTAAAGTCAATAATCTTGCAAGTATATTCACACAATTACACACACAATCATTTGCATCTTCTGAATCACAGAAGCAAAATGTCGGCTCAGGTTGAGTTCAATTGATTCAATGAAAGTGAAATCCGATATCCGACGTACATACGCATTAGCCACAGGCAAGGTCTCTGCCAAAGTGTTCCGCGTCAAATCAGTATACATGATTGTTTTTAACTCCGCCCATTTCCCCGGCCACGGTTCAGTCCACCGCTGAGGGCACATGCTTTTCTCTCCCACTCCCACAAACCCACTCACACAGTAGAGAAAGTGAACAAACACAAAATACCAGCAAGCCTTGCTCACTGAGGATGTTGTTTCCCCTCGGGCTACAACATCCTCCACAGCAAAAGGTCAGCCAGGGGTCAGCACTGCTGATCAACAGACAGTTGACATAATCCCTGGCAGCTGACTGTCATGAAAGCGTGCGTTTTAGCACTGACTTTGCAAGTGTCTTTAACTTGTACAGTCATTTGATAAACAGATAGGTTAACAGTGTGGTCTGAAAGCTTCAGCCTGGTTTTCCATGTCACGTCATGTCGTCTGACAAGAGCAAAGCACTGTTTGAGACTGTTGCCTTGGTGCTGTTGCTATTTGATCACCTTTTGACTGCTGGCAATGGAAATATGTCTCCATGGTGGCTAACATTAGCATGTCCCATTAGACTATTTGAAGAAGATGGTGTTTGGAGCTGTAAAACCAATCTGATACCCCTGATGTCTTTGTCAAGACCTCACCGGTACTCATCATGCATGGAGGATATAGGTGACATTTGAAAAATATCTACATTTACATTATATAGAAAAGTGCCATATAAATTTCACGTATTATTATTACTACAATTATTATCTATCCAACACTCTTATCGAAAGCTACGTAGTGCACTGGGTGCAGAGTAGCAATGGGAATCAGAGCACAAGCTTAACAAGGTTAACACAAAACATGTTGTCATTAGTAGGAGTGCATTATCGTTATATCAGAGATTTCAACAAAAGTGCATTCTAAATTCAACACAGATAGTATATCTCCCGCTTCCTTCCTTGCCAAAGCCCATCCAACCCCAACAGTCAAACGTTTACTGCCCTACTCGTCAAGACTGCAGCCAATTCCATCTGCTGCTAATCTTTGATGCTACGAGTCCTCTAGGTTTTGAAGAATATACTTAATTGTTATTGCACAAGTACAACGAAATGTGCATGTAAATGGTGGGTTAAATGTTCCTAGTGCTGCTAATGATTTGCAGCACTAGGAACATTTAACCCACCACTAGCAGCACTAGGAGCATTTAACCCACCACTAGCAGCCCTACAAGCAGTGGGCAGTCTTAGTGCAGCACGTAGGGACCCCGGGTCAACTGCCAGTGCCTTTTCACTGGCAGGAGCATCAAAATGCATGTATTTTGGTGTGGGAGGAAACCAGAGCATCCAGGCGGTCGGTCTGCCATCCAAGTACCAACGAGGCCTGAGCTCGCTTGTCCTCAGAGATCAGGAGAGATGGAGTGCATTCAGGAGGGAAGAAGCGAGGGAAGCATTGGACAGTGACGCTACACAATGTCACCATATTTTACTCCCATAATCAGGGCATATTTATAGTCTGCAAAAGTAGCGGACATCTGGTCCAAACATCAGCAGGCTGGAGTCAAGAGTGGAGGCCCTGAGGGAGAGATTGACGGTCACTTCCTGAACCACTTTCATTGAGAGAGAGAGAGAGAGAGAGAGAGAGAGAGAGAGAGAGAGAGAGAGAGAGAGAGAGAGAGAGAGAGAGAGAGAGAGAGAGAGAGAGAGAGAGAGAGAGAGAGAGAGAGAGAGAGAGAGAGAGAGAGAGAGAGAGAGAGAGAGAGAGAGAGAGAGAGAGAGAGAGAGAGAGAGAGAGAGAGAGAAAGATTATCTATATATCCATTTATCTTTTAGACAGACACACAGACAGATACTCTTTGTCAGAGACACACAGATAGACCTGGATAGACAGAGAAAGAGAAACATGCGCTATAGCTAAGTACATCTTGCATTGGTAGCCACCCGAGACAGCAGCCAAATCTTTTCTCTCTGCATACTGTGAGTTGTTTATTCACATCGCTGGGCAATCTTCCAAACACAAACAACCGGAATGATACTGAAGAATTGCATTATCTTTAACCCCTGACCTTTTTAGCTGCGTCCCAGTTATTCATCAACTAGCAAACCAATCGCTGCGTACACACAGTCTTACCTAGAGAAAGAGGACCCCTTCCCCACACTTAATATTTCCACCTCTCATAGATGTATTAATTTCCAAAGCTAGTATTTGAGTAATGAAACAGTGGGGTGGACAGGAAACAGTGACACAGTAAATGTCTAGACGACTATATCTGACGAGGAACACAAAGACAGGGATGACATGTGGCGAAGCTCATAAACCAGCTTCAAATCCACCGAGACGGATTGTACCACAGCCCGCTGAGCTTACAGGGTACGCCATTGATTTGATTTCATAAAACTGTGATCCGACAATACTTCGTTTTTCTTCATTCACTGCTGGATCATAAGCTTTCATAAGAATGCAGTCTCTGTTTCGATATGACCCAAGGCAATATCATATATTGTGTATCACCGCTGAGGCTGTGTGCTGTTCCGGTAGTGTGTACTTTTGCTCAAGGATTTTGAAAGACTTGTGCAAAGTAAGCAATTAAGTCTTGTCTGTTTAAATTCAATGTGGTGCGGTTAAATATAGCGAGGAGTGGGATGGTCGCACCACACTCAGCGCAGGCCAGGTCAGACGAATCCTGACGGAGGAGGACACAGGAAGGGAGAGTGTGTTGGGAGTAACTAGATTAAAAAAAAAGATTAAAAAAGATGTTACTCTTATGAACACTGGCTTGGACTCTTCTTCAGTGGGGTTCTGTTGTGTGCTTGTGTGTTGCATTAAGATGACTTATCGTTTCCTTCTGTGGTTTTAGATCTCAACACTTTGTCCAACATGATTTGAACAAGACAAACAGGATTGAAACCAAGGCTTATACACGCACACACACACACACACACAGTCAGGGCCTGAGCTCCTCGCTGGAAACTAGCACTTACAGCAACTTGATAATAAAACAGCTGTTCAATTTTATCAAAACGTTTGGAAATAAATTTTTTGAATGATCAAATTGAAACAAATCTATAAATTGAGTTATTCGATTTGTCAAAGCAGATTGACCACTTTGTTAATATATTTGTAGTAATTATTTGACATGAAAATACATTGGCACATTTTGAATTATATAAATTCAGAGCTGGTTCAAGTTAACTTATGTCATTTTGAGAAGTTGTATTGTAGTTGTTGTAATACAATGATAAAGATAGTATGTTAATATAATTTTCTGGTCTTGGCCTAAAGGTTGCATTCCCGTTTAATTGTGCAATTCCATTATGTTTTGATTTGAAATGAGAGGAAATGGGTCTGTTTTATAATTGAATTACCAATCGTTTCATGTATAAAGGATGTATGAATGTAATATATAACAATGGATGCCCATACTTGCTCATTATATCAATAGTAGTAATCCCTTTCCAAATCATGCTAATGTAGAACGAATAGGCCAGGTTAATGTTCAAATTTAAATATCTCAATGAAATTTGAATGTGTTAGAATATTATGTGAAAAACACAGCCATCCATTTCATGCCATCTCCCCCAGCGCTCATACAGTACATTGGGTAGGGAGTCTCTTTGGTATTTGATTTAATGTCCTGTCTATGTTATGCTTGCAGGTACGCAATGCAGTAGCCTAATGAAAAGTAAATGTGACAGGGTTTTGAAGGCGTCTGGTTAAAAACGAGGGAGATAACAAAGAGATGGTGATAAGATAGTGTCATCATATAATGTGTTGTTCATTAGGCAACATGTCTCATTAATAGCTTGCTGGACTGTCTGCCAAAAACCACTTGTAATGTTACAGTGATTACACAGTGAGCAATGCGTGCCAAACGCACTTCTGAGCAAATTAATTCATCAGAATAACGCTGCCTAAGTGTCCGGTTACACAAAGTTATTCTGTAACCGAAGACTCCGAAAAGAAATCTCTTTTAGATAAAAAAAGAAATTCACAGACTAGCCGACTGAAGATGGCTTTTTTCAGAAGCCTTATCAACTGTGTAGAGTGTTCGCAAGTGTCTGGAATAAGCACAGTGCCTTTGACCTTCTTAGCCAAACAAATGGTGTTGCAATGCCTCGCAGCGGTCTTCAAAAGAGCTCCCGCCAGTCGCCTGACAGACACAACAATCAAGCGCAAAGGGGGGGGGTTAAAGGTCAAAGGTCATTCCAGTGTGTGGCGGGTACAGCGTCTCAGCCTATGAGAGCGCTCTGTGGCTTCACCGTGAGCTGGAGGTTGTCGACTGTGACAAGTGACGACACTACCCAAATGGGTCAGGCCAGATGAAAAGGCCTGGATGTGACTGGACGTACTGAAAGCTAGTTATGGCTCCGTTTTATTACCCATACACAGTCTAACGCAATGACAGAGAGAAGAGAGAGCCACCACAGGAAGGATCCCTGGGGATGACCCTTTACAACCCTCTCCCTCCTCCTCATCCTCCTCCTCCTCCTCCTTCTCCACCACCACCACCACCACCACCACCACAATAAATTACTTCACGCCCCACATCCAACAGCTGTCTGCCTCTTTCTCTAGCTCTCTCTCTCTCTCTCTCGCTCTCTTCCTGTTCTCCATAACCAGACTCTGGTCTTAGCCTCGGCTGACATTTTCCTAAGGCACTCATGTTTTAGTGGCACGTCTGTGACGCTGAGACTGAGCGTGTCGGGTAATGCCATCGGGAAAAAAAGACCAAGGGGGAAACAAGAATGAATCTGTGATCTTCTGGAATGGACTGCAGAAAGCACAGGAAATATCCACGGATCATTCTGGAACATCTGTCGCTGCCGCTAAGCACTGCCTGCATTTCCCTTGTGGACTTTATGATATTGTCAAAGGTTCTCTTGACTTCAACAAATGTCTATCTAATGTCTATCAAGATTCGTTCAACCATCCCCCTCCTTCTTATTTCTATTTAGTAATTTAGTGGATGCCTTAACCCAAAGCGACTTACAGTGAATTCAGATTCATGTAATTTAGGAACAGGTAGAGATTAAGTATCTTGGTCAATGATGTCTGCAGACATTGGGCTTGAACACCCTAACCACTGACAATTTGACTTCAAATTAAAAGTCGCATCAGGATACAGGCCCTTATGGTGTTTTTTAAATAACACTTGCTAGGATGAAACAACCCTTTGAACAGATGATAGACAAGCATCAAATTCACTTTAGGAACACAACCTCTCAGTATTGACAAATACATGGGATGCATTTAAGATAAATGAAACAGCCTCACATGAATATGTATTAATTAAGATGTGAGCATACAGTCTAACCAAAATAGGAAATGGCCTGGGACAAAAGAAGAATGATGGGATGTGATGATTACATTTTCGAAGGAAAAGACTGACCATTTGATTATAATGACTTTGATCATTATAAAATAACCTCTTGATAATAAGCTCCAGTGCTATTTTCCTACATTACCCATAAGGCCGTTCCCATGGGGATTAAACTAATATCTGGTGCTACATATAGTTACAAGACAAAACTCTCATTCGTTTTCTACAGAAATCTAATTTAGCTGTGGCAGAGGAAAATCCCACACAGTACAGTAATGTAGCACCTGTGGTGCATTATACACCAAAAGGCAAATTTTCACAGCATCGAAAGGCTTTTGCCCTTATTTTAAGCTAAAGGACAACTCAATGTCAAAGATCTCATTAAATGCTTCTTTGTTTGTATTTAACAGGTAAAATCACTGCAGAACAATTATTACGGTTATTTCCCTTCTGAAACAAGCTGATAATACATTAAACAAAAACAAAATGGCACGACATTTAAATCTGTATATAGGCACGTCGTCGTTCGTCACCACTAATGACTCCTACCCTCAGACTTAAACAAGTTGTTCTGCTTCTTAACCAATCCATGCAATAACACCATCAGCTACTGTACATGACACAGCATTTACACAACACCCACTTGAACAGGTGATGAAACACACAGATAGACAGTGTGGGCGAGGGGAGGGGGGACTGGGACTGTACCAATATATCATTTCCTGCCCTGTCCCATTTTCTGACAGGATTCATACATAGCACAGCTCAGCTCAGCGGTACAAAATAATACAGAGGCTGCCATTTGGATACAATTGATAGGTGGAGGCCAGCAACTTCCCCAAACCCTTTACTTAAAGTGGTAGAGAGAGACACAGACAGAACTGAAATACCAGCACTTGAAGTTTACAGACTGAAAAAATAAAAACATTCCCCCAACAAAGTGATTCTCAGAACATCCGTATTGTGTGTCTGAAATGTTTGATAAACCAGTGATTCAAGTACATCTCAAACAATTTCACTTATATAACTCACTTAGGCATTTCATTTGACCTACTGGATCAAAATAGTTCATTGAAATGTAATTATCTCACATCCCCATTTAATGATAAACTATAAATCATATAGTGTAACCACGAATCTTTAAAACTTCTCAACACACTGTTTCGGATTATTTTTAAAGTATGATGGATATAGTGGCTCTGTGCCCCCCCCCCCCCCCCCCCCCCCCCCCCCCAGCAGAGAGAGAGAGAGAGAGAGAGAGAGAGAGAGAGAGAGAGAGAGAGAGAGAGAGAGAGAGAGAGAGCTGAGGGGCAGGCAAGAGAGAAAGTGTAATGTTAATGTACGATTCTGCCTGACTAAATCTTTTGGTAATAAGATATATAGTGAGCGAGCGAGTGGGCGAGAGAGAGAGAGCGATAGAAAAGGTTCAGCTCAAAAGGTAGAGGGATTAACGGAATCACTGAGCAACGCCAGCTGAGCCCCAGCAGGCAAAGCTAACTCACCCTGAAATATGAAATATGCATTTCACCAACAAACCGTCAGCTAAGGAAGAGAAAAGGAAACCTCTCTACAACAGCAAACTAAAGCAGAGCAACAGAAAGCCAAACACAGAGCTGTTTTAGCCGGTAGAGTTAGGTACCATGGGCTTTGCTGCTGAGAAAAGCTAAATACATTCAAGACCTAAAGATGTGTTACTAGACAATGGGTGTCTGCTGGGTTTGATCTCCACTGTGTCAAATGGAAACGTCCTGCAAATATACTCGGGTATCGCCTAGGTGTCATGTAAGACGGGGCCACTGAACCACTACCCATCCTGAGCTGAAAGAGCACGAGAAGCCAACAGTAACGGCCAACAGGGGAGCACAAGAGCAGAGGAATGTTCAGAGGAGTCTGGCCTTGGAAATGCATTACCTTCCCCCTGAGGACCAGAAAACAACTTGAGCACTGAGGTGCCCCGGCTATGGATCCACCTTTACAAAACAAGAGCCCACCACAGGAAGAAGACGACGAAAACAACACGCCTCTCATATCTCTGCTCATTTTCCATTCCGCCCCCTTCCACTCAATTACTGCATTTTTAGCAGGTTCCAGAGAGGCGGACACGGTGAGTGCAGGGCCAGTTTATGGTACACCACGCAGGGCTGGATTGAAGCCATTGTGGGCTCCACGGCTCATTCTCATTCCATGGCTTCTGAGAGGAAATCTACAGAGGCCACTATGCCAGGCATCCAAGCACTTTCCACACTATCTCCTTCGGGAGGCGGGTCGGGCCTTGCGTTAATCTTACCCGTTACAAGTGTTATCCAGGAGGTGGGGGAGAAAGACAGGGGAATGTGTGTGTGTGTGCGTGGGAGCGTGTGTGTGTGTGTGTGTGTGTGGGAGTGTGGGAGCATGTGTGTGTGTGTGTGTGTGTGTGTGTGTGTGTGTGTGTGTGTGTGTGTGTGTGTGTGTGTGTGTGTGTGTGTGTGTGTGTGTGTGTGTGTGTGTGTGTGTGTGTGTGTGTGTGTGTGTGTGTGTGTGGGGGGGTTTGGGAGCACGCACGCGTGTGTGTGCGCGCAGAGGCGATGGTCGGATTGTGATATGGGTTGTGAGGGTGGTGGGGTTGGGTATGGGGAGAAGGTGGTGAGGTTCAGGGAGGAATGGTGGTGGTGGTTGGCTCGGGGAAGTGCAAACCTCCGAGCAGACAGTGACCTACGTGATCTTGTTGGTGCTCTCTGGGGAACAGCATGTCAACAAGGGCCAGGCGCTGCATGTGTAATGCATGGGTAATTCAATAGAGCCAATTGGTCATGGGTCAGTGTGTACTAGATGGCCCGGGTCAACAGACTCAAGTTAGCATGGCATAGCATTACAACGCATATACATATGAATACAAGGAACTATTTAGACTATGAAAAGAGCTTTTCAAAGCCACAAGAAAATGTATTTAATTACTACAGTTACACTGTTCAATAAGGGTACATAAATTAACATGTGTTTATGGTGTAATAAGTGTTATTATATAGAATTAGCATGGGGGTTGGGGTTATAGTTAGAATAAGGATTAGGGTGAGGGCTAGGGTTAGTGGGTTAGGGTTAACCCTGAGAATTAGGGTTAACCCTAACCCTATTAAATCTATAAATCAATACCTTTGTTAACATGTACACCATTACCTTGGTTAACATGAACACCATTAGCATACATGAACACCATTAGTAAATTATTACTAGACTATCAGTAACCTGTTAATTAAATGTTATTTAATGCTTCTTACTGGATTCACTTAATTCATTAATGGGTAATTAAAGTGGC
Organism: Lota lota; assembly: GCA_026745465.1. Classification (NCBI taxonomy): domain Eukaryota; kingdom Metazoa; phylum Chordata; class Actinopteri; order Gadiformes; family Lotidae; genus Lota; species Lota lota. Next base: position 12,256,513 of record JACYXH010000479.1, on the reverse strand, counting down.
AATCTCGAAGATTTCCATTTCATTATCTTTGGTGACACCTTTGGCGATAAGCCAAAGTAATTTTTCCCAGAGAAACGAACACCAACACCCCAGTTCGCAACATTGATAATACTGCAAATGCAAGGGCTTTTGCATGCAGTGGGCAATAGGCTCAGTCACCATTATGTTACCTCATTCGTCGATATATACTTAACAAACATTTATTTACATGAACATATTAGAGATTGCTGCTTTAATGTACTCTTATTATTAAGTGTTAACATTACTAAATAGGTAGACCTGTGTGAATGTCATCTAGTTTGTAAAGATGCAGGGCCCATTCATTAGAAATTATATGGGATAGGTTACATTTTACGTGTGTCCTATGAGCTCACCGCTGGTTCTCTACACACACTCTTTCCATACCTTATTGTATGTTTGCCAAATGTTCCCACTCTGAAAAAGACATTAGCAGCCAAGGAATCCAAGTCGTTCTCCAGAACACATACTATGACCTTACGGCGAAGCAGAACAGATCCACATACTGTAGGGCTGCATTGTAAGGCAATACCTCAGTTCAGAATGTGTCAGTCTCTGCCTCGCTTACCCTGCGAGGCCTCCAGACATTATACTGAGACTATAAACAATGTCCCGGGGAAATTGAGAAGCCGCGTTACACCCCCGTCTACCCCGCTTGCAGAAGCTCCAGTCTGAGTGATGTGCCTGTAGCGTGGACAAAAGACTTTTAAGCCGCTGTGCAAATCACCCCGACTGCCCCTGTGTTTGCCAACAAAAGACGATTGTGCCAGCAGTAAATACTTACAGATACCAACTTAACAAAAGACCTTTGGTTTCCTGCCTGTTGCCTCACAGTGAAATGTATGTCACAGTACACAAACACACACACACACACACACACACACACACACACCTCCCCAGCACAGTTCTGCATTCTCTTCAGTGATCCAAAGCTGCGGTGGCATATGATCGGATATGTGCCAAAAAAGTGACAAGTCATATTATCGTTCCAGAATCAGAGAGCCCAGAGATGAGCAAAGGGTTTAAACTTGACTTTAATACAGCGAGCAAAAGGCCATTGGCAAAGGAGAGAGCCGTGTGTGTGTTTCCATTAAACGACCCCCCCCCCCCCCCCCCCCCCAGTACTCGTTCTGGGTGGAACAGGGCTAGAGAAAAAAAAGGATGCCCAACTCTGTAAAATTGATTATTGTCCTTTTTTCTTCCAAGTGGGGCTGCTGCTTTGTGACTTGCACATGACTTGGCAGAGAAAGGACAGCTGGCTCTCCATACTGGGCTCTGTTCACATGACCGGCATCTAACAAAAGAAGGCGAGCTGCAGCAGAGCTAGGCGTGCAAGGAAGGGCTTAACCGACTGGGCGTTCGCGGTATACCGCAGCAAGAACCGCGCTCAGAGCTGAAGAGGATAGGGGGCGGAACACAGCAACAAAAAGGGAACAATCAAATTATGATCATCATGATAATATGCTAATGTTCAAATTTGAGAAGGGCAAAACGACTGGAAATGGCTCTACTTTGGGGGATTTCAACCACCATGTGAAAGTAACACTGTGTGAATCTTTTGAAAATGAAACAATGTTTGACAGTGTGTGTGTGTGTGTGTGTGTGTGTGTGTGTGTGTGTGTGTGTGTGTGTGTGTGTGTGTGTGTGTGTGTGTGTGTGTGTGTGTGTGTGTGTGTGTGTGTGTGTGTGGAAAGAGACTTATTATTCGTTATTTATGAAGAGGTGCAGAGCCCTGCTTCAAAACAACAAAGCTGGAGACTGCACAAAATGAAATGATTTTGGGTGCCTATGATCATTGCACTTAATGTGGCGTTTCACGTTGTGATTGGATTTCACAACTGGCATATTTCTCACCAACTTTACATAAATGTAATACAATGCATGCTGGTTGTCAGCTGCAATGTTCAACACTAAAATAAACAAAGTTAACATAACAGTAGGCCTTCGAATACATGAGTGACCAAACCACAATCCTGGAAAACACTTGACTCAAAAATTAAATGAACAAAAAACTATAAATATGCCAGAACTTGGCCTTGCAGCTAAGAGTGAAAGAAAGCGATTCAAGATGACCCATTCCAGTTAAACTCTTCTGAAAAACAGAACTCTACATGTGGAGCTTTTCCCGCTCTTCCTTGCTTGGCTTTCAGAGCATAGAGCACATTTGAATAAGAAGTTGTATGGACTGTCCTCATGAAAAAAAACATGGGAGTGTACATTATTTCCACCTTCATTGAGCTTTACAGTTCAGCAAGCACTCTACAACCTCTTAAGTCAATTGGCAAGGTAGCTTTAGCAACTAACAACCCCTTCTCCGCCAGAGGTCATTATCATAGCTGAACCCTGATTATGACCTCTGATGGTTGGGGGAGCTACAGGCAAAAAAGAACAGTGCAGTCCAGCTTATTTTAATAACAGCAAGATTCGTAATCGATAGTTTCACTTCCTGGGTTGCGTTTCCTCTTTTTAATAACCCAAAATAATTGCCACTCTCTTGGTGGAGCAGCGTGTTGCTTAGTCATGGGAGGCGGGAAATGAGTTGGAGCTGGTCCTTTTAATTATCCTTCAAATGCTTCCTGCACTCAGCAGATGTTGGGCTGCAGGGCAGGCAGTCAAGCAGCAGGGCTCCTTCACGTTACAACAACAGATCAAGGCTGGGCAGAGGGAGCTTCTGTTTCTCCCGCTACCAAGGTGGTGAACTCCATGTTGGAAGTCGTATGCACACATGTCAACTTACACTTAACAATATCTCACTCATTCTAAAAGAAAATAACCACTTAGATTTGGATGGACATTTTTAATTACTGAATGAAGGAAAAATCAAAGCTATATTTTTAAAAGTTTTGTTAACTAAAACAGATTTATGTGAATTACTTCAAGGTAATCGTATAGTAAAAAAAAGGAATTATAGTAGGTGTTATTATAACACAAAGACACGAGAAATTATACCTAACCATATACGTGTTGTGGGTCAGGATGTACTGCAGTTCTTCCACGCAGCTGAGCAGCCTTGTCCTCTCCATAGATAAAGATATTTCAATTCACAGGTACTTCTGAGATCTCTCTCTCTCTCTCTCTCTCTCTCTCTCTCTCTCTCTCTCTCTCTCTCTCTCTCTCTCTCTCTCTCTCTCTCTCTCTCTCTCTCTCTCATCACAAATCAACTCCTCTTGTCTATGCCCTGCATTGCATTGTGGGAGATGTGTAGCAATGAGTAAAACGGGTCGGAGGAAATTGCTTTAGGCAACAGAATGAAAATAATGCTGAAATCGGTTGCCGGAGTCCCCTTAGTCACCAGGAATAATGGATGGAAGTGAGAAAATAAGGACTTATTGACATTGCATAGTAACTCGCGCTAACTCACGAAGAGCCCTTTTAATTGAACAAAGGGGGGGGGGGGGGGGGGGGGGTGGTGGAGGGGGATACCTTCTGGCCGGTATCAATATTCATAAGCTTGGGAAATAGTCTCCATAGACGATTTTAAAGCTCTTACTTCTATTTCCACCTCGCAGACAACCAGTTTTTCCTTTCAGCTCCTTCTACACATTGTCAACTGTTATCTCAGTGTCTACCGCTTTCACAGTAAACGTCGCTCAGAAAATGTACACTATTAAGCAGCAAAACTCACACCTCACCCGGCTGAGAGACAACACCATTGTTACACGTCCGCTTGAACTTAAGCAAACAAGAGTGTGTATTGAAAAGAGCAGAGGTTTGAGTGGTGATTGATAATGTTTAATCTGCCTTTGGAATCAACAGCAGCTCTTATCTCTGTCTTGACGGTTGGCTCTAAATAACAGCGACACAGGCGCCTGATCCTCGGTAACCATCAACCCCGACCGAGCAAAAGGTTTGCTGGGCTCTGAGCGATCTGAAAACAAACACTAGCAAATCAAACATTAGCATAACAAACACGAGCCGGCAGGGAGCTCCAACAGTTCACATCAAGGAGTGACTCTGGCTCAAAGACATAAAGGCTGAAAGGCAAGCTGCTCATTAAAGCACATAGGTCTTTACTGCGATGCGGAGGCGAACAACTTGCAAATGGCACTCGCTCCTGCGCTATAATTGCACTATAAACAGGTGGTGATGCAAAATAATAATCAAGAACAATCATGACGTCTCTTTTTTCTTTTTTCTTTTTATATCACCATTATGCTAATCAGGAAACCTACTCGCTGGCACAAAGTACACCAAATTGCTGCCTCTCCACATAGTGTTTCCAAAAGCTGACACTAGATGACAAAGGTGGCACTTACGTCTGGCACCTGCTTTCGTTTATCAGTGTGTGTGTGTGTGTGTGTGTGTGTGTGTGTGTGTGTGTGTGTGTGTGTGTGTGTGTGTGTGTGTGTGTGTGTGTGTGTGTGTGTGTGTGTGTGTGTGTGTGTGTGTGTGTGTGTGCTTGAGCAGCAGAGTAGCTAGTCAGTGAGTGGTAAGGTGGTAAATCATTCTACATCAACACAAACACTTCATCTGACAGCAGCCACTGGTACGCTCTCGTCAGTGCACACAAGCACACACACAAACAGTCACACACATGGACACACAGACACAGCCTGTCTGTTATTCATTCATCATAGACAATATATTAAAAAAAAATTAAGTGCCACTCATTGTCCATTACACTTAGACACACATTACATGCAAACAACGTCTTCAAGCAATTGAAGATAACAGAAATGAACAGTTCATGTTAACCTTCTGATGTCCCTTTAATGCACTCTCATCACCAAACAAGAAGACTGCCAGCCCCAGCAAGGAGAAGTCAATGTAACAACAAACAGCAAAGGAATCACCACAGAAACACACCCAGGCAGCCCCTCTGGCAGTTTGAAATCGAAACTCAAACAGCGCGTGCCACACATACACACGCACACAAAAACACACACACACACACACTGATAATGGGGAGCAACCGTGGCCAGCATATTCAAATCTCAGTTTGCAACCATTAACACAGTGCCCGGCTCTGTTGCTTCAAGCATGATGAGAAACGCTGTGGGACACTGTAAAAAACCAACTGTAGGGCCCAGTGGGCAACCAATAGAGCAGAGGAGCCCAAAGAGCCGCCTGGCCAGGAGCATAATGAACAGCCTAGCGAGGGGCCTAGCAAGAACCACGCGAGCAACCTAGTAAGGAGCCTGAAGCATTCTAGCTAGCAGCCTGGTCAACAGATCTGCCTCCCACAGCCTCTCTCTGGCACCTCTAATCAGTTGAGGCAGTGTGTGTGTGTGTGTGTGTGTGTGTGTGTGTGTGTGTGTGTGTGTGTGTGTGTGTGTGTGTGTGTGTGTGTGTGTGTGTGTGTGTGTGTGTGTGTGTGTGTGTGTGTGTGTGTGTGTGTGTGTGTGTGAATCCAACCACGTAATGCACACTGCGCTTGCGGATCAGCAGTTTAAAAACACCAGCATGTTATGCGACTATAACCATGACCACAGTGGCCTGTGGCAGATAGTTAGCGTGTAGGGCTCCACAGGGGATGGGCAGGACATCACACACACCAACCCGATCGCCTATGGAGGGGGGTTTCCATCATTCAACTATCCTGTTAATATGCTCTGGAAAGTAACCAAAGTCTGTAAGATTTGAAATTGGATTTGAACATCTAAATAATCAAATCCATCTACTTCTGGCTGTTCTCTCTAAATCAATTTGTTCTGTTAAGAAAACCACATTTTGGACAAGGGTGTACACATTGTACATAGGTTCAACTAAGTGATTCATTGAATTTATGTGATTCATTGAATTTATGTGATTCATTGAATTTCTTTGATCATTCACGGCCCTGCCCACTTTCGGAGGTGCTGTAATACTGTATTCATTATTGGTCATCCCTTTGCCCAACTGACAGAGAATTGGCGAGCATGCAGCGCTTGATGCTGCGGATCGCCCTAATGCGACGGAGACAGATTTGTAGTGATGTACGAGCGCGCCTGGATGTACGATTCATCAGCGGGATTTTAAAACGATGGATCATGCACTTAAGCTTTACAGTGCGCTCTACGTGCTATGCCGTATTTTAGTTACCTTGAAGATAAATGAATAGAACTGTACAGTATATATTTCTTTTCTTTCACTGAATTGCAACTGAAGTCACTTTTTCCAGACGTTTGGATCGGGAGTGCGCCGACCCCGCTGAGCTGTCTCCCTCCCGACAGACCGAACAGCGGATGACAGATCGCAGAGTGGAAGAAAACTCTGAAGAGTCAATTTGGCGTTGGCGTGGCATTTCAAACGCTGCTGCTAAAATGTTGCAGACGGCAAGAGAGAAAGAAAGAGAGAAAGAGCTAGCGATAGAGAGAGAGAGAGACAAAGAGAGAGAGAGAGACAGACAGAGAGACAGACAGAGACAGAGACAGAGACAGAGACACAGACACAGACACAGACACAGACACAGACACAGACAGAGAAAAGCCTTTCAATAAATCAAACCCCAGCTCTGGGAGTTCCTCCAAACGGGATAGTGTAGAAGTAAAGACGTTCTCTCTGATATGATGTTCAGTGACAGAAAATCATGGTGTGCAGATTTAAGTTTTGCTGAAAAAACCAGCACATTGGCATTTTCACACTGGTGACAGTGGTACAATTTGAGTGCTGTGTGTGTGTGCATATGTGTGTATCTGTGTGGGTGGGTCTATGCACGCATACGAATACAATTCTTGCTGAATGTATACCATTGAGCAAGGTGGAACTTGCACATATATGCACATTGTAGGTCATTGTATTTAATAGTTTACGAGCACATGGCCATGTGTACCTGTTGTAGATAACATCGTTATCTACTAGTATGAAAGGTCTCATTGTTTAATTTTGTCTTCATTATTAGGACTTATTGCTAATAATCATAAGGAATGTTGCCTCATATGCATTGCTCTATCATTTAATACAATGTGGAATGTGGATAAACCCCAACCTACAGTACAACTAAATATTTCTAAAGATGTTCAGGTGCATATTTCACTCCTCACAGTGTGTGAGTAGTCAGGTCACCTCTCTTGATCTTTGGTTCATCGAGGCTAACTGGCGCTAGCGTGAGCGCTGCCTGTGAAAGTCTAGCTGGCTGAGGCTGGTGAATATTCAGCGACCAGAAACCCAACACTTGACACCGCTGTTCACCCCCAGCAGCATGGGCAAACACAGGAAATCTCCTGCCTCACCTCGCTCTTCATCCTCCTCTCCCTCCCCCTCCGAGCTGCTCACTTAACAGCACTGGGACAACTCTCTCACAGTTCCTAAGAAAGGCTTACATTATCAGATGGCTCTACGCTGTGTGAAATCCCAACAGATTGCGTGCGTCCACCACACATGAGCAGATGTGTTCAGGCAGGCACTTGGGTAAAGTACGAACCAGGTAAGCAGCCGTGCATGAAACACCTTCCACCCTAAAAGGTTAGGGAAGGGCATGTTCATTCGGATTGGAGCGTAATTGAGTGTCATTTGCTCTGCGCTAGCAAAGTGGTTTTCTACAACTCTGTTTCGTAACCCCTGAGATCGAAACCCTCTAAGCGAGTAACCCATCCAGCCCCATGGAGACGTCGCATTAAAAATGTAACAAAGCCCTTTTAAAATGACAATTTCCAGATAGTGTGCCCTTGGGTTCCACCAGGCGTGCCCTTGGGTTCCACCAGGCGTGCCCTTGCATACCCCTGGGGGAGGTACAGTTTGCGAAGTGCTGCGCTTGCGAATCCTTCCTTGTTGCGAATGCTCTTGACTTTGTAAAAGCGAAACACATGCAAGGGATAATGTGATTACATGGCTCCTTGACAAAGACAACATGCTCCTCCCGCAATCCTCTACCAAAACACCAGCAACAGCAGCAGTGACGCGAGAAGAAAGAAAAACAATCCAGACAATTCACTTCTTCAAAAACAACCGGGAGCATTTCAAAGTAAACATCACACACAAGGTCAGAAAGGCATTCATCTGCTAAAACGAAAAAGGAAGAAAGAGGGATGTTGCAAAGACTTTAGTCACGGGGTCAAGAAAATATTCCCCATGAAAGGCCACTCTTGTCATGGAAGTCTGGATGACCAGCGGCCTCCAGAGCAAGTGGGGGAATGCTGGAGGAGAGAGGGTAGATGTGGAGTACATCTCACGAACGAGAGAAGGAGATAGATGGAGGGCAATGGAGAGGGAGGTTTGGAACAAGGGGAGGAAAGAAGGGAAAACACAACCCACTGTTTTTCATTGCACACCAGCTAGCTGTGGTCCAGGGGGCTCCTGAGCAGGTGCTTTAGTTGTAGCCAACAGTCGAGTGATTCTAGCTTGGGTACAACATGGAGAGCTATATTTTTTGTGTTGCTGTTGTTTTTCTATACCAGCTAGGGTAATTTAAACTACCTGTCAAGGAAGACACCCACTCCCTAATGATATTCTTCACAAGCACCATAATGCCTACTGTATAGAAAAGCACACAAAACAGATCATTTTGTTCATCATCACACACTTTCTAGGGGAAAACTGGGAGCAATAAAAAAACTTGACTACCATTTGTCTTAACATAAAAAACTAAGCTGTGAAGCTCAGAAGCACACACGAAAATAAGAGAAGCTCCGCCTGAAACCAAACCTGGAAGCTGGAATTCCCCCCTGAGCCACAACTGCTATGATAACATGACACAGGAAACCCAGGGCTTCAACACAAAGTCGTCAACACAATGACTGCAGCCATGGCCCCCGACGGCACTGACAGAAATGGCCCATTTCCAGTAGTTTTCATAGAATAAATTGTACTGCATGCTCCCGAAGAGACTGGTTGCCAGGTTTTCAAATATCAACGCTGTGTGCCTCCTTTAATATGTACCTGCGCTACCATTGTCCTTTGCTCTGTGTGGTTTGTAACCCATTGGCTGTAAAACAAATTGCCCTTCAGGGGAAATAAAGATTTATGGTAGTGAGTTTTATTTCTCCCCACACTGTAGATCCCAGTATCCCAGTAGCTGATTGCAGTCGGGGGGTAAGGACTTTATAACTGCTTTGCTGCATTTACAGTCAGGAGCAGCAGTTCGTTCAGGGGGAAAGAAAACCTGGAGTTGCTGCAGATACAAACCAAGAGCCTTCACAGAGATGGGTTTAATCTTTATCTCATCCTCGCCTTCAGCAACACCAGCGAGATACCTCATCTTTTAAAAGCGCTTTCTTACCCACACCTGTTTTTAAACCATTGATTTTAGGCTTGTAATTAGCTTTTTGCCTTGTTTTTATTGCAATCTTAATTTCATTCAGCACAGCCTTCAGAAGTCTGTGTGACAGTATAATGGTTTATTTGATCCATTTATTGGATTATCCTGTATGCTATGTAGTTCTGTTTGCTTGTGTGTTTGTTTTACAGCAGATTGCAGTAGTGTTCACATATACTGTATCTGTGTAATCTACACGTTAATCCCTCTTCTTTCAGTAGAAATGATGAGGGTGACAATGGATGTCTCCGGTCTGCGCGCACACACACACACACACACAACTCAATTCCTATCTTGCATGCCAATTAGGGTTGGATAACAGGAACATCTGTGAACGTAAACGTAAAATGTTGTCCTGCAGGCTGGAGCTAAAGGTGACTTGATCAAAAACAGAACAAACTACGGCTAACATAACACACACACACACACACACACACACACACACACACACATAAGCAAACAAACACACACACACTGTCAAACACTAAAGTGAACTATCAAACACATACACACACCAAAGAACAAACATCACAAATGAAAAACATGGAGCGCCTGGGGTTGTGTCTGATGTTTTTATGCGGTGACATGCTTCCAAGCAGGGGGACAGTTTCAGCAACATGCACAGTGTACCATCCTCCTCTGATACAAGGCTGTCTGGAGGACACCCAACCCCTCTCCCCCTCTACCCCCTCCAAAATCACATTGCCGGTTGATTTAAAATCACTTCAAGTGGGCCGCTTTGACCAATTCAGATCACATGATTAATGGCAGCTGTTGGCTTGGGAGCTTGGGGATTTTGGCACTGTGCACTGTTGCACGAGCGGCACGCACAAGGTGTTTTGTTGTGCATTGTTGCACCAACGACGTGCAACAGCATCGGCATTGCAATCAACAGATTGACAACCACAATGGCACAGATACTAGCTGATTGCATCAGTTAAATACAGAGTAGTATAATGAAATGTTCTTCCTCTTTTTTTACTTAGCAAGTAGAATGGTATGCTGTTTGAATGGTTACAATGTTTTTGTTTAGGAGTCCATGGCACAAAGACACTGGTATCCGGTTACCGGGCTAACATTTTCTTTATCTCCTCCTCGCTACAAAAAGCGCTGCTTTCAAGATCCCTTTCAAACATGACAGATTTGAAACAATAGTTTTGTCGTTTCAAACAACAAAAAAGACAGCTTCAAAGTTAAACCACCAATCAAAAAGAAGGAAACTTGGGAAGATCTATCCTGTGCTTGGCATGTCTGTGTGTGGTATGTGAATGGCGTGTGTCTAAGTGTTTGTACATATAAAGGCCTAACCAGACACAGATCCACACTGGTAAGGTTGCCTGTGTACGTGCAGAAAGCTACCTGTGCTTTGAGCTCGTTTGTCAGGTCTGTGAGCCTAGGCCTCTGTGTAATTTGTACATGTGTGTGTGGGTCCAAGTGTGTGGGTGGATCCAAGTGTGTGCGTGGATCCAAGTGTGTGTGCATATGTGTGGGTCCAAGTGTGTGCGTGACATGCGTGTGTGTGTATGTGTGTTGAGCACTATGTAGTCAGGATGTCTGTTTTTAGCCAGGCGGGTGGATGGCTGATTAACTCTGACAGGCTGCCTCTCAGACCAACCGCGAATGCAAGCAGTAAAACAACTACCGAGCGCTTGCACAACAAGAGCACTACGCCTGGCTACAGCTCAACACACACAAACACACACACACACACACACACACACACACACACCCACACACACACACACTCGTATCTAGTTTAGGATTGTCTAAATATATAAATGATACTGAATTATACAAAGTAAACGGCCACAACACCAAGGACAAGGCAGTTTGTTTTCTAATATTATGAAAATAGTTTGTTTTCTAAATAAAGCACATCTGTGACAGACCACATGCTGTGTGCAGTCCCTGGGCGGCAGCTCTGCCAACATCTGTGAGAAATTGCTTTCCTTCAAAACGTCGGGATTCAAAGCAGCACAAATTTCCCCCTGCCTCCCTGTGCAATTGTAAAACATGAAAAAAGTGCTAAAGAGAAAAAGAGCACCTGTCAGAACTTCCATTTCGTCACATTTCCCTAATGTGAGTATTTGTCTATTTTGCCTCCAGAAATTCCACTTGGTACCACTAGAGTCTTATAACATTCTGGCAGTTCTACTGCTGTACACACCCAACCCCCCCCCCCCCCCCCCCCCCCCCCCCCCCCCCCCACACACACACACACACACACACACACACACACACACACACACACACACACACTAGCAAAAGAGGCTCCGAGGTTTGCTAGTCACTAAACAAACAATGTTAATCTGTTAATTTTAACATTCCGTCCTGCTACTACCAGTGAAGGACAAAATGTATTTCTTATTCAAGATAAAAGACGTGTATGTGGCGGTACATGAGACAAGTACAGATAAACCACCAACACAATGTCATCCCTGGCAGACGTCGGAATGAAAGAGATATCTGACAAACAGCTCATTCCAATACAGAGAGACATGCTGCTCTCCCTGATTGATGTGTACTAGATATGGCTATAGCTTGCGTGGGCGCGGGATGAATGATTGCTAGGCCTCCAAAACCTGCATCGTATGTAGTTAGCATGGATGGGTGGGTGGAGGGGGAGGGGGTTAAGGTCTCTTGGCACAAAAACAAACAAGAAGCCTGTTAGTCAGCACTAGCAGTAGCGGAGAGAATGTGAGGATCTGTCGCTCACACTAAGTGAGTAACAGCATCCACACCAGCTGTCTCATCAGCGCAAGCCGTGATGCTATAGCTACACGTGAGAGTTGCAGAAATTAAGTAATTCAATAATTGTATAGATAAAATGTATGTACTGTGTATGTGTTTGTCGTCGTAGTGATATGAAAATGTCACATTTGATTGTTTGGGATTTCCCACTGAATTGCATTGCTTTTTCAATATGAGTTCTTCATTATCTCCGTTTCCTTTTATATTTCCTGTTGTTCAAAAAATCACTTCAGATAATCGACCTGGTGAGCCTGGGTCTGAAACATAATAATCAAATCACTCATGATAGGTAATTACCTAATTATACTTTATCCTGCCCACACTGCAATTAAAAGCCTGTTTTGTCTTTCTGTAACAAACAATGTGTAAACAAAGCCAACCCTTTCTTGGCTTTCTTTAGAGCCCATTTCCATACAGCGGTCAACTTTAAGCATTACAGGCAACCTTCAATATTGGTTGGTCCTATATTACCACACACTGCAGTGCCTGAATCCTCACGATGGTACAGAACGTTGTTCTGATGTATTTCTTTTCTCCCTTCCATGAACCTAAAGTTAACGTAGTTAATGTTGGCGTGGCGCGTAAAGGGCGAGGTTAAAGCGATCAGCCGTGAATGTTGATTAATAGGCTGCCATGCGTTTTATTCCATCGCCGCAGAAATCATCTTGTGAGGTTGCAGCCCTTGCGAGGCAATTAAAAAGTGTGTTTGCAAAGTTAATGATCATGTGGGCACGCCGCTATTCCCATCGCTTGTAAGTGAACTGCTGTGTGTTGCGTTTTGATTGATTGAATGTTAATATTGCGAATATGAACCCCGAAGGCTTGTTTCTGGAGCAAGGTTCTCAACCAACAGTTACAACAACTGCACCACATCCCGAGAAGGGGAGAGGGCGGCGGAACAGATGATGGAGAGAGGAACCCAAGAGTGTTACCAGACGATAAACCAGGAAGAGTTGTGAGAGGAGATACAGAGAGGATGATATAGGTCAACTGCGGACCTCCAGACTAACCGAGAGGAATGGACGGCATGGGAACAAATCCTCCTTAACCTCCTTCCACTCTCCCGGGTTACACACAGCGCACGAAACCCGCTTGTTTGTTTTTAACCAGCACCAGCAGCGCTTCAACATCCAATCCCCCCCCCCCCCCCAGCCCGGTGCCTCTCTCTCCTCCTCGGCTCCGACAGGTTTGTGCTGCATTTAAACAGATAAACCATTGTGTCTCTCTGCGGTGAACAATGGCTGCTGTTTTGGCCGCAGGGGCTCCAGAATACACATTAGCTCACTTAGCTCTTTGTCCGCCCAGAGCCCCTGCCATGTATTTGGTTGCAAGGCCAATAAATAACTGAGTGAACTCAGACAGTTCTGAGCAGGGTACAATATCGTCAGGAGGAGGGGTGAGTGGTGTGACCGTTCCAAGGTTGACCCACTTTGTTTCCCCTTGACCCCCCAGGTCATTTTTCTTCCAGTCCAAATAAATATACAAAATTACAAAACATGAAAATGTAAAGATGACAATCTTTTCTGTTGTTATGTGCCGATCCTTGTGCTATTGTAACCACCGCAGGTTTTCAGGTGGTAAAAATGTGAATGAATTGTCTCAAATGTTAACACATTTGGCAGTATACTTGGCATTTGTATGTTTGCTTAATAGAGATGATCTGCATTTGCTGCAAAGTGCAGGCATCAGGACACAGTATATTGTGCGTGAATCCACAGAGGAACACCTTCGGCTACGGTTCACCTCTGTGTTGACTCAACATGAACACAGCCTGTCTCTGGAGCTAGCGCCTGTCCTTGAGCTGGATAGGCCTTTAGAGCACTGTGACCTTATCTGTTACGCGGTGGGGAATGCTAAAGGCTAGAAGGCACAATATTGGTAGTGCCTAGGAATAAAATAGGTTCAGAAATAGGGCTCATATTTGTATTCACACCACTGTTGCAATATTTGTCGTACAGAGTTTAGTTTTTTTGCTGAATTTATTTTTTATTTGTTTACTATTCTGTCTGACTATTCGTAAATAATATGAATACATTGGGAAGAAAAAAAATATGTTTAATTCAATTACATTACATATGGGGACACAGATGGTCCCCATATGCATATGTTCCTCAAATAAAACATTTAATTTTCAGACATTTCTTTAGCCTGACTTTGTTGAAACTGCACAGTTCAGGGCTATAAAGTAAGCATCTGTGGTTTCTTATACCTGATTTTTATTGGTGAATACACAACTATCTATGTATAGTAGCATCCCATTATGCCTTTGAATACATTAATGGTCATTCAAAGCATTGCATTAGTGTTTTTTTGTTATTTATTTATTATGATTGACCTGTATTCAAATAATACGTTTTTAGTTGTACTTTGTGCAGATTGTGTAATGCAAATTTTGAAAGGAACCCAACTGTTGAATAATTTTCAGACAGAATTCAATAAATATTGTGCTGTACAGATGCTAGAGTTACGGATATGAAGTAATGATAGTACTCAATATTAGCTTTTTAAAAATAAGCATTTTGCATATTCAACCAAAATGTTTTGCATTTATCCGTTATTGCATTGAGGTTGACGTTTGCTGATAGAGAGAGGATATAACAAGCAATTTGATCATATCTCTGTGTGTGCATTTTAACAGCACAGCAGTACCGATTAAAAGCTTCTGTAAAAAAACTATATAAATAATGCAGTGCACTGAGCTTCTCTCTCTGCTTCTACCTGACCTCTGTAACCTGTATCACTCCCATGTTGTGGACTTGACACGTGGAAATGTCATATTTCTTACCTTTTAGTACTCTCATTGAATCGTTCTCATTTCTGCTATGATCCACAGTTCAGATTAATATACCCCCACAGCCCAAACTCTAACTAGGTTAGGCCAATAATAAAATCAATAAGTCAGTCTTACTGGAAGAAATAGTATTTTATGGATACTATATAGTATCAGATTCATACTCTTTGAGATCAATGTTAAATGTTGACTTAACCAGACCACAATAATTGGTTGAAAGCAGGGCACAAAATTAATACCAGCCACCAACCAAATGCTCGCAAAATATAATATGCAGGTGCTGGTAGATTTGCTTCATGCTGGTAGAGTGGCTGGCAAATTTGAAAATTCACTAGCCATTTGGCCGGTGGAAAAAAATAAACATTTGCACAATGGTCGAAAGTAACCCAGATCTGGTTGTTGGGATCCAAATAAGAGAGGGCCAGAACGGCTAGTGGATGTCAGACTGCCAGCCAAAAGGTTTGTGGTTTGATGCCCAATGTCTGCAGACTACCTGTAGACATCTTTGAGCAAGATGCCTAGCTCTCTGCTCATGAATGACATCTGATTTCACTGCAGATCACTTGCGATTCAAGTGTGATGTATATTTTATAGAGAACATTATTTCAGTATCTTGACCACCATTAGCTAGCAAACAACTTCCTTATACCAGCACAACTCGGTACTTAGCTTTGGTTTTACAGTTTGTTTCCATGAGAGTTGCACACCTTTTGACAGCCTTTCTATAACGTCATCACCCATGCTATTTGACAACAAACAACATTTCCCTCAATTGGATTTCTCTTCAAGAATATACATATGCAAACACACACACAGCATTTGTGATTGAGTGTCAGGCTAGCATACCCTCCACAGGCCTGCCTCTGTGGCTAAACACTAAACAGACTTCCTTTTTTACTTTAGATTTTAGACTTCCTTCCGGCTTGTTTGATGTGCAATTAAATTATTTCTGACAAATATATGCTGCAAAGTGGTTTGACCTCGTGACCCGGAAGTGGTAGGGAGTTTCCTTCTTTACCACTCTGACGGAAAGAAGGAAGCTTCCTCCGAAATCCACATCCAAGATGGCGGCGCCCTGAGGAAGGCATGACTCCACGTAACTTTCATCACTGTTTCACGTCAGACAAAGAAAACGTTTAGCCAGATGGCACAATCTACAACCGGACAATAGCCGTAAAACATTTTAGAACCTTTTATGAAAGAACCAACTAACGCCTGCTAGTGCCCGATTCCTGCGACAACCGAACACCGGCACTCCTGTAGCCGATGTTGTGGGCAACCGAGCAATTGACACCATGCCAGAAGCAGGTATCGTCTTCCTGTGGCTGTGTGGTGGGGGGGGGAGGTAACGTAATTTGTCCATTTCGACTTCATGCAAGCAAGCCGTGTTTACTTTTAGTTGCATGCTACACTGTTTGGTTAGTCTAGAGAGAGGTTTATGCCCTGTTAGACGACAAAGGCCGTTTTACTAAGAGGCTTGCTATCTCTCTGCCCAGTGTACCATGACAATATCTGTATCTATATGTTTTTATTGTGGATTATATATGTATATATATATATCGATTATATATACATGCATTAAAGTACTGAAGTTTGGAAATATTCTGTACAAAGTAGCATTTTTTTTTTTCGCTGAACAAATGCTTGCTGACACTCCCTCACACACACACACAAATATAAACACACCACTCTCGCTCTCCACGCCACCCCCGAGCGGCTTTGAGTAGCCTGTCAGTGTGTGTGTGCTGCCCCGCTACTCTCCTGACCCCTTCTCCTCCCCGTGTATTATTGTGCAAATTGAAATGGTGGAGCGAGTCATTCAGACGAATGCATCTCTCTCTCTCTCTCTCTCTCTCTCTCTCTCTCTCTCTCTCTCTCTCTCTCTCTCTCTCTCTCTCTCTCTCTCTCTCTCTCTCTCTCTCTCTCTCTCTCTCTCTCTCTCTCTCTCTCTCTCTCTCTCTCTCTCTCTCTCTCTCTCTCTCTCTCGAGGAGCAGGGGGAAATATGATTATCCAACAGGGGAATTGTTTCATCAACACCTGGAGCAGATAAAATGAAAATAGGGGAGGATTTATGTAGTGAGCAGTGGCCTAGCTCGGCTGCCAGGAAGCAATTAAGCAGAAAACATGAATATGAGGCCACTCATTTCTCTCTGTCTCTCTCTTATTCCCCTTCTCATATATTTCTCTCTCTCTCTCTCTCTCTCCCCCTCCCTCCCTCCCTCCCTCCCTCCCTCCCTCCCTCGTTGGGCGACCTGCAGCTCATTAGGAGAATCAATAGGAGGTGAGATGCCGAGGTGGGCTTTAAGGGCGACAGGAGGAGGAAGAAAAGGGGAAGGTATTTATTTACACCAAATGTCTAATTACCTCCAAACAACCGAAGTGTTTGTCCCAGGTGACTGGGGCCTTGCTGGAAGTCCACACTGGTAAGGGAACCTGGCAGCAAGACCGCGACTTGTTCACGCTGTATCTTAACACTCGGATCTCTGTTATACCCGAGAAACAGTACAACAAGCAGCTAGTAGCGGATTAAAACTATTTATTCATTTTGCAGATTAATCCAAAGCGATTTACAGTGAACTCAGATGCATGTCATTATGGAGCAGACAGGGTTAGAAACATATTGTGTTCGATTATGTTGTTCCCATTTATTAGTTGTTGACCGCAAAGTTGAAGAACGATTATTTTTGGAGGACTATGGAGACTTATGTGATGTGCTTTCTGATGTTGGAGACAAACAAAAAAAACTCAAACAGAAAGCTGGGTCTGAGAGCTGTTACAGAAACCTGGTCTTGCAGCTCAATTGTTTTATAATTGCTCCAATATTGATTGTGTTCTTTGATGGTTCTGAGTCTCGTCTGTCAGTCTCAGCTGTTAGTCACTCTGGATAAATGTGCCTGTTAAATGCCTAGATGTAAATGTAAAGACATTCATCTCTACGCCTGTCAATGTGCATTACATTATGTTCTGTTCTCATTTGGAATTCTAGCAATCTTATATAGTCATATATAGCTGAGGGCAGTCTTGTGTTGCCACATTTTGAGCAGCTGTTGAGCTGTGAGTCAGGACGGTGTAGAAGGCCAACAGTAGCTTGGTTAGCTGTCTACTTTGTCTCTTACAACAGCAGACTGCTTCTCTAGTGACCCAACTGGCCTTTAGTAAAGACCTGCATGCTAGCTCTCTCAATGTTGCTTTGTGTTTGTGTGTGCATATTGTTTGTGTGGAAATTGTTAATGTGGGTGTAGTATGCCATCCATGTGTGCATCCTGGATTTCACATGAAAAGCATCCTCTCGTGTATGAGCATTTCAGTTCGTTGTCAAGGCGATAGCAGATGCACTTCTCCGCCTTTGATCTGTGGCTGAGCAGCCCTGAATGAGCATTTGTGTCATGCTGACCATCAGAAGGAAGGGATGGAGTAGAGAGAGAAAGAGAGAGAGAGACACACACACACACACACACACACAGTTGAGAGTGAGAATTAGGGTGGGGAAGGCTAGACAGAGAGACAGAAAGGGAGAGAGTGTGTATGTCAGAGAGGGTGAGAGACAGACAGAAATAGAGATGAAGGAGGAGATGGAGGGACAGAGATGAGATTGTTTTGCAGCGCATCTGCAATCAGACACCCCACTGTGTGTGACCGAGCTCTCAGTTAACATTCTCTGGTCTACAGATTACACACCGCACTATGGTTACATTACGGATCCTACGTTGGCCAGTTCCACAACATTTCCAATATCATATTCGTCCCCTTCCCCGCACATCCTCACCCCACTTCCTACTTCCTCCGTCCGAAGTGTGGCGACAACAGCCATCCTCTTCCCTGGAGTTTTATTTTTCCTTCTATATCGCCATGGAAATGAGTGCTGTCAGCGTTGGCCCGGTGTCCTCAGCCTTGTCTGAGAGACTGATAGCATCTCAGACTCCCCACAAATAACTGTCAGAACATCTCCCTGTTGAAATAAATCTCGCTCTGATTGCTGCACAGCCCTGTATGACTGACACACACATACACAAACACATCTGATATTTACTAACCTGTCACACGTCTGCACCGGAATTATAAACACAGAACAGTGGCTTGTAAGCACACACTAGTTCTCAACTGACAATTTCAGTTTCATTGATTCTTCTCAGAGCATTGAAGAAAATCATGTCTAATGTGTCATTCCGGTTTACTGTCACTCCCAGGGACATTCCCTTTTCATCTGCACCAGCACTTGTGTCTCATTAAGCACGAGTTGCCTGTTCCTACCCTGACCCCCTTTATCCACTCTGTACTGCTGAGAGACACACAGGCACTTATTCATCCTGTGTTCAATCCCTCATGTCCACAGCCTGTCCTGTTGGCATCCTTATACAAGATGCCTTCCTGCTCCTGCTCCTTAATGACATATCTGAATTCACTATATGTTGCTTTGGAAAAAGGGGTCTGCACAATGACTAAATAGTAAATTGTCACACTTTGACATACTCTCACACACCCATTATTCAATACACAGTGACTGGGTGACAATTACCATAATTTCTTCTAGTGCTTCTATGTACATATTTTGAATGGGAATAACACCTGTCCCGTAATAGCTTAATAAGTTGCTGCACTAAACAGAGGGCTAGAGGTGCAGGTAGCGAGAGGCACTGTGGGGGGGCTGGAAGTCTCTCGGGGTACACGGTCTCCATATCCTATGTGAGGCCAGGGGAGCACAGTGTCGGGTAATTACTGTCAGCGTTGCTTTGGCCCATAAAGACTATTCCCATCAGTCCTCATTGGAAGCTAGTGTAGCTAGCCGGGGCGCATGTTGATAACTGTTAACTCTAATTGCTTTCACACTTAAGGGCGAATTATTAGGAAAGCATGGAATAAGGAAACCATGCAGGGGGAGAGCAGCACCACACAATGTAATGGTGAGCTAGCTGAGGAAACACAACCTCTGTTTGGAATTTAACTAAGCTAGTACCACAATGTTTATGATGAAACAGATGCATACACAAGCCTGCGTGTTTCTTTGATACCCTGCCTGTGTATTTTGTATTTTGTCGTTTGTGTTTATAGCGTATAAAGAAAGTAATACATATTGAAGCACTAGACTTGGATTGTAAAGAGACCAGCTGAATTGAACTAGACGAGAAACACACCACACAAAAAACAAACAAATAGATACACAGTCCACAGACGTTTGTGTAAAAGAATCCGCAGAACACCATAAAGCTGACTCCCACACGCTGCCGTGATTTTTTTTACATAAGTATGGTTTCAGAAGGATTCACTTGCGAGATGCTGGTGAGAGAGTTATTGTGAGCAGGCTCTTCAGCACAGTCTTTATACGTGTTCCCTTCTAGGAAAGTGCACAGCTGAAAAGAGAAAAAGGCATCACTTCATCCGCCAACTTTAAGAACTAGCCTTTCTGCTTATGCTGTGTGTTTTGTTTGTCAAACCTCCTCTCTCTGTATTATTACAAAGCAAATGTTCACGATTAAATGCAGGGTTGGACGAATCTACTAAGAAAAATGGAATTCATCCTAAAAATAACTGATGATGATGATGAAGACCAGGTTTCATTATTTGGATGATAAACGTCAAAGAAATGTGTTAATCTGACATTCCATTGAGCGGTCGGGGAGGTGTGTTACCAAGGTGGAGACTGGTGGAGCAGGGAGGAGGTGAGGGGAAGAGGTAAAGGAGAAGGGGAGGTGCTAAAGCATCAATGGGGAGAAGATTCGAAAGGCAGCCACCTAATCACAGATTCCCCCCCCCCCCCCCCCCCCCCCCCCCCCCCCCCCCCGCCACTCACACACAGTGAAAACGTTCACACAGGAAGGCCGCACATGGTACACAAAGCCAAGCAGGAAATGGATTCATTGGCCTGCTGCCAGCGAACCACATGCCTTTCCCTGCCATGTCCGTGCATCCCCCCACGCACTGTGTGTCATTGTGTCTGCAGCATTCTTAAAAAAAATGTACATCACGTATTCCTTTTGATAAACATACAAGAGGAATACATACAAAAACTCAAAACCTTTCATGTTTGATTGATTTGAAACTATCTGTTGAAGAGTTTCCTCTAAGACATACTATTATTAATATGGTGGCAGTGTTTCCTGGAATGGAGGCTACACTTCCTGTGTTTCTGCTCACAGATCACAGCCACTGGTAGGTAGCACATGAAACCAAGCAAGACAAGGATGATCAAGATTTGGGAATACATTAGAAATACGAGGCTGTGTCTGTAGATGTCCTGTCCTGTAGGCTGTGAATTAAACTGTGAATTCAACTGTTAGATGGGTGTAGCTCAATGGGTAGAGCCAGACAGTAACACTGCCAGGGGTACGAATGCACCAATCCATACTGTAAGTAAATTAGCGTGCATACTAGTGTGCATGGGGATATGTGAGAGACCCGCACAGTATTTGTGTCTATGTGCATGTGTCTACTCTACATCTACCTGTTGGTGACAAGGAGCAACGTGTGTGTATGTGTGTGTGTGTGTGTCCCAAAGTGACTACAGTGGTTGGTTTGACAGTTAAGAGAGCATTGGGCGCTTGGGGACATCCCACTGGCATTAGGACACCTCTCTCTGTCTCTCTATTTTTCTCTCTCTCTCTGTAGTCTGTGTCAGCCAATAAGCTGGGGGCCTGGGGGAGCCTTGTTAATTAAACCAGGAGTTGTTTGTCTGTGTGAGACGCACAGGGCTATCACCGTGAGGGAGAAGAAAGAAAGGGAGAAGACAAGATCAACCTCCTCGCACTCTTTTAAAAAAAACCAAGAAGAGGCCTTCTCACTGAGCTACTCAGACGCCTTGATGCCGAGTACAGACACAGCTCCCCTCTCCTCCATGAGGTGTCGATAATATCTTCCATGCCGTTACCGTCCCTGGTGTCCCTGCCTGCCTATTGTTCCTGAGAGGGGAATAAAGAGTTTCTGACTGGCTGTCATTGTTTAACAGAACTGTTCTTCTCCAAGTGTGTGCAGCCGCGAGCAGTGAGGGTTGAGGCGCTAAGCAAAACGCGATGCCAATGGGAACTGTTCATATCAGAGAGAGTGCAGAGCAATGAATATGTTACCGGATTCGAGGCCAACGGGGGCGAGAGTGTGATAGCCATTAATTCAAAGAGAGAAAACATTTTGAAACTAAGCTCTTTTCCGTTGATGTTCACTTGGATTTCAGACTTCCCGGTGGTCCGGCTGGGGAAGTCCTCCGAGAGGACAGTGAAGCCATTCAGCAACTCTAACAGAATGGGTCTACGGCCCCCTCAGCAAGGCAGCCATTTGCTAGCTGTCATACTTGAATTGGTACACTTCTATGTCCAAGTGGCTCCCACTTAATCCGAAACACAAACTGAATAAAAGGACAGAAATGTATTTGGACAAAGGACAAATTAAACTGATCTGTGGGCAGCCAATTGCCATGTGGACACTTTATTAATAAATTAATAAATACCCCGTAGCCGGGGTATTTTTATCCTTGCTCCTTGCTCTTGGTATTGTGTAATATCAGCTAAATCAAAATCCCCATTAGAGTGAATTGGGAAATTTATCGTGCGAAACAGAGAAAAAAGGGAACTGAATCTGTTAAATGGTGTCACAGCAGATGAATGATTACAGATTAACGCAAGGGGATTTACCACTCCAGTGTCAGAGTAAATCAAAAATCACACTACTGTTACGACGATAGATGACTGTGTCGTCTTCTTTATCATCACCTTATAATACCGATAAATACTGTCTTTACACTCTAAGGGGAATTCCTGAAGATGTTATGATGGCAACTGTGAACAGAAATCATTATCCTTTATCTATTCAAACACTTGGAAAAGGATCACGCATGAATCAGCCGATATGGAGACATAAGGTGCTGTCACGGCGGCGGATGAGCACATCAGCCGGGGTTGATGTTCTCCACGTCTCTCGGATCATCCCTGAAACATGCTTGACGTTTTGTCTAATCACGCCATGGCACCCGGTACACAGCAGAAGGGCTTTGTTTGCGCGCCTCAAATTTGCACAGGTAGTAGTCGTAGTAGGTAAGCGGCTTTCCCCCCCCACCAGCAACCATGGGATTCAGAGAAAATAAACAAAGCATAATCAAATACGGCTGCTGCAGCAAAATTGCTTTCAGATGTAATGAAATAGGTTAAGGGAGCACACGGTGGAAGAGAGCGCATACAGCCCTCGCCTGGATACAGGACTGGAGGGGATTGATCCTATCAACGCAGAGCCGTGGATATCAACAGTGCCAAACCAGCGTGTTTGGAGACAACACGCATCCAGGGAACCCCTGCCAACCTTAGGCCAGAGAGAATAGACGGTGGCTGTGGTCCACTAAGCAAAGCTCTACACTGGGGAACTACCAGAGTGGAGGGATGGTAGACTATGAGAGGCTGAGATAGTGGATGAACTGGGAGGCCATAGGGAGCTTAAAGAGGATGGCAAAGTAAACAGTTCAAATAGCCAGACAGGAAAGAAAATTACAACAACCACACAAAATCAATTTCTAAAAGGTGCCAGTAACAAATGCACTCAAGCCAAAACAGCCATTAGAATGGCAGTGATCCAGTAATCAGCCAGTGTTGGTAAAAAATAAAATAACGAATATATCAAATCACAGGAAATCTTGAATATGAATGAAAAGAACAGCTTAAATCCAGATCACGATTAGGTGTGTAAATATTGTGCTGGCGGCAGCGAGTGTGGAGAACCCTGGCCAGGAGATTGATGTCATGGGAGTGTGGAAGAGCACCGCTAGCAGGACAGTACTAATGAGGCCATCGCCCCGGCTGTACGACCCCGCGCCAACACCACCGTGTCAGGCCGGTCCTCGCTTGACACGACGACAGGTCAAGGTGACTGCGCCTCACCCCCTGTCGGATCATCAGCCCTTGCCTCGCCAAGCCGCTAACCCGCTAACGGTTGCCGTTTGTTTTTATTCCCGGGGTTAATGAGGATGACAAGTCCTCGGGGTAATTGATAAGTAATTAGCTTTTGGAAGGTGATGGGCTCCACTATGACACACGCTGTTAGGTAAAAGCAATAGCAATTACCGATGCGTAGAAGAAGCAATGCTTTAAATATCTAAACGATTCAAGCACTTTGGTTCGCTTGCTGCTGGCCTTGTCAGTTAATAAACGACGCCTGGCTGATTTCAAATAATTACAAAAGGACGGCCAGACGGAGACACCTCACCCATTGAAAAGAGGGGTCACAATGGCAGGAGTAAAACAATAGCAGCTGTTAACAAGCTCAGCGTGGATTTAATAAAATGGTAACACTTACCGAATAAAGACATCGTGTGAAGCTTATTACCGTTTCGGACACCCAGCTGAACCACGAAAAGCCATAGCCCATAACATCACCTGTTCCGACCAAATATGCAAGACATGCACTAGCCTCTGAGGAGCTGGCGAGGTCGTATTGTTTCACGCACACAGGGCTGTATCATGGCTCATTTGTTTGGCTTTGAAGAGGAACGTTTTCCAGGTGGAGCACAGTATACCCTCTGTTTTTATTTCAGTAGCAACCAAGCAAGAACACTAGCGCTACTGTTGAGAGTCTGTAATAAAACAAGCAAGTAAATTTAGCCAACTGTAGGCCTATCTATCAACTACAAATAGATTGTTTTGAGTTGTACTGGTGGGGGATCTATGAATGTAGTTCATGTTTATTGATATCTTATTTAAAGTTGTTTATCGTATTTGTATTTTTCATTCATTGCTATTATTTACAATGACCAGATTTATAGTGACGTTTATTGTTGTAGTGTTGTGTCTCTAGTGCATCAATAAGTCCCACTCTGTCATTTTTAACAACACAGTTTGCCTGACAGTGAAATATATTGCTTCCAGAACGCTTCTCTCAAGTCTTTGAAAAAACGATTTTGACACATTCCTGCCAAAACACTCCAAGGGCTGAGTGTCCAGACTGATATCAATACAGGAATCAGCCTACTCACTTAATATTGGCATTGCAGACAAAAAAACGACTCTACACTAAAAGGACCAAACTGGGAACAGATACAAGATGGGATCAATGATGGTGGGAGTCTCCACTCTGTATTACAAAGAAGCCCAGTGGAGACACAGATAGTATAATGCTAAATGTCCAAAGGGTCCTGTTCTCTGACAGTCGTGACACTGGTGGGTGATGGCTTGTAGGAGGCCGTGTCATCTTCAAAGTCAGCCACTGTCATACGGTTGCAGTCACCCGGCACCGGGCGCATGTCTGCTCATACATGTATGATGAGAGTGCATTACACCGCCGCAAACAGCCGCTTAGGCACGCTTCAGACCGCCACATGCGTGTGTGCACACGTACTGCATGTGCACTGCATGTGCACCACGCACACTTGCACACGCGCGCAGGCGCACACGCACACACCTCTTCGCCAACCCTATCAGCTTTCACACCCAGTCCCAAGTACTATGGCGGGTCAAGCAAAATGTAATAGAAATATAATTACTAATGACCAGAACAGGTTAAGCGTGTTAACAGATAGGAGGTGGCAAATTGACGACCAGCTCCAATCGAGTGGATCCTCCCTGTTTGCCGGTGTGTCCATGTTGTGAAGCAATCACAGCTATGCATGACATGCATGTTGCTGTCAGTTATAATGCAATTGTCACACTAGCTGTGGGAGTTAGAGGAGAGTATAAACATGCTGTTGTTATTAATATTACGGGCCAAATGGCGACATGAGATTATTATGAGGTCTCTATATTGAAGTTGGTGTTATTATATTACCACACAAAATGGTGGGGGTTAAAGGTCAACCTTATACTATTAGTCAATGGCTACTAGATTAAATGACCCCCTCCATGTGGATATTTATTTATTGTGAGTATTCTTGATGTTTATGATCGCTTGTCTGACTCAGACTCTCTAAAGGGGGTATAATTAAGCAGGTGTCTAATTAAAAGCTATAATGAGTTGGAATCAATGCTAGTAGTGTAATGATTTTTGGAGGGGGGTGTGTGTGTGTGTGTGTGTGTGTGTGTGTGTGTGTGTGTGTGTGTGTGTGTGTGTGTGTGTGTGTGTGTGTGTGTGTGTGTGTGTGTGTGTGTGTGTGTGTGTGTGTGTGTGAAGGTTGATGCATTTTGATGACTTATCTGCATGTGTCTTTGCCAATTAGAGATTGCTTTTCAAAGAGGGGTCATTAACTATACACTAGTGTCAAAATAAACACACACGCCAAAACTAACGCACACCAGCCTCACCTGTTTGTTTAGGTTGACCTGTCGCGATTGATAAAGCATAATTTAAGCAAAATCACCCCAACTTAATCGTTAACTAATCATCCAGCATACGTGACGAGAAAGCCCTTACCTCCAGCCTGTCCAGGCTTATGAAACTGGTGATAGCAAATCCATCAATGATATCCTCTTCCTGAGAACTGGATTCTGGTCTCTTTCTGCGAGGGGGGCGAGAGGCTCTGGCAGCGGGTGTGGAGTGTGGGGTCTTTTGACCACGCAGGGAGGCGGCCTCTCTCCCAGGACTTTGCTCTCTGTCGGAGCAAGACGAATTGTGGTTTGGACTGTGGGCATCTTTGCCGCCAGGCTCCCGTCTACGTACTCTCTCGCGTTTGGAACGGGATCTCCGACTCTGCTTCAATTTCCCATCCATTTTAGAAATGTTGCAATCAAAAATCGCTCTGTAAGATCACCGAATGCGGAGGAGCTCCCTGTGAGGGTCAACCAAAAATAACACACCGACTCTGGTAGCCTATTATTGTAAGTGTGTGTGTGTGTGTGTGTGTGTGTGTGTGTGTGTGTGTGTGTGTGTGTGTGTGTGTGTGTGTGTGTGTGTGTGTGTGTGTGTGTTTGTGAGTGTGTGTGTGTGTGTGTGTGTGTGTGTGTGTGTGTGTGTGTGTGTGTGTGTGTTTATGTAAGTGTGTGTATGTTTATGTGAGTGTGTATTTATGTAAGTGTGTATGTTTATGTGAGTGTGTGTATGTTTATATACTATAATAGACAAATGTAGACTAATATAACTCGCGGAATGACCTTGACTGCAAACCTCTCGGATCTCCTACATTTATACAAATGTTCCAAGTAGCCCATGCAGGCGAGAAAAAGCGATGCAAATCCACACGTATTTGTCACGAATGTGGACTATGTCGACGCGTTCTTCATTCAGGCAGACGCAAAACGGCAAAATAGTTTAAATCCATGCATTCCACTTGCTTTACAACTTTGTTGCATTGGAATAACACAAATGTTGGAGCCTAGCTGCATAGCGCAGACAGTGCAGAGCAACCATGTCGCTGCTGCTGCTGCCCCTTGTTTTCCACCACCCAATCCATGGTCCGCTGTCAAAAAAAAAAAGGCGCCCGTAATATATCCGTCAAATAACACGTTGGACACGGAGTACTTCTGCGTGTTTAATAAGTCAAATAACCTGTATAGTGATGTGCACGTTGCAACGCTACGCCGTATTCCTCTACAAGTTCCACCGTAAACGCTGCGCGCGAGGGGCAGGAATCCCAAGTCTCGAGCTACTTATGCGCATTTTGGGGGGTAAACGATCCGATCCGTCCGAATAAGACAGTGATCCACGGCATAATCAAACTCCTCAAGCAATGTGACGAAGCGATTCCACGCGAAACAGCGTAGATTGAATCCACAGCAAGCAAATACGTCCTTGGTCGCTCAGTTGCTCGTGCCTCATCGTATTTTCCCTTCGCATAAATACGGCTTTGATAAGTGTCCTTAAAGCGACAGGAGTGATTAAAATCGCCTCTGTCGTATCCCCTTCAATCGAGATTAAAATAGCAATAAAGCTTCACAGAACCTTCGTAAGTCCAAGTGTATTTCCTCCAGCTATAGCCTACGGGTTTAAGGAGCTAGTTCAAAAACACAAATGTTCCCATCGTGTGTGTCTGCCCACACTTTGACACGAGGCTCTATTATTCCGTCTGTCAATGACAGCGCCTCATCATCACACATTACACGCCGATGTTGGGCTGTCAGCGTGAGAAATGCCGGGTACATGTGTCAGAATTTGACAGCTTCCCAATCTGCCCGCGTTGAAATACGCCACCATCGTCACGCCACATGCTCTGCCCTCTGTTTAGATCACAGCGCTGTGCCACAGCAAGGTACCTTGTAGGAATTGGTAATGTGCAATCATCTGACATCTTGTTTTCTTGTTACTGACATGTAGCAAATGTGTACTTAATAGCTCCATTTATAGGCCT
This sequence comes from Lota lota, assembly GCA_026745465.1. Taxonomy (NCBI): domain Eukaryota; kingdom Metazoa; phylum Chordata; class Actinopteri; order Gadiformes; family Lotidae; genus Lota; species Lota lota. Next base: position 12,228,597 of record JACYXH010000479.1, on the reverse strand, counting down.
TTAAACACTAAGATCTAATTGAAATCAATCAAGTGATAAAAGAAACACATACCCAGAGGAAGTATTTGCATGTTGTTTTGCCTACCTATAAACCTGCGTGCTCGGTTTGAATACACGTCAGGAAGACACTTAAGGCAGATAACTAAAAGATACCTAAAGTGGTTTTGTATGTCCAGTGCAGAACTGTAACTTACTTCCAGCTTTTATCTCGTTGCTTTATTGTTTAATGCGGAACTACTCGTTGGCTAATATAGTATCAGGACACATTTATGAACTTCCTTGTAAGTCCTCTCCCCTGATAAAGAATGCCACAAATGCTAAAAAGGAATTCACTTATTATCCAGTAGTGCATGACTAGCAAACAACAATTTAATGTACTGAACTGGAGAGAGATGGGTAAGGTTGGGCATCTGTACTGCAACCAAGTCACTGTTACTTATATAGCCATATAGCAAGTGGTTTCATCCAAAGCAACTTACAGTGAATTCCGAGACATGTAAGGAGCAGGCAGAGGAAGGGCATCTTGCTCAAGGATGCCTATACAGGATATGGCTGCAGGCCTTGGGGATCAAACCTGGTAGGTCTACCTGTAGTCTGGCGGTCGAACACCCCAGCCAGTAGCCACTACACCGCCCCGCCATTCACAAGATAATAAGAGTCAACATGGAAGCACATTGACAACTAATGCATTGAAACAGCCAAGAACACACTGTATTAAATGTAAAGAGTTGAAGGAGATCTCTCCAGAGATGGAGTTCAGTCATGCATATAACTTTTGATTTAATTTGAACATTTCCTCCAAGATAAAAGAAAAAAAACCATTCAAATATTTAGAGCTGCGTATACAGACCCTTGCCGAGATGTAAGCCTCGATGTTCCAAGATGTTATCTAAGAAGTCCTGAGTGAGCGATCTCCCGGCACACGACACATAAATCGCTGAGTAAATTGACCTTTCAGCCAGGAGGGAGAAAGTCGAAAGCGACACTCAGCCTCACTCGACTATCACCTGCTCTGCCTAGAGTTCACAGAGCCGTCTCTGTTTGAGCAGCTTTAGAGGAACTAATTCAGTAAGGAGATTAAGGGGAACAGGTATGCTAAGCAGGGCCCATGGAGGAGAAGATAGAGATTACCTCTGTTTCCTCCATGCTACTATTTTCTGGGAGAGCTTAATCCATAGGTGGCGAGTGTGGGGCTCCCTCATCCCAGTCTTTCAAACCCCCATCTCTTTGAAACGATTAGACCCAAGCTGCCACATAAGCTAAGAGAGGAAGGAGCTTGTCTTGCTGTTTTTTCTTGTATTGATGTTTAAGCAGCAGCATATATTTTTCCTACATTTTTCTTTCCTCTCTTGCCATTAAAAGAGCCATTGCATTGAAGTCTGGGTTTTTGTGCTTGGTGTATGTGTCTGTGTGTGTTTGTGTAGATCTTCATTTAAAAGTTGGTGTACTGTAGCCGGGCCACAGGAAGGAAAGAGCAAGAGTTTAGATTAGAGCAATAAAAAACAGAAAAAAGAAAGTGCCAGGACCTTTACTCCATTACTCTTTGAGGCAATATCGGAGAAATCAATAGATTTCATACAACGCATTGCTGTAAGACACACAGCTTCCAATGTTATATAGTGTGGAAAATAAATTCAGCAGGCTTCATGATGTTATATTGTTGACTCGACATCCAACATTTCTTCCACCTGGATGGAAAATACTATCATCCTGTGAGCCACGTCTGTGTTGTAAAATTAACTTCTGCCCCTCCAATAACCCCCCCTAACATGCACACACATAGACACACACACACAGACTCACACAAACACACCCACACACACACACACACACACACACACACACACACACTGTATTTCTTACACATGCTCACAAAAGGACAGGAAGTAAATTCAGTGAAAATGAATGCTGTTGATCACTCAACCCACTCTTAACCCCTCATAATGAATCCATCAGAGTAAAACTATCTGTATCTGTACCTTATTATCTCTTTTTAGAAGGGGTTTTTGAGTGAGACATCTGTTTCTGACTAATCGCTGCAGGGGAAAACATAACATAACTTACATGCCTATTGGGGATCTCTGTCTGTCGAGACATATCACAGGGTAATTCGTTAGTTTGGTGGCAATGTACAGGCAACAAGAAATTTGCCTGAGGCCTTCAGTAGCTGTAGCGCTCTTGCTCTCGCTCTCTCTCTCTCGCTCTCTCTCTCTCTCTCTCTCTCTCTCTCTCTCTCTCTCTCTCTCTCTCTCTCTCTCTCTCTCTCTCTCTCTTTCTATCTCTCTGGAGACCTGGTGGCGAGCTATAGGACCAAGGGCCTCCAGACCAGAGCGTGAAAATTTTAACTTCCTCTCGTCTCACACACACACGTGTCACATCCTGCCTGCATGAGTCGATCTTGACTCACATGTTTGCTTGCCATTCTCAGATATCTCTCTCCCTTATTTTGCTCTGTTCTGCTCTCTTCTTCTCTCTCTTTGCTCTTGCTCTTGCCTTTTCCTTTTAATCTTTGTATTTCTCACCCCGTCAGACATTCTCTCTCTCTCCCTCTAGTTCGCTCCTTCTAGCTGTTTGTACACATTGTTACTCAGTGCTCTGATCCGTTGCTCCACAGAACAAGAAAACATCTGTTTGTCTTGCATGGAACATGGACTATTAATTCCTTCATAATTTTTTCTGACACATGCACAAACAACACACAGAGTCTCGGTCCCACTAACAGCTGTTGTAAATCGGCTTGTTATCAATAATCAAAACAGAAGTCATCGCCATGCAGAAGTCAGGGCCAACAAGAAAGACATTTGTTTGACCAAACAATAGTGATGGTATCTGTGCATCAATAATTCCAAGGCATCAATAAAGTAGCCTATAAATCTGTAATCTAAAGTGCCTCTTAGTGTTTTTTTCCCCACAAGAGAACAAAGTTTAATCAAACAGAAAGATTGGCCTCTGAGCATAGTGTAAGAGAGCTGGATTTATTGGCAGGCACTCCAACTGGCAATGGCTTTTTATTACGGGCATCATTCAAGGTGAAATTAGCAACGTGACCTGCTATTTGAGAGAAATAAATTGAGTTAAGAGATTGATGTGTATAAATGCCACAGTAAATGTCACACTAATAAAATATTTGGTATTACGGTATTTCAACAAAGGAACATACAAGGTTATACAAGGAAGCTGTTGATTTTCAGATATTAGTGTCAGATTCATATTATTTGTTTATCTTTTTAAAACAAGGATTTCTCTGTCAGTCAAGACATTCAGCATTTCTTGGTTGCGGATCGCGGCACTGCATCATCTTTTCTAAGCCAAACGCCATAATAGTTCTTATTGATCCTTGGTGTCCTGTGGCCTTTCAGAAACAGAGGAAACAATGCTCTCTCCTGTCCTTCGCCCCAAATCACATCAACAGTTGTTATGAAAGAGTGGCTCTTCAGAAAAGAGCCCCCAAAGGCTGGTCAATAACTCTCCAGAGCTGGCATTTGGGTTTCTGTCTGCTGTAGGGAGGAGCCAAGGACCCCATCTGTACAGCAGAGTGACTTTGTGTAATACCCCCCCACCCCCCTGCCGCAATGGTTAAACTTACTCAATAGAGCCCAGCATACACCCGCCTTCCAATAAAGGTGTCTATCAGTGGATAGAGGTGGTTTATACTTAATGTCTACAGTTTAGATGCTGCAGTGCTTTAGATGAACCATTACAAGCCATTTCAAAATCTACCTTGTAGAATAGGGGCATGTAAAATGTAGGGGTTTGTAATATAGGCACCCTTTAAAGGCATGTCTGCTGAATAACTAATAAATATCAGGTGTAACTAGGCATGGATACACTTCGTGGTGACTTGTTAAAAGTGAAATACTCCAGGCTTCTGGGGAAAGCTGTCCTTGGACCAGATCACTATCAAAGAAGATGGCAGCTGCATCGCCGTATAGCACACTGCTGCATGCCTGCAACGATGTGTGTCAGCACTGAAATCTTTGCATCATCTCGGAAGCATTGCAGTGGGCTAAGCGTCGAGTGCACAGATGTGAAACAGCTTCTACCCAACCAATTAAATCGACTCGCACTCAAAAACAAACGATTATTATCATCATGTTGGTTTTCTTTCTTTACCTAAGAAGCTGCTGTGAATTGGATGTTTGAGGGGAAAACGTATAGTTAGGATCTGTCAAACATAACCTATTGTGACTGATTTACTCAAAAGATGCATTAGCAATGTAGAGAAAATGTTAAATATACCAAATTGGTATGGTTGTTACTTGTTCACTTTGTACAAACACAGATTAACAGGGTGTGAGGAATTTCTTAAAACAATTCCTCTTCACTCTGTTGTTCTGCCACAGAAGAGCATTTCCACCCTTGTCATACTGCAATTAGTGCCTGTGCCACCACACCTCAGAAGCTGCAACAAACAGACAAATACTCACTCACTCACACACCCACACACACATTCCCACTCACAAGTACTAGTGCCTGTGCCACCACACCTCAGAAGCTGCAACAAACAGACAAATACTCACTCACTCACACACACACGCACACAAACCCACACATACACAATAACCCACATGCACTTTTCTCAGTCTTCTATGTGGGTTGACAGGGATCCACTGTACTCACTGGTGAGCATTCACAAGAGGCAGCAGATTTTCATCTCTCCAGGCCGTGTCAGAGGCGGCCGCATTAGCAGAGGTGATGTTTGTTCAATGGCACTCGACAGGCTGACACATCGTGACAAAATGTCACAGGGGAGACCTCTCCTCTACCACTGCCTTGTTAGAGCACATGAATAAGTGGCTGACTGACAGAGAGACACAGAGACAGAGAGAGAGAAGGAATTTATTCTCACCATTTTTTTCTTTTCTTTGAATATCCCCTTATCGACCGCATAATGAGCAGCCCAATGTTAACAAGGTGATTAAACATGTCAGGCACCAGCGGCGGCTATAGGCCAGGCGGCGCTGAATGCAGCCAGTGTTTCCTCTCTGTAACAAGGGGCAACAGCAGCACAGATGAAACCATTCTAGCCAAATGACCAGGGCTAGGCACCACAGTGGTGGTGGTGGTGGTGGTGGTGGTGGTGGTGGGGGGGGGGGGGGGGTGGTGGTGGGGGGGGGGGGGGAGGGGGGGGGGGGGAGGGTGGTGTGTGTAGTTGACACACAGAATGAATGACGCGAGCACTAAGTGACTTGACCATAGGTTTATGATTAGTATGAGTGTCTCGTACCACCAAATCTGGGATCCAGCAGGCCTACAATATTATACCCGAACTTCTAGGAGGAGAAGGCACAAAGTGGATGAAGCTTTCAAAAGGGGAAGTGTATTTCTACAGTGGCCAGTCTACACGTGTTGATTGAAGACCTTAACAGTCACTTTATTACAGTTTACTTCTGTTGGGCGAGCTTGTGTTCGCCAATTACGTGCTGACAGATCCCCGCCTCCAGCAACATGATTGGTCATAACAAATATGAAGCGGAATAAAAGTGAAACCCAGATTTTAGCTTGTCAACCATCAGACTTTCGGTATTAATCGAAAGTCTGATTTGTGAGACTACATACCACCCAACAATGGGAATGATAAACAGGGGGATCATAGTGAATAGGTACGGAGGTAGAGAAAATGACCACTGATATTGGGCATTGAGGAGCAGCCATGTTTCTCCGAAATGCCTGGTAGACTGAGGATGTTGGGGATCAAACCCAGAACCTTCAGGCTTGGCCTAGGAACATCCTAGACACTATACTATACTGTCCCCAAGCAACAATATTACTATAGGTCTGCCTATCCAGAACTGTTTGGTAGTATTATCCTGGCCAGCAAAATGTACTCTACCGATCCAGAGTGAACAAAGTGGCTCATTCTTCCTACTATCTCTTTCTCCTGCTGGCTAGTGTTTCCAAACTCGACAGGAATAAGGCAATCAAGTTGATTCCTCCAATCTTTTCCCCTCACTCCCAACAGTTTAAACAAATCTGGAACCCGTCGGGGATACGATGTGGACACTTAAGACATCCTATTTGTTCATCATTAATAATCGCAAAACAAACACAGTCCTAGGATGATCACTGTATTGCTCCTCCGAGTCGTGTCGATAGGCCTTATCTCTGGCTCAGACCCATTACAATACATTCAAATGGAAGCAGAGAGTGCATGCAGAACCTGGGGCATGAAGAATCACAAACGAGTGTTGGAAGAAGAATAGAAAATCAACGGCAGGCAGATTGAAAGTTAAAAGGCTGTAAAATGTGTGTGTTCAAACAGTGAGTGAGATTATGCCATGGTCCTTATCATGCTCCCCTGTCTTTCACAAGGCACTTGATTAGCAAACACAGCCCCCCAGAGATAAAACACAACTCCAAGACACCAAGTGGATTAGCAGACAAAAAGACCTGAAGCTTTTGTGTTCATATTCTTTCTGAAGCATGGATCTCTACTCGTGTCATGCTAGACATAGCCAGACGATGGATGCCTATTATTAATTGTCTATATTCCATTGTGGGTCCTTGTGCGTTCTCATTTCTGTTATCCATACATTGGTTTCATAATAACATTACATGCCATGGATGTTTATAATGGTCACTGAATCACTGAGTGTTGGATGAAAATGCTTTCGGGTTAGCATGGCCTTCACGAGTCTGATGTTTAAAAAAGAGATAGTGTAACTTGGTGCCACTGGTTCAGAAAACACGGTTAATGAGAATGATAAATAAAGAGGGCAGCTTAGCGTACATCTTTCAAGGCGAGCAAAAAACAAACAGATGTCTCTTCCACCAAAGGCAATGGCTACGGCAAATATATGACTTGGATCATAAGTTATTCACTGACTATGTGATTAATTATGTAATGCTGAAATGTAATATGTCTGATTATGTGCGACAGTAGATCTTCATCATCGCAGAGGGAGGAAGTTCTATCTACCAGCAGCATTATGCTAAGTGGCTTCCTCCTTAAATTGATACTGACATATGTGTGCAACCTTCGCCACCCATTCATCTTGCTGGCTGGTGTCCTAGTAGGCCTACTCACTGATTCCCCTCCCAAAAAGTGTAAATGTACAGCAAAAAAAAAGTATGTTAATGGTCCCTTAGTCTTTTTAAAAAGGTTTTGTCACATTGTCACAATCTTATTTTTCTACTTAACTGAAATATATTTTGTGTTGATGTAGTTTTTTTGAAAGCTTTTAAAGAGCGTAAGAGTAAGGGAGAGAGAGAGAGATTTAGAAGGAAGCAAATATCCACACAGTAGGTAAATCAGAAAGCACAGGAAGTGGTGGTCATATTTCAACGCTTGTCTTCTTATGTGTCACCCCCACGGTGTGTCGGATGGAGCTATCTCTGGCAGTGTGTGAAATTCGTATCCAGTGGGAGCCTCACTGAGTGATAAAACAGCGATACACTGCTCTCCTCTGAACACGCTACAAATGAAAAAAGATACAACACTTCCAATAATGTGGCTTCTCACAGTAGGCCTATAGGACTTGTACAATGTGACATCAAATCGTAATGACCGCCTCCATTTTGGAAGCATAGGAGAATTGGAACATTAGTTATTGCGTTGGAAGTAAAGATTTTTTGGTCATTGTTTATTACGTCATTATGGGGAGATATTGTGTTTGAAACAGCCACAGCGTTTCTCACGCGAGACGTGGCAAAACTACGTTTTCATTAGGTTATGGTATATTTACGTTGAGTTAGGATTTTAACTCTCTTGAGTCCCATCAATATAATGCATTCTGATGTACAAGCCCTATAGCACTCTCCAACCCACAACCAGGATACCGTACACACACCAAATTATAGCTTGCTGAATCAACTTAATTTAGTTAGCTAACTGCTTTTGCATCATAAAAGATGCAAAATCTTTTCCTCACACCAAGATATTGGGCTGAAAGAACAGCATGAAACACAGTTTGCAGATTGTCTTGTAGACTTGTAGACTGTCTTGTAAAATCCCAGATTAAAACAAAATAAAAGATGTGCGACTCCATCCCCAAGGTTCAAGATGGACACTTATAGGCTTGCATAATTAGCCCAGTTATAGGGGTTTTATCAGCTTTTCAGTACCATTATGACTCTGCCTGTAGTTGTAGTGAGTGTGATGGGCTAGCTTACTGCTGAGTGTTAAATCACTCTAAAGATGGTTTATCATTAGCTTAACTGTATACAGCTGTGCAATGCTTAGTCTAGCAACTAACTCTTGGCTCTATCTATCTCTCTATCTCTCTATCTCTCTCTCTATCTATCTATCTATCTATCTATCTATCTATCTATCTATCTATCTATCTATCTATCTATCTATCTATCTATCTATCTATATATCTCTCTATCTATCTAACCTTAGCCTTAATAGGTCTATCTCCTTTGAGATATTAAGCTCTATGTGAAACACAAACAACCAACAGTTGTTCCCTGTCTCCCTCTTTCTCTTTCAAACACACACACACACACACACACACACACACACACACACACACACACACACACACACACACACACACACACACACACACACACATCATGGCCCATGCACAAACATGCACACAAAAAAACAAAGACAAATATACCATGAATTGCCTCCTACAACTGTTCATTGAGTCACTTTAATTCTCTGTCTCTCTCCCCATCTCTCTCTGTCTCCCTCCCCATCTAACACTCTCTCTCCATCACCCTTTCTCCATCTTTCTCTCTTTCTGTCTGTCTTTCTGTGTGTCTCTATCTCTCCCTAACTCTGTCTCTCTCTCTCTCTCTCTCTCTCTCTCTCTCTCTCTCTCTCAGTTAAGCTGCAGTATATCTCCCACATCTCTCTTGTGGGAGGAAATGATAGTGGGATACAGAGAGAGGCAAAGAGGAAGAGAGGGGCAGGGAGAGAGAGTCACTACACTGTGGTGTGATGTGATTCCCTGCATTCCCCTGGCACCGCTTGGATGTCCAAAAACCAGCACGATTTAACAAACTGAAGCGATTACAGCCTACTGGCTTCCTCTCTTTCACCCAGTGTGTGTTTGTTTGTGTTTGTGTGTTTGTTTGTGTGTTCGTGTCAATGTGCGTCTTTCTTTTTATGTGTGCTTGTTTGTGTGTGTATGTATGTGTGTATTTATGTGTGTGCAAATGTGTGTATGCCTGTGTGTGTGTGCGTGTGTGGGTGCATGTGTACGTAAGTGTGTTTTTGAGTTTATTCATGCGTGTGTGCATAGGAGTGTGGGTATTCATTTGTCTATCTGTCTATTTGTGTGTGCATATAGTCCTCCAACTGCCATGGCGTTTGCCTCTGGACTGAAACACACACACAATACCTTTGTCACATCAATCCCAGCATCTGGCAGCTGGCCCCTTGGAGCCCCTGTGAGCTCCTCCTGAGCCCCCCCAGGCTCTGAATGGCTTTCATCAGATCTGCCTGATTCCCAGATTCAGCGTTAAAACGTTCACCTGGCAGAGCCCGACTCAGGCTCCTGTGATAACGAGCAGCAGAAGCAGCAGCCGCTCTCCTCCTCTGCACAACCTCTGTCAGGCAAGGTCTCTCTCTCCTTGCTGCAGCCAACCAAGCAAAACCTGAAAGGGGAATTAAACGCTGAGCTGTTCAGTTGTTTTTGCTCAGACCAAAAACAAAACATGAATGCACATAATGTGTGAAGCATTGTAATTGTGCAATTCTGTGTGTGTACGCATGTATGTGCATGTTTAGTCATAATAGGATACATTTATCTATATGGTTATAAGAAATCCTCCCATAAAGCTGTGGCCATGTGTGTGTTGTGTATTAAGAGCTTGTGCTGATCGTATCATCACATAGTCACTGTCATTCAGAAGCTTGAGGGTGAGGAATCAACAGTTCAGGATGACATGCTAAAGCCTCTCCAAACCACCACAGATAAACTATGTGGGCTGGTAGTGTACTGGCTAGGGTGCTTTGGAGTCCTCTGCAAAAGGTTCTGGGTTTGATCCCCGATGTCTGCAGCCTAACCTGCAGGCATCCTTGAGCAAGATACTCAACCCCTTAATGACCTGCATTTGATTAACTATAAGTCCCTTTGGATAAAAGAGAATGACAAATAGTAAATGGTAAAACATGCATGCACTGTTTGTGCGTGTGTTTGTGCGTGTGTTTGTGTGTGTGTTGTGGATGAAGTATGCAACGGGGGTGATGCTTAATTCAGCAGGCCTCCAGGAAGCTCACAGGCGGGATGAAGGCTCTCCTCCTCGATAAGTGATCTCTGGCCTCCTGAGGACGGGCCCTCACCTCCTCGCTGGAGGAGAAGTGGAATTCCCTTTGTATTTCCATCTCTTACCTCTTTGTGTTCTGCTGGCGGAGGTGTGGAGGGGATGTGGAGGTAGGGAGGGAGGTAGGAGGAGGTGGTGTGGCTTTCATCCATCTCTAAAGCATCAATACGTGTAGAGGAAGCAAATAATACATGCACACATACACAAACACACACAAAATGCTTCGCTCATGCTGTATTCCTTCATCCCACTTCATCGCACAATTTATACATGATGAGTGGCAGCAGTGTAAGAGAGCGAGAGAGAGAGAGAGCGAGAAAGAGAGAGAGAGAGTGTGATAAAGAGAGAGTGTGAGAAACAGAGGGGGAGGGGAGAGGAAGAGACAGGTGAGAAGAATAGATAGAGTGAGAGAGGGGGGGAGAAAGAGGGAGACAGGTGAGAAAGAGAGGGGGGAGAGAGATAAAGAAAAAGAGAGAGAAGGGTTTCTATACCCTCCTTACAGGCGCCCAGCAGCTCCACTAAAGCGTTTAGTCCAAAACAAACGGCTGTGTTCCGGATCAAACGGAGGCGGGCTCAGCCTTCCCTGGCATCCCCCCGGCACACCGCTGCCTTTGATATTTCACTCTCTTATCAGGTCCTCCATCAGGTCCTCCGTCAATGCCTCGTGTCTGCTCCATATACCGCTGCCTGCCTAAATGACATCCTCTTGTCTTTGGGCCTTTCCTCTTTCTCTTTATTCACCTCACCGCATGCGATCTTTACTGCCGCTTGTGTTCTGGATAGAGAGAGAGATTGACTGTGTGCTGTTGAACCCCTGGCTAAAGGTGAGGGAGGCTTTGGCAATCACAATAACCAGGCTAGTCCTGTGGAGGAGCTGCAGGCAGGCTGGCTCTCACTCACCTCTGATAAGAGAGAAGGAGGGAGAGACAGTGAGCAAGAAAGAAAGAACAAGATGAGGAAGAAACTAATTGGACATGGAGTGCGCTGTAGTAAACCCACCTCTCTCCTTCTCTCTCTCTCTCTCTCTCTCTCTCTCTCTCTCTCTCTCGCTCTCTCTCTCTCTCTCTCTGTCTCTCTCTCTCTCTTTCTCTCCCTGGGACATGATACTCAGACTTACTCAGACCTGCCTCTCATTAAGTCCTCAAACACTGTGAGATGTGCTGGAAAACACTCTAATGCTGTCTCAACAGCCTTGCTAGTGCCGACTGCAAGGCTCCGAGAAGTGCTTCCATCGTGTCTGAGACGTCCCTGTGAGTATTCACTCAGTGTTGATTGGTTCCGTAATGCGTGCATGCGTAAATGCCCTTCATCTAACACTGAACAAGGACAGATGAGCCGTGCTTCATGTTGTGGTTTCAGGGAGGCTCTTATGAAGGACTAACACATCTGTCTCAAGCGAGGCCGATTTCAGTGTGATGGTTGTTTACTTCCTCTTCCCCCTCCCCATCCTCGTACTCCTCCGTCTCTGTTGCTTAAAATAGACGTCTGGAATACTAGAAGAAGCATGAGGGTGTCTCTCAAACGGGTTGATTGTGCTGACCAAAGCAGGCAGACTGCTGTGTTGTTTGAGCCTTGTTTTTGGACAACAATGGAAACTCTTGCGCACTGAAGGAAGCAATTTGTCTCCTGTTCGCTACACAGACGTGGGAGTGGAAGATAAATGTTGTCACCTCGGGTGTTTCGTTATGGATGTCAGTGATAAGAAAAACATACAATTATGCTTGATATTTTTTTTTTCCTGAGGTACATTTTTACACAAGTTTGCCGCAGGACAGGATTGTGATAGCAAGCTGAGTAATGTGGCAGACTTACCAGTCGTAGCAGAGTAGTCCAGACTATTTAATATCTGGTTCATCCTTATAGGCAGAATAATAATGATGATAACAATAGTGCATTCATATAGTGCTCCTCAAGACACTAAAAGCAAGTTTTTCCACCCAAGTCACTACAACAACATGAACATCAAGGTGGAGAGGTTCCGGTCCAAGTTTGCCCAGTATTCGACAAAATGACCACAGTTTGAGGTTAAATTCTGTAAACTCTCCCTAGTCAGGATTGGAACCATATATCTGTGATGCACACATAGTTATCTAGCAGACACACGTCAGTTAGCAAGGCAACTTAGTAGAAAGGCTGAGAATTCGAGCATTCAGTCGATATTAGAGCCACTACAAAATGAAGTTCCCAAAACAACCGGATGAGTGCTGGCTGGACAGCTATAAGAATCAGAGGCCATGGTTATACCATGTACAATATTATTATTGAACGATTGATTTTTAACTTTATGCACTTCATCTTTAAAACCTTGTCAGTAACTACTGTTTATTTGAACTGTATTGCTGTACCAAGTCATCCATGGACATGGGGTGAGGGCAGTGTAGCCTTTCAAGGTAGGATTGACCAAAGTGATGATAGAGATAAGTTGGATCGAGACCATGGTCAGAAAGCTAGCGTATAATACGATAAACTGAAAAATAGCCATTGCAGCTCTGGCCACCCTGACAAGAGACAAGTGGGGCTGATGTCCAAATCAGCTGTGATTCACATAGAACGAGGACCAGACTGAATAGGCAATAATCCAACAATTTAATTACACAGAACGTGACCGGGCTAAGGCTGCCCTATCACACATATAGATAAAAGATGGAAATATGCTTGGTATTGTCAGAAATGCTTTGCTTTCCTTTAGGGATCCCTCCGTGTGTTAATACACATCATTTTGACTTGCCGCATATATGGGTTAGGAGCGAGTTTTCCCGACAAAGAAGGTAATTTGAACTTTTGAGCCCTGTGTGCTGCAGATTGGATCAGCTCGCCTGGTCACAGGAAGCATACCATAATGATAGGGCTCTTGGCTGCCACGGAAACCACAGCGAGCTGTCCTACGGGGAGGTGAGGGGGGCTGATGACGAAGGCTCTGGCACCAGCAGCCCTGGGCTCCCTGGCAGACTGCCCCCAGGCTGTGTTGACAGTGAGTAAGTCTGAATTTACTCTGCCAGTCAATGAGACCCCCCCCCCCCCCCCCCCCCCCCCCCCCCCACCACCACCATTGCACCCCCACCTGTTAAGCAATGGGGAGCTGATGGATGACCGGACGTGTTCCTTTTCCTGTATGTGATGCTTGTTTGAGTAATGTATAGGATTGAGTGGGTTGCCTCCGTGCGTCCATTGAAATGTACCTGTCTATTACAAATGAACATGCATGTTCATGTGTAATAGACAGGTAGATGGATAAGATAGACAGACGGACAGACAGGCAGACAGACTGACTGATTGATAGTAAATAGGTGCATGAGTTATACGTGAGTATATAACGTTATATTTAAAAGTTGAGTAGTATAGTATAATATAGCAGAAGTAAAATGTAGTATAGAATAGATAGTGAATTATAGTTTAGTAAATAGGTGCAAAAAAGCATTGTATTTAAAGATTCTGCCTCTTGACTGTTTGTTTCCATTTAAATAATTTGTTCACATGAAACCTCCCATACCTGGGAGTCTGCCGCGCCATGACGTTTTTATCTGTGTGCTGTGTGTGGGCATGCATGTCTGTGTGTATGTATTTGTGGTTGTGATTTTTTTCCTGTGTTTTGAGCAAGCTTCCAGATCAAAGGGTCAAAGCAGCGTCTGACTGTGCCCAGTGGGGGGGGGGGGGGGGGGGGGGTGTTTGCGCTGCCTAATCACTGAGTCACTGGCTCCGTTCCCTATCCCCCCTCCCCCCCCCCCCCCCCCCCCCGCGCTGCCATCTCAGTTAATGCGACGCATGCGGTTCTGCCGGTTTAATTCATAGTAATGGGCTGACTTGTCAGGATTATTAATCACACACAAAAAAAAGGAAAGAAAGAAGAAAAATTCCCCCAGAAGGCGGGAGCCCTCTGTGTGAGCTTGCTACGAGAAGACGTGTGCATGCTGCAGAGCTCTGTACCTGATGAGGGATCTACTGCATGCGATACCCTGAGCGCCACACAGAGTTCAGCTGGTATTGAAGAAGTGGACACCTGTTATTTCATGGCACAGCATGACCTTTGACCTCGCCCAACTCAGTACAGCGGGCTTCACCTCCCCGTTATACTGCTATCTCTCTCTCTGGTCTGTTAAATTTCAAGCTCAACTTCAACTTAATAAAATAAATGCTCTGGCTTTCCCTGCATTAACACAAAGCACATCATCCCAGAAAAACCAGAAAAACATTACAGACTATACATTACATTGTACATACATTGTACATTACTATACAACAGCAATGTGAAGTGCAAATTGGTGCGTCAGCTGTTCAGCCACCTGACAGCCTGTGGAAATAAATTGTTACTGCATCAGACTGTTTCAGTTCTCTCTGTTTTCGTGTAAAGACGAGAAGAAGAGCGGGTGGGGGAGAGATGGAGGGAGGTGGTGGCAGGGTAATGTAAAGGTAACACCCATTAAAGCCAAATATGATCTGGTGAGGCGAGGTGTCCTTGGGGGGTTGGGGGTGTTAGCGTAAGCATGAAGTGGGTGAAGGGAGGATGGATGCACATGTGAGCTCTCTCCTGGGCGCTGCAGCCGGTTAAAGTGTAAACTTAGATGACTTTAGCCCATGCACCGCTGCTCCCGTCAGGGTCTGTTTACAACCGCCCCCTGTGGATAGTGTGAACCGACACAGCCTCAGTCCTCAGTTCCTGTTTGACTTGTAACTTGACTTGTTTAAGCGCCGTGTCTTACAGTTCAAAGAGGAACTTTGTAATTGACTTGACTTTTACTTTCGCAACATGCGGATGCCTGTGCCAAAAAAATAAAAGGCTGAAAGGTGATTTCAACATGGAGGACCATTGACCTGATTGTAATGTAAAAGAGCAGGACTTGGTTACGAAATGGAAGGTTTTTGCGGGCTGGGTGCTGGGTAGAGTGGCAGTGTGGATAGGTATGGCTAGGGTAGGTGTGTAGGGTATGTGGGTAGGGCTGAGTGGGGATGTGCATGGGTAGGGGTGGGTGGGAGAGTACATGGGTAGGGGTGGGTGGGTAGGGTACATGGGTAGGGGTGGGTGGGGGTGTGCATGGGTAGGGGTGGGTATAGTACATGGGTAGGGGTGGGTGGGTAGGGTACATGGGTAGGGGTGGGTGGGGGTGTGCATGGGTAGGGTGGTTGGGTGGGTATAGTACATGGGTAGGGGTGGGTGGGTAGGGTATGGGTAGGGGTGGGTGGGTAGGGTACATGGGTAGGGGTGGGTGGGTAGGGTACATGGGTAGGGGTGGTTGGGTGGGTATAGTACATGGGTAGGGGTGGGTGGGTGGGTAGGGTACATGGGTAGGGGTGGGTGGGTAGGGTACATGGGTAGGGGTGGGTGGGTATAGTACATGGGTAGGGGTGGTTGGGTAGGGTACATGGGTAAGGGTAGGTGGATGGGTAGGGGTGGGTGGTGGTGTGCATGGGTAGGGGCGGGTGGGTGGCTAGTGCGCATGGGTAGGAGTGAGTGGTGGTGTGCATGGGTAGGGGATACTATAGGGGGTGTAGGTCCACAGCATTCTAATGTATAGCAAGCAGGGCTTCCCTGGCTGGGCTTATAAGCCATCTCTGTTGAACTGCCTGTATCAGGTTGCTTTTCAATCGCACCACCTCCCTAATCCCTGCCTGTCATTCCACAGCATTCACAGCTCAACCCCCCCAGCCCCCCGCCACCGCCCACCTCCTCCATCCTCATCCCCGACCTTCTCCTCCCTCACTCTGTCACTCCATCCCGCCTGACCCAGTGGACCATTCCTCAGTGATCCCAGCTCTCTCTCTCTCTCTCTCTCTCTCTCTCTCTCTCTCTCTCTCTCTCTCTCTCTCTCTCTCTCTCTCTCTCTCTCTCTCTCTCTCTCTCTCTCTCTCTGTTGGCCTATCAGCGATATGGTAATGCACAGCTGCCATGACAACTCCTGCGGGGGGAGGGGGGTAGGGATTACTTCTTCCCAGGGTGGGTTCGCTCCCTGCAGGACGGTGTGGATGCAAATATGGGGGGGCGGGCGGGGGGCGTGCATGTCAGCCTCTCTCTGCAGGTTGAATATGCTGTACACAACAGCAAAGCCAAGTGCTGAGTGCTGAAAGTGCGATTGAAGCGATCTCTGGGAAAAAGGTTTTAGTGGAGAAAATGTTTTACTTCTTTTTTCATTGAACACGGCTGCTAACAGAGCTTAGCGTGTTTGCAGGGCCAAGCGTGTGCATGTCCAATTTGTAATTGGCACAGCATGGAGCCCCCCTCCATCAGCCTCCGTTTAAAGACGGGTGGCTCGCCGCTGGCGCTGTTGACATGGCGATTTAGTGGATTATATTCATGTTTCCCGCTTGCAATTCATGGGAGATGTTGATTTGAGGCCTGACAGCCTGTGTCAGCTCAACAGGGTTTTTCCCATAATATTGTATTCTCAGCCAGAGAAATGCTTTGTCTTGATCTAAAACACCATTCAGCAGCACATGGAGAGAAATGTTGGTGTCAAAACCTAACAGAACCTGACAAACAAGACCTCATGAATCCAAACCTTACCTTACCTGACCAACCAGACCTAATGACACCAAACCTAAGCCAAACCTTAGTTGTTCTAATTTGTGTCAAATGATTAATTTCTTTAGTAAGTAGGCGTGTAATAAGCAGGATTATGAGTCATTACTGTGAAATAATCCCTTTCAGGGTGATGCAGGACCCTGACACCAATACACATACAAGGTAACATGTTTGTGTTTTTATTGCATAGCTTTTCCTGGCCAGAGAATCACATAATGATTGTTCAATAAATCTATAGCTTCCTGTTCCCTGCTAGGGTACACATACCTCCCCCTTTCCCCGGCTTGATTAGCCTGCTAAGAGTGTGCTGTGTGTGTTGGCTGATGTCCGCTCCACTCAGTGTTCCTTTAGATAGCTCTGTCAGTCTGGCAAGGTGACTGTGGCACAAAGCAGGACAGCAGTGACCTTTGAACCCCGAGCTACTCAGCTGTGCTAAAACGCTGACACAACTTACTTCCGTCACTCCCCAAGCATATCACTGCCCATTGATCTCTTTCTCTCTATCATATTTCACGGTCTCTCTCTCTCTCTCTCTCTCTCTCTCGTATTTCAATGTGTGTCTCTCTCTCTTTCTCTCTCTATTTATCTGTCTCTTGTATATCATGCTCTTCCTCTCTCTCATATATCACTTTCTATCGCGCTCTCTGAATGTGTTTTACTGGTTCTTTCTCTCCTTCAGTCTCTATGTCCCCATTCTGTTCCTATTCCATTTATCTATAATATATCATATAATATGTGATCATATATGCCATTAGGTGTGTTCTTTTATCCAAAGCGTTATACAATACCACAAGTGCATACATTCTTAGCATGACTCTCTATCTCTCTATCCCCTCTCTGAAGTATTATCGTGTTGCCATAAAACCTGACTAATTAAATCACACATCATAAATACTCCACTGACTAATATAGGTGAAGTGTGTGTGTATTGGGCTCCTGTGTCTGTGTCTGTGTTTGAGAGAAAGTAAGTGTATGTGTGAAAGTGTGTGTGCACGTCCTTTAAATGCACCCGACAGAATCGTATCTACCGTTTCATGCCAAAGACAGTAAATACCAGCTCTAACACTCATATGCCTGAGTGTATTATGTGTTTGTTTACGCATGTTTGTTTGTCGGTGTGTGTATGTGTGTGTGTGTGTGTGCACGTCAGAGTTACTATTCTGTTGCTCTTGGCAGGGTTGTTCCCTGCGATCAACAGCAGTGCAGATGGTCTACAGTTGACGTTCAGTGGAGGGGATTAACTCCTAATGTTTACAACCAGCCTCGTTCCAGAACACTGGAGACTCTCTTGGATCTAACCCGTCCATCTCGCTTGGATCTAAACCCCTGGCCCCTTTCCCCCCTCACCGGAGCTGGGGGCTAGTCTAGGACCCACCCACTCTTTATTTGCCTCCCCAGCCCTTCCCCAACCTCGCTGTGTGTGTCTCCTTCAAGCTATTGTGTGTACACAAGCATGGCACATGGCACTCACTACAGCAGAGGGCCCTCAACATACCGCAATGTGCATTTGTTTTAATACGCTGTGGCTGTACTGTAGTGTGTAGACTGTACACACATCTGATAGCCCCAACCCCCCACCCACCCACAGACACACACACTTGGCCTGAACAATACCCGCCCCTTCCCCTGTCTGAAGATAAATCATTTGCATGGTAGGATATCTTTGTAGGGATCAGTAGACCAATAGTGGGAAGTATTGTTATGTAGGGGTACTCTGGGTGTTTGCATGGGTAGGGGTGGGTGTGGTTGGAAGACCAATGGATCAGTGGGCTGTCCGGTTGAAAACAAGAGGAAGATGGAGCTAAGTGGAGCAGCCACATGTACCTTCCCAACAAATCTCAGTTTTCCCAGCAAAACCATACCTCTCTCTCTCTCTCTCTCTCTCTCTCTCTCTCTCTCTCTCTCTCTCTCTCTCTCTCTCTCTCTCTCTCTCTCTCTCTTTCTCTCTCTTCCCTCCTTGGCCCCACACCTGGGTGGACGTCTGTTTGGGGGGGGGTGGTCTGCGGTTGTGAGTACAGTCGGATGTATTGCCAAACTCTCGTAAATGACATTGGAGAAGGCTTATGGTAGTGAAATGAACAATAATTTCAAGGGCAACAGCTCTGGTGCATATTCCTGCAGTCAGCATGCCAAAACTCCCTCAAAACCTGCGCCATCCATGGCATCATGTTGTGTGACAATCCCAAGGCACACTTGTACTAATCATTCGGTTTAATCAGCATCTTGATATGCCACCTGTCAGGGAGATAGAGCATCTTCGCAAAGGAGAAGTGCTCACTAACACGTTTATAATCAATATCTGCTTAGAATGTGGGGGAAATAAGTGTTTTGTGTGCACAGAAAAAGTCTTAAATCTTTTATATCAATTCAAGAAAAATGGGAGCAAAAACAAGCGTTGATATTTTTGTTGAACATATGCGTTTCAATGGTAAAGCAGGAAGACGTCTCTTAACAACTGAGTGGGAGTCGTCTTCCTCTGCTGCCACTGTGAGCCAGGCTGATCAAGGCAAATTATGATTTAGGCAAAACAGGGTTTATTCAACCGGAAGTGTGGAGTGTGTGTGTTGGGGCGTGCACGTGTTTGTGTCTTGGAGCATGTGTGTGTGTGTGTGTGTGTGGGGGGGGGGGGTCTTGTGGCTAGGCTAATGCAGAGGAATGTGTTTAATACAGCACAATGAATTTATTATGAGTCGCCTAGTTGCCAGTTTAAATGCTCCATCTCCATTACCGTCAAATGAGTCAATTTCAACAGCGAGTGTGTGTGTGGAGAGTGTGTGTGCTTTGGTTTCTGAGGACCGGGTAAGTACCTGAACCATAAAATCCCACTTTTATCTGCTGCTTAAGGCCGGTATGCAGGTACCAGCGCTCTGGGGTCCTGGCTCCTCATGCACAGAGGACTGGAGTTAGCACTTGAGATTTAAAGGGCAGCGTTTATCATTATGGGACGGGATAGGTGTGTGTGTGTCAGGTTTTATGTGCACTTTGTGCTTGTGGCTAGCTAAATACGTTTATGCTGGGTTATTTGTGTGATGTGTGTGTATGTTTGTGCCAAGATTGAAAACCAAAATTGTGTACATGTGTTATACAGCGTGTATTGGTGTGCGTCTTTGTGTTTTATTCAGAATCCCTGCAGACAACATAAGAGCAGGATTGTTCAACAGCCCAGTGTGTGTTTTATCTGAAAATATTTTTTTCATACTGAGACAGTGCTTCCTTTGTTATCACACACACACACACACACACACACACACACACACACACACACACACACACAAATCGTGAGAGAAATTGTTTTGTAGCTCATGTCGTAACCCAACCCACAGATGGAGGGTCAAACCAATAAGCCTGGCAGCGTTTTAAAATGTATTTGTAATGAACACAGCCAAACAGATTGACTCTTCCCTCTTAAACTTCCATCAAACTGAATACAATTACAGGTCTATCAAGGAAACTGGAAATATTATGATGTGAGATCAAAGATCAAAGCAGATTGTATTTACAGAGATTTTCATTAAACTTTTTTTTACCAACCGTCAATGACAGGTGGGACGCAGTATGGGACTACGTTACAGTGTTTGACTGCCAGACACTAGACAATCTAGGAGGTGTGAAGGAAAAAGATCATGGAGGTCTCTTCCTTATCACTTCCTTGTTGACATAACATGCTGACAGACCCTGCAAGGAGGGGAGGAGTCAAGGACAGCAGGAACAACACAGGGGACTTTCACTGGAATGGGACCAATAAGGAGACAAGTAAATAAGCATTACCAAACAACACCAACGTGAGGTTTGGTAATGTCATTTATTTCAACGTCTCTCTGTCTGTCAGCTAGGCTTAATCAACTTTCTATATCCACACACTGATACACAAAAATGTACACACACACGAACACACACCATCACCAATCACATTACTATTAGCTATTTAGTCAGTCTATTAAACCAAAGCAACTTACAGTGAATTCAGATACGTGTCATTAAGGAGCAGGTAGGGGTTAGTGCGTCTTGCTAAAATACAGGTCAGTTGTGAATATTGCGAACATCGAACCCAGTACCTTTGGTTTGGGAGTTTAACAAGCCAATACCACACTACCCTGGCCCTTTCTTGTATACTTTTAATGATCACACAGGGTCTGCCACCCTCAGTACAGAGGTCACGCCTGGAGTATCGCATACATGTGCAGAAGCAGGTTACCGCACCCTGCTGCTATGCTCTCCTCCTGTTTGGAAAGTGAGCATGAAATCTGATGACTTTGCCGCATGTAATATTCAGCAGCAACAGTGGAAAGCCTGTTTGAGGTAAATGAGCTGTGGCGACAGAGCGTGTACCTGAGGCCACAAACTGAAGAATTCACCAGAGCGCACACACAAACTTTGCACGCTCATGCACATAGATTTGCACACACATGCATACACGTGACACCCCCGCCCACCGACACGTGCATTGACACACGTACTTGCACACACATACACACACACACTCAGGCGCACACACACACACACACACACACACACACACACACACACACACACACACACACACACACACACACACAAGACTCAAGGCTGCTGTTTTATCCAGATCTCAGAGTATAGTTTACTCAGTGTGAACATGTGTGTGTGTGTGTGTGTGTGTGTGTGTGTGTGTGTGTGTGTGTGTGTGTGAGGCTTGAATAGGTAATCAGGAGATGTGTAAGGAGCCGCTTGCGGCTGCGTGGTGGAGGTTATGAAGTGAGCATCCTGACACGACAGGTGCACCATTGAAACTCTCTCTCTCTTTTGATCGGCTAACGCAGCGAGCGATGGAAGTCACAGCAGGTGTACGGGTGCAATCACAATGCACTCACGGGCGGTGCACCTGCACTGGCACTTTCATCCTCCGTCCTCAAACACCCCCACACATTGCTCTCTCAGGCAGGCTGGACCAGGAGGGGCCAGCGGGGGGCGGTGGGTGGAGTGCACTGGTTTGTTGGTTGGAGGGTTGGAGTTCCCAGAGAGTGACTTATACCTCCCCCATCTTTCCAGAAAGCACAGCTGAAGGTGCCCTTGGTGA
The DNA here is from genome assembly GCA_026745465.1 of Lota lota. NCBI lineage: Eukaryota > Metazoa > Chordata > Actinopteri > Gadiformes > Lotidae > Lota > Lota lota. The sequence goes on along the minus strand of JACYXH010000479.1, from coordinate 12,206,812 downwards.
GGACAACGTGGTCTCCAAAATGACCCAAAACGACCCATATGAGCGTTCGCTGGTACAGCGCCCCTATTGACCGTAAAATGTCAGGTATCCAAAGTTTCTGTCTGCTAAAACCAAATGGATGAAATTAGTTTTATTCTCCATGGAAAAAGCAACATTCTAAGACAGTTTCAGCGTTAAAATGCATTTTGATAACATTTAAAGCACGAAATGTGCAATTTATTTTCATAATCTTCGTTCAGTGAATGTATATGCAATGTTTTCTATCGTTGGGATGGTGATTGATATGGACACTGCTACCCCTGAAACCATGAAGATTGCATGTTGTTTGAATCACTGTCTTTACGTTGTGTAGTCGACAGCCATATTGTTTGTTCAACCAGTCAATGGTGGCACTGTACCAGCAAACGCTCATTTAGGGGGTTTTGGGTCATATTGACATACAAACTATTCTGTAGTTTAGGTTGGAGAACCGGCTGGTTAGGGTGAGCTCTAACTGCTGGGCTCCTCTGCTGAAATGAAGTAGGCAGGATAGTCATGTTGGTAGGGTGTTTGACTCCTAGGCCAAAGGTTCTCGGTTCAAACGCCAACATCTGCAGTCTACCTGTATAGGCATCCAGGGGCAAGGTACCTTAGCCTAATGAGACCATTCTGATCTTTCAAGTTCACATTCTGTTACTCTCTGCAGATCAGTCTGGTCTTGAGGCCATAGAAAGTATTTTCGAAAAATAACTTACTGACCACTGTTGAAATGAAATCCCCTTCTGAAAGCCTCGTCTACTGGCACAAATCGGTTTCTCTTAGGTAGAATATCTCCGTAACAAAACAGGAAACAAGGCATAACTCCGTCCCTTCAGCTTTTGGTTCCAGGACAGGCTCTAAACCGTCTCATTCCAGAAGTTCTGCTATAACATGGTAGGACTGCTGGATCTGAGATGACTTAGTTATATTATCTGATTGGCGTTTTTTTTTTACAGTGTAAGGAAGGGCGATGTGTGGAAATCAGTTGCTGCCCAGCCAAGGCCTAACTGATGTTCATTGTGAAACAAAAACTTTAATATCTGGATGGTCTCACCAGGCTAAAGATTCCTAACCCCAACCTGCTACTTTCATTTCATTGCATGAAAGTTTCTGCCATGTTACTGAATAGTAAATGGCCCTGGAGGAGAGCGTGACTGGACTGTGGGTATTAATCTCTGACACAGCATGGTTCCCTTCAGTTATGAAACCCAATTCAATGTGTCACAGAATGTCTACATAAAGTTCACTTTAGAAGTATTCTGTGAAAATAGGTTACTACAAATGTGACAACTTTTACACGGTAAGAATTAAACAATAAAGAAGAAAAATCGATAAATAGGCATATAGACAGACATAGATAGATAGAACAGAACTTGCTACGGGTGTTGATACAACCCTTTCAGTGGTTGTTTGGATATTTAAGTCTGTATGCTGAGAATAAACTAACACAACTCAGCCTCTCACTGTCTTATCTCTCTATGCAAATGAGGTGCAACAAACGCACCACTGTTGGAACAGAACGACTCGACTGGCTAGTCCTTCTTGTCCTCACATGCACACAAACACACACATGCATGCACACAAGTCCATGTACACACAGACACAAACACACACATTCACACACACACAAATGCATGCACGCACATACATGCACACACACACACACACAGTCACACGCACATTCACATGCACACGAACACACACACACACACACACACACACACACAGTGCTGAGGCTGCAACAATCCCCTGCCCCCTCTGTTCCCACCGGGGCCGAGACAGCAGCAGGCAGCGGACATTCCTCCCTGCAAGAGAGAGAGAGAGAGAGATGAGAGAGAGACCCGGAGAGAGAGGAACAGAGAGAGGAAGACAGAGCAGGAGACACCGAGGTTGTGTAAGAACACAAGTATGTGTGTGAATGGTTGTCTTCTTGTGTCAATGTGTATGCTAGTGTGTATATATGTATATATATATATTTTTTTTTAATATAGACAGAGCATTGGGGATCGCAAACATGCTCCTGTGCACTCACATGTGTGTTTGAGCGTACATGCGTGTGTGTGCGTGTGTACGTGTGTGTGTTAAAGGTGTGTTGTGGCTTTAAAAGTAATGGACTACGGCTCTGTCCTCTCCCTACAATAGGCCTCCTCCCTAGCCTCTGGGCCACTATAGAAAAGGCCTAAGTGAGCACTTAGAGCCAGCTAGCTGGTGCACATAGGCTTGAATAATGGTGTTTAGATAGACCTCCCTGGTGCCTTCACTTAGCTAAATTACACTGTGATGGTGTTGGAGAAATACTAAATAGTTGTGTTCTTCTTTGTTCAATGAGAGGTTAGTTTTAAATGCCAGGTCAAGGTTTTTAAACATATTTTATACCCTCCATTCAATCCCCTCAATTGTCATTGAGCGTGTGTAACTGATTGCTGCAAATCTAATATAGATTACAAGGCATTGGTTATGGACAATTTAAAGCGCCACAGCCGTCTAACTTTGTAAACAAAAGCTTCAATCTTCATTCTGTAAGCAGACGGGCTTTTTGGTAACTTACTTACAAACGTACAACTGGCTGGCAGGCGGCCTGTTGTTTAAAGAAAACCTTAAAGGATTAGCTGCATCTGAACGATGATGGAATATTTTGGAGATACTATAGTTGTAGAAGAGAACATATGAAACATCTGTTTGCCGTTTCGATTTAAATGAATGCACTGCGAGGTTTGCACAGTTCACAGATTTGGCTGCCTGTGAATGAGGCAGCAAACCGCCAGGAGAAGATGTGCAATTACAACTCAGACAGCTCTTGGTAAAAACAAATGAACCTGCACCACCCAGAATCTCAGGGAGAGAAGCACCTCGGCGGAATGAGTACTCAAACACGTGTTCATAATTGTTTATTGAACAGCTTATTTTGAGTATTATGCACTCCACTCAGAATGCCTATTCCGTTCATTAAGGCTTGAAATCAGTGTTATTCTGGGAGTGGCTATGGTGATGGTTCCAATCATTTTTGGATCATAAGCCAGAAAATTCTTGTGATCAATTTTTGTCCATTTTTGTAGCCTCGTGAGATCATCCTAATCTCGTGAGTTATCCTTCTGTTTCACCTTCTCTGCAGATCAGGCTGGCCTCGAGACATGTTGAATTTCCTTTCCGAAAATGTTGAAATTATAGGACCAATCAGCGCTCGGGGCTTGACGGAGCAATTAAAACTGTTTTATCCGAGGTAGACTGAATAACGATGTTAAATGAAAAAGGCTTTTATCAGAGGAGAATATGTTTTAACTGTACTACTTCCAACCAGATTTGTCAAGAGCAAAGAGGGCAACAGTGTCACTTTGATTGGCTGGAGTTTTCTGAACAATGTAAGGCCGCACTCAGATGTGGAAATCAATTACTGTTCAGCCAACGCCAGACTGATAATCATTATAAAACGCAAACTTGAATATCCCAAAAATGTTGTGCATTTTGTGCATCTGAGCACACATTGTTTTAACCAAATAAAATCTGTTCCTACACACCTTCAACATTTGTACATCAACATTCGTACATCTTGCACCAGATATATTTAGCTTCAGCAGGCAGCAATCTCCCGCAACCCCATGTGCAGTGCAATCCAGACCCAGAGGTTGGGAAACACTGGGCTAGGATGTTTGACTCCACGCGGAGTGGATCTGGGTTCGATCCCCATTGTTTGATGTGGATAAAAGCGTCTGGTAAATCGTTAATAATAATAAATAAATAAAAACGATTGAATTGTGTCTTCCCTTCACAATACAGACTTGTCGGATATATTGATGGAAATCTGAGAAGCTTTGCTCTGCGCTAGGAACGCAGAGCAAAAGACACTCCCCACCCCCCCCCCCCCCACCCATCCGCGATGGAGCTGGAGACGAGGAGTTATTCCAGGACAGCGTGGCTCTTAACAGCTCGTCTCTCTTGTACAGTAGTGTAGGCTGACTCCTCTATTCCTCTGGCTTCTATTATTCTGCTCTGATAAATTACTCTCGCAGCTGCTCCTGATAAGAGCCGTCCCTGCATTTTCAAGGCTTACTGGTAGGGAGGGGAAAGGGGGGAGGAGAGAAGAGAAAAACAGCACGAGACTCATGGTCCAATATCAAAGAAACCTACTTCTCTATGCACTGTGAAGAGATGGGTTTCTGTTGTCTAACACTGCCTCTAAATCCTGCAGCTGAAGGTACTGTACAAATAGAAATGCTGATGTCTTGAGCTTACCTGTAACCATAGCCACTGTGAAGCAGATTGTGTTCATGTTATGTGTGTGCGTATATATATATATATATATATAATGAATTATGAATAGCAAGTCAAGCTGAAGGTCAGGCCCTTATGGAGGGGAATAAAGTATCACTATTCCTCTCTGTACTCTATATGTTAGCGATACGTCTGAGCTCCCTCGTTACTAAGGAAACAGCCCTGTATGTGAAAAGGCTTTTGCCCGACGTCATGAGGATTCCTGATGCCAGTGAAACGACATAGCGCAAAGAAGCAGGAAAGCCAGGAAATCAGGAAAATGCTGAGCCGGGACCTCCCCGGCTGGCTGGTAATCCACGGTGGAAAGGCCCTGTCAGCGAGGGTCCAGTAGCGGTTAGCGGTGGAGATGCTGCTCCTGCCACTTCCCGTCTCTCACACCGCATCTCACTTCATGTTCCCCAAAGAGCAGCACTTTGAACCAGCCCAGCTCTGTCCGGTAACACCAGCCTCTTGCCTAAGCCAATAAGTGCGATGCGGTGGGGTTGTTGTTGCGGACTCCTAATCCATGTATATCAGTGTATATCACTGTGTCTGTTTGTGCAACGGCTCCCAGTTCCCACACAAATAAAACTCCCCTTATGGAGGCCGTCACTCAATGTAAAAAAAGCAGTGCATTGCAATGGGCCTAGCGGAATCCAAATGATGACCATGGGGATACCATGTATTCACAATGATCACCCACTAAATCAATCAAGAGAATAGAAAAAAATGGACAAGAACAACAGCATATAAAGCTACGCAACTGAAATTTTTCTGAGAGACAAAATAAGATGGTTGACTCTTCAGCACTTTAGATCTGACAACTACTGCAGTCAGTCCTCATTTATAACAGCTGGGCAGGGCAGCTCAGGTGTGCCCCGTTCCCCTGAGGTAACCGAATAAGCTCAGAAATGGAAAATGGAACGTGAATATCCACTTTCACTGTAACAGCCACAAAGTGTGTAATAACTTAAAATGGATCTGGGGCCTTAACTGTGTGTTTGGTAAAGGGAAGGCATTTAGATTTAAGGTGCATCATTACCCTTAATAACCCTGAGGCTTGCCGGGTTTTCTCTTAAACATTGCGTATGTAAATATTATCCTAGAGCCCTGTGCAAATTAAACAACTCCAGTCACTAGCGTAGCCTCATACAATGTTAATCAGCGCAGGAACGAGAAATGATAGCTTGGAGAGGATGGCTTACAGTCGAATATGTGACGAGGTAAATCATGGTCAACAGAGAGAAGAATTTACCAATGTTTAAAGAACCTCATAGGCTGTTTAACCATCGCATATGTTTGCCTTGACCTAGCAGCACTGTGCACGATTAACTAGAGCAGTGCCTCTTGTTGTTTATGTGGGGAATACACAGAGTTAAAATGCAATACATTTTACCATTTACCTTCCCAGCAAGTGCAGGCCAACCGTTGAGTCGAACCAGAAAATATTTACAGTTGTCAGCTCAACGCTACCACGACTTGAAAGATGGCAATAAACAAAGAACAATCCATGCCGGGTGGTCGATCATTATTAATCCCTTCATATACGTTATTTTTTCATTTTACATCAGTGAATGGCATACGTTGGTATTGCAAAACAAATCTCAATCGTATTCATGTAAATTTAATAGAACAGTCTGAACTCTCACTGTGGTACGATCTTTACAACGGTTGACCCTGTTCACACCCTCAAGCTTTATCCCTTTAAAACTCATTTGATTGGGTTTCATTTGTACTCTTTATGATTTTGAAGGGGATACTAATGAACATGTTTTCAATCTTGAACTTGAAAATGTGCTGACTCTTGATCCACCCATTTGGCTTTTAGCCATGGGGGGATCGAAAGCCCTCTTCTAGCTTGTCTGCCTCTAACTGCGGAGTGTATGAATGTGGCATTAATTGCAGCGATGCCTAATGTGCTCATCGCTAACGTCTGCCATTGATCTGGGCTCCTCAAAATCTTGTTGTGAGGAGGTCTGGTTAACCTCAGATGATCTCCACAAGCCACAGCCAATTAGATTGCCAGCCACAAACCTTCCTGTCGCTTGATGACTTATTAAGCACTGCTCGTTCCTCTTGTAACAGCCATGTTGTACACGATAAGAGAGAGGAATGTGAGGAGACAGAATTTGTCTGAAACACCACACAAACTGTTTTTATAATATTACACACAATTTCTTCATGAGTCCAATATTGAATTTGCATGTGGACGGACACACTCACTCACTCGCTACACTGCCAGACTCAATGTGAGTAATGATATGTGTAGTGCATTGTGCCAGTGGTACATCCAGTTGTGGAAAAGTAAACAAACAAGAAGAAATAACAAGTACGTCGAAAAACCCTTGTCAAATAAATTGGCCGACCAAATACTGAACTCTGCGCTTTAAGTACATCCATCTGCTTTCCAGTGGTTTGAAGCCCTTAATGACAAAAGTGTGGCTCCAAAGAACATTCATTGTGGGTTTGGGTCTCTCTAGAATTTAATGAAACTGGGAAAATACCAAATATCATGGGTTTTACAATTTAGCAGATGCTTTTATCCAAAGCAACTAACCTTATTTCAATTTTTAGATGAAGTCATTCATATGTTGAAGTGTAGGCTCTAGCACTTTGGTTTGAACTGAGAACATTTCAGCTGGGAGGCCCTTATTACTAATATGTTAACATTAGTTAATCATAGCAACTATCAAATCAGATAAATGGATTTACCTCAATGACGCCAAGGTCACAGTGTAGGTAGATATTGATTTACTGTTTGTATAATAGTGCAACCCACCTGATCTGTTATATCCCTAACCTTAAATGCCTAGTGCATATTGTGGTTGAATGTTAGTATGTATGGACACATTTCTGCTTTTTCCTGTTGTTGATGGTTTGAAAATAATATTAATTATAATCATAATCATGTTCTTGACACGGACCCACAATGCAACAGTGCGGTTGAGTAACACGCACCTGTACAATGGTGATTTGAAGGTTGGGATCATCAGATTCAATATTTATTTATTCAACATTACATCATGTCAGTATCGTTGCTCAGCCCTAGAGAAAACACTGGTATTGTTCACTGTTATATAATACACACACAATAAATACAGACTGTCTTAATAGGGTATAATATTCTAGTGTGGGTCCAGCCTACACTAGAATATTACACCTTTGAGATTTATGAGGCGGTATAGAGCCTGCACTCAAAACAAGCCTCAGCACTGGCAGACAGCTTCACGGAGGAAGGGAAGGATTCTATACAAAATAAACAAAGCAGTAGAGAAACAGCTCAAAGACAAGGTTCTGCCACTGCCCGGCTCCACGATGGCTGAGGATATCGCGGGATTTGTCTCCAAACAAAGCAATAAAACCAGCCAGCCGGTGAGTTGTTAGTTTCCCATTCGCTCCAATTGACTCAGATAAGTGCTTTGTTCTCCCTTTCCAAGACTCTCTCCACAGGTGAGAAGAGGGGAGAACATGAGACAAATCAAGAAAAGAGAGAACATGAGAGAGAGTTGCCAGAAGCGCAAATGCAATAGAGAAACAAGTAACAAAAAACCCAAAATGAAAGCATAGCCCTGAAGAAGTGAATCTGGACTGCCCTGGGAGTTTTTCATTAGCTCTGCGATCTGTTCCCTGCTGAGTAGGTGCAGATGGAAGCTAAGTGATATTTTATAACTGTGAGCTCAGAGAGTGCAGTGAGAGGAGGGAGCCTAGCATGCATATGGAAGGTATTATATGGGGCCCTCACATTCCTCCCTGCCTTGGCATCCTCCGTGCACTATAGGAATGTCTTGGCATATCGCCGCAAACCCCGGTTACACACACACACACACACACACACACACACACACACACACAGCATAGCCTTCTTTTGACCCTGGATCCAATGTGGTTTTATATGGCCTGGTGTTGGATCGTGTTCTGTCTGTTCTAGCCCAGGTCGTCAGAACAACAGTGTCATTCCCATTCTGTACTCCAAATTGTCATCAGGATAAAATGCCATGCTGGAAGCCATTCAATGTCCTCACATCATGTAGACTGTCCTCTGTATTGTAATATATATTTTTCTATATATGCACAATACAACATTGCAAGGACAACTACTATTTGTGGTTGAATGCAATGCAATGATTGATTATCACTTTAAAGCTCACCCACTGAAAAAAACGCTTTCAGTCCTCCGGTACTGTGTGTGTGTGTGTGTGTGTGTGTGTGTGTGTGTGTGTGTGTGTGTGTGTGTGTGTGTGTCTTCTACAGGTCATTCCTGGCGCTCCAGTCATTAAAGTGGCCGCTTGTGTTACATTATCACCGGGTCATGCTAGCAGGCACCCAGTCTTCCTGTGCGTGACATCTCACTATGGGTGGCCCTGTCCGTGGCCCCTTCTGCACCCAGTGTTATTCGCTTGGCTTGCGATGTTCAGGTTAAAGAAGGGTGTTCAAAGTAGCGTGACCAGACGTCCCCATTTTCTGGGGACAGTGCCTGTTGCTGATGACCTGTCTCCAGCTGGAGCTGTCCCTGGAAATGTCCCCTTTAAAAAAGGAATTTGTTTTAAAGGGGTCATTTGTTTGTAAAGATTTTGAAATGGCATATGTTCTAGCTTGCTGATGAATATACATTTTGGGACAGTTATTAATTAGGCTTGTGTCTATCTGATAGGCTGTGACGTCACCTCACTATGCAAAGGTTTATCTATCAAATTTATTCCATAGGATGGCATGATCGTAAACAAAAGGCTATTAATACAATGCTTAAACCACATCACAGTAAACCATTTGGCATGTACGTCGCAATCCTTTACTAAAGTGCTACATTTACCACTACAAGAATACGCAAAATGTCAATATGTCCATAACATCTGATATTTTGTTGATATATTGATATCGTTTTTCATTTCTGAAATCTGTTCACCTCAGTTCAGAGATACAACTATAATTTTACTGACGGACTCTCAACGATCCAAACTAGCGAAGCATCGCATTATTGCGTATGTGGTTTCCGTTTCGCCCACACCTTGATTTCAGAGAGCAACACCACTGTGCCTTTATTTGAAATTGTGATGGAAAATGACTCAAGGCCCTATTCCGAGGTCAGCTCGCTTAAACTAATTAGGTTTGATGTTCAAGTTGTTATGTGCACACTGAAGTGGCTTATCTGTCTTTGCAACTATCTAACTCTTCACAGCTGCCTGTTTTCCTGTATTCCTGCATTGTGCTCTGTGCTCTGTGAGGAACTCCTGAGAAAGCTCCCCTTTCCACACCAGGTGTCCGGCCTTAACTGTGCATGGAACCCGTTATAGATGGTAAATGGCAGCATCTCGTGATATCTCTGAGATGTTGTTTACGCCACTCTACAAAAAGGGCTTCCCTCCTCTATTAAGTTCGCTTTTTCTCGAGAACTCTGCTCTGCGTGGAGTTGCCTTTGAAACTGTGTCTTTTATATACTGCAGCGTACGAAATAAATCAACTATGGATATCCATTTGTCTTAGCTTTAATTCGACATTTAATTTGCGACAACAATATGCATTTTTTTAATCTTCTAATACCCTCTTGTGATAATAAGCCAGCGAGTCAGTGCCGCTAGATGTGCTGAATCCTAATAAACTCCCACCGATGGTAGAAGAAGAAGTCTTCGTGTGTACGGCAGCGTTTGCATGATCCTTGGTAACTTTTAATTAGTGTTTGTCCTTCAAGGGACATTCACCTCATAGCTATTAAGTCCCCAAAGCCCTCTGCAAATTAATTATGAAAGTCCAGGCGATAACAGTAATTGAGATTGAACCGCATGCGTTGAGCTGGACTCCTAACCCTAAGCTCCCCTGCATCCGGTCCTAAGTTGACAACTACTGGATAAGAAGAGGTGGTCAAAATGAAGTGTTTTAGGGTTCGGTATAAACACATCCGGGAAGGATGGACTCGTTCATGAAATAACGTCAATCAATTAATGTTCATGTAGCCTACAACATTTATCGACATTTAATGAATGTACGAAGAAGGAAAAACAGATAAACATGTATTTATTGGTTTATTCATTTGTTTATTTAGAATACCTTCAAATATACGTTTACCTGCTTTCCCTTTTTATTTTATTCCTACTTTATTCCTATGAATTAGTTTATTCCGGTTTCATAATGACAGAGATGTCATTATTTTGAGGGGAGCTCCAGAGGATGTGCATGCAGGGCCAGGTGTGCAGGGCCAAGGCAGTAAGCAGGGTGGTAAAGTTGGGTAATGTGGCAGCAGGGTCTCCTGGCTCTGGTACATCCTCTCCTGGTCTCCTGGCACGACCTGCCTGACCCCCCCCCCCCCCCCCCCCCCCCCCCCCCCCCCCCCCCCCCCCCCCGTACAGAGCACTATTCCACATGTGTCATTCACCAGTGTGTGTGTGTGTGGCTGTGTCTGTGTGTGTGGTTGGGGGAGGGTTGTGTTTTTTCTGGTCAGTTTTAAGCATCTTAAAGTGTGAACAATGAAAGCAGTATATTTGCGTCATTGCCTAGCTATAACTATGCTCCTTTGTTACTTTACATAACACTGAAGAGCCAGGGCTCCACCAAGCATCATTAAGCTTGTTTACAAGATTAAATCACAGAAGGGCATAAAATATGTTAACTCTCTATTTATAACCTGCCGACGGAGTCTCTTAAAATCTACCATCCATGAGAATCGTAAACAAGTGATATATTCAGACGTGTTATTTAGACCTAACAACCCCAACGACATGTGGCAGAAAAAGGTACATTTATATTCTGTCCAATCAGCGAAGAGCAGGATAATGTTTGAATGAGCGCATGAGTGGCGTGACACGGTGACATCTTGTCATGTGTCGAGTGAGCGAGCGGATCTGAAGCACAGAGACTGAGTGTCTCTCTATCATCCTGCGTTCCACAGGGCTGTTGTTGTTGTGATGGTAACACAGCATTGATATGTGAGCACGGTCCAGCTTCGAGGTCAGCGCACTAAAACAATGGTGGCCCTGATAAATCCTCCTGTTGCTGTGTATGTGTGTGACTGTGTGTGTGTGTTAGTGTGTGTGTGTATGTATATGTGACTGTGTGTGCTCATGCAACTGTGTGTGACTGTGTATGTGTGTTTGTATTTACTTGTTTGTGTGTCTGCGAGTGTGTGTGACGGTGTATATGTGTATTTATTTGTGTGCGTGTCTGTGTGTGTATGTGAATGTGTGCATCAGAATGTGACTGTGTATATGTATGTGTATTTGTGTGCTTTATTTGTCCTTCTGAATGTGCATGTGTAAATATATGTGTGCGTGTATGTGTGCGCCTGAATGTGACTGTGTATGTGCTTGTGTGTGTGTGTGTCTGTGGGTGTTTTTGTGTGTGTGTTTATGTGCATCTGAATGCTACTATGTATGTGTGTGTGTGCATGTGTTTGTGACTATATGCGTGTGTCTATGCTCTTCCAAATGTGACGTGTGTGAATTAAGCCATAGAGAGTGCGGCTAGGCGGCAGAAAAGAACAGACAGATAAATAAATAATTCACAGAGGCGTCAACTTCATAACAGAAGAGGACATGGGAAAAACAACAATAAACACATTGAGGGTTGGTGTGGAGTTGAGGATTAACAAGCTGTGGCCGTTGGTCGATTGAGAGAGAGAAAGAGCGAGAGTAATAAGGAAATAGTGAGAGGGAATGTGTAAGAAAGACTGAGTGTTTAACCACATTTTAAGACAGATGGACAGTAAGGCATCTGAGCAAATATGGCATTCTGGGAATGCACACACACACACACACACACACACACACACACACACACACACACACACACACACACACACACACACACACACACACACACACACACACACACACACACACACACACACACACACTTCCCAGCTGAAGAGATCAGGGTGCAGATTGCCTCTGAGAGTGGTCCTGATGATGATGTTTTGTTCTCCATCACTACGACCAAAACCACTAAACTCCCCAGTGAGGACAGCACCGCTGCTACACACAGGACGAACACGGAAAATAAATTAACCAGTGATGATTCCCCTCTCCGCCGCGCACACTCCCCCTGGGACTGGGTCTCCACCGCTGAGAGGTTTTTATGTTTTCATCGTTCATGGTGCTGCGTCGTCTCTCCCACAACAGATGGGCGCTCGCTAATCGCCGAGGACCCTTGATGAAGCCTCCAATCTAGTGGCAACCCGCAGGCCTACTCAATGTCATACAAACCCAGTGTGGAGAAAATAAGTTTAGCCTTTGATGATAAGTCCACTGGAAAAACAAGAGGATCAGGAGTATCAAAATACTACTAAACATATTCTGATTAAAATGCTAAAATCATTTATTTTGGGTGGACCCAAATTCAAAGGAGAACATAACAGGGCAGATGACACACAATAGGCTACTCTCCAGAATAAACAACAGCAGCTGTGGTCACAACATTAAACAATGAGATAATACTTCCTGCCCACAGCGACCAATAAGGTTGCAGGAAATGAATCAGGAAACTGAATTCCAACATGTGTAATTTTTCAGCTGAGAGGGAAAGTGCACTAATGCAAGTCACACACACACACACACACACACACACACACACACACACACACACACACACACACACACACACACACACACACACACAGGGTAGGCTGGCAGCGTGTTTGTCGGGCAAGGTGGTTCTTGAAACAGCAAGTGCTGCAGCAGCTGGTAGGTGGTGAAAGCCCTGACACTGGTCCAGCTCTCTGGGTGACCTTGGGACCTCTCTTCGGAGGTTTATTGGTTTAGTAGCCAAGATTATATTGGTATTTTAAAGCTTGATGGCTGCTTGGCTGAGTGACTGCATGGTTGCTTGGGTGACTGACTGACTGACTGACTGGGTTGGCTGGTTGGTTTGGTTGGAAGCTGACTTGCTGGCTGAATGGTTTCCCCAATTGGGATAGGGATGTGAGGGTGCCTTTTGCCTTCATTTAAAGGACCTGGAAAGGTGTCTGAGCGTCCAAACCTTGACACGATGGACTGCCTGGGGTGGACTGACACTGCTTACTCTTATCCAATCACAACCTGGTGTCACATGATCCATCATTATTATCCATGTAATAAAAACATGAACCATTCTCTCTTTTTCTTTATTCATTCTGTTTGCTTTTGTAATACGACAAGTGCAGGCTGAGGAGATACTTAATTCCCAAATGGTATTAGGTCCCACAGATTTACAAGGATAATCTTGTTAGGCTTTAACAACATTCCATATCTCATCTCTTAATTCCGGCAGTGAAAGAGTCCTCCTCATTTATGAATTACACAGTTAGGTTGATCACTAGCGGTCACCGTCTGCACTGTATTTATTTGCCAGGATGTGTTGGGGAGTATCGGCCCACATGGTTGAGTAAATGTCCAGTAAATGTGTGGAGACGGGGACTCCGTCTACAGCTTCAAATCCTGCTGGAGTGTCTCCATGTCCTGTCCCACTCAGCCAGAGGAGACAGGGGCCTTGATCTTAACAGGGACTAAGCTAGTTATGAATGATGGCTCCCGCCCTCCGCTCATCAGCGTTTACAGATAGGACGTCTCCTACGAGTCGTCTTTAAAGCTCACTAATGTTGGACACCGGCCGAGCAGCGGGGGGACACTGTTGATCATGCCATGAATACATCAATTCATCAAAGGTCAAAAAAAGCGGCCATATTTTTCGAGTTCGAGCATGGAGATCCTGTCCTCCGAGAACGAGTTGGACTGAAAATAGGATGCTTTGTATTCTCTTCATACCCCTCCCTTCCACCCTTCTCCCTTCTGTATTTTCTCTCCCTCTCTCTATTTGCTGCTTGTCTCCATTCAACTTTTTCAGTGCTTCCCCCTCTCTCCCCCCACTCTCACACACATGTCGTCACACACCACATAATGCACACATATAAAACTCAGAGGACATATTGTAAATGATGGCGGTGGTAGAAGATGGCTCTTCATACATGATTTAGCCTCATGCTCTCTGTCTCCATCTGTGTGTTTACGCCTGCTGAACATCCACATCCAGGGGCTGATGTGTAATACCGAGCCCCAGAGACAACACGCCCGCCCCAGATGTCTCCTCTGAAAACACTCCTGCTCGTGTTACCATGACAACCCCCCTTGAATGACGAGCCCAAACCCCGATGCCGCTAAAAGTCGGAATGGTAGACCTAATGCTAATTTGTAATCATCTGAAATGTACGTTTGTTAAAAACAATTGTTCATTAGAATTTTCCTAATGTTTAATTCTCCAGTTAGTAATTGTTATCTCAGTGGAACTCGTGTGCTTATTTTACTCTGTACTTCATAAAACAAATCTAGCGCGTCTATGTGTGTTGATGATGTGCTACTTAAATAACAGATTACTTATACTAGCGTTAACTGGTCTGAGGATGATTATATTTGGAAGTGTTCTAAAAGCTCAACCTGAATATATTGTATTTAATGTTAATTCCATTTGTATTAAGTTGTTGTATATGATACTAAACCATACTGTATTTTATTCCTTTGTATGGTCATGCCCTTTGCCCCTAAATCCATATTCAACCCCTTCTTGTTTACTCGAAACGAAGCATATCAGCTGCAGGAAAGAAAATCTCCAAGACACTTTCTTTTTTGATGTTGCCTCCATGAACTTTAGTCCCAGGACATGTCCATGCTCAGAAGCTTGACCTCAGCTGCAAAGCCCCAGGGAAACCCTCTGATCCGCACTGAAGACATGATGACCTTTACCGCCAGCCCTCCAAAGAACCTCGCAAGCAGGGCAGCCTGCCGCAAGACTTTGGCCGGGAATCCATGCTAATCAATTTGCCAGTCTGTTAGCTAATAACAAGCTTAGGACCTGCTGCTCGGAAAAATATGGCTTCCAGACCCCTTTAATTTGTCATAATAGAAGGGCAGAGGAAGCAAACCCGATTATCTGGCCCTCAGTCTATGATTCCTCATCAGTGGTAGACACCATAGGAAGCCAAGGCACGGTTATTTAAAGGACAAGCCAGGAGCCTTCCCTGCCTGATGCCGTCAGCTGGATTCCATTTGGAAATTGAACCATTGTTAATATGATTTTTTTACCAGTCAAGCTGTGTGTGGCATGCATGTCTGTGTTTGTTTTTGTGTGCATGTGTGTGGTGTGTCCCTGTGTTTCTTTTTCTGCCTGTGTGTGGGTCTCTGGGAACTATATATTATCGCTGTAACATGGAGGGACAAAAATAGCAACTGCATTCAGGTCTTCAACAACAACAAGTACAGTGTCCATTAGAAATGTCACTTAGATAAACCGGGTCATAGTGTATCGGGCGGCAGTTTCTTTCTAACCCTTTATTACACGGCCCAGAGAACAAGGTGTATCCTTGAAGCAGAAAACAATCCCTTTAGCACATCAACTGGTTTCCAGAGCCAGGACCCCTAACTGAGGACTTGGGTCAGGTCTACCGTGGACCTGGGATGAAGAGAGAGAGAACCATCTCACTCCATCCCTGGTGCCATAGCTCCAGATGAACACCCCTGCCAGAGCACAAGGATTGCAGAACACATTCATCACCAGACAAAGGTCAGGCGCTAAACCCAATTTACCCACACGCTTTCCTTCGTCACTCCAAAGAGTAATGAAGACGCTGCTAGCCAGCCGGGAGACTAGAGTTACTTTGAAAAATGCAATATGGTTTATCGCCAGTCGCCTCTGGTCTTAAGGTGGCATGGAGATTTAGACACAGAGACCTTTGGGATTCTAATATTTCAGCCCTTGTGTGTTGAGTGCTACTGACAGTTATAAGTGTCAATTAGGCTTTTCACACTGTGGAATGTTAGCTAGTTGCTATGCTCCCACTGTGACAACCCTAGGTCAAACACTTAGTCCTGGTCTAAAAGAGGCTAACTAACTGCGGTAACCCGAGGTAGACTACAACATATGTTCTAAATGTAAACTAGAAACCCATGCAAATTCCCGATATAACAATGTAGCAATGTCCACTTACTACACGCCACCTAGGTGGCTTCCATACTCCACCTAGGTGACTTTCCTCAGGCTCCTCCAAACAATTGGACACAGGGTGGTGATGTTGAAAGACCGGTTTATTGCAACGGTTGAGTACGCCAGGTACATTCAAATGGCGCTCCATACTGCCATGTAGGAGAGCTCTCTCTGAGTGTGTGTGGTGATGGCTGGTTTAACCTGTGCACACTGATTGCTTAATGTGCAACAGGTGTGCAGCCTCACCCAGCCCCAGACTCCAATCAGTCTAACTCGGGCCAGGTGAGGCTGCTTAAACCAGCCATCATCCACACACACTCCCACAAACAACAAAGCTACAATTTGGTGAATCTTTGGTAGCATATCTCAGTTAACATTGCCGGTACGTTGTCACTGTTTAATGAAACCTAAATAAGATGATTTATGTGTGTGCGAATACTTGTAGAGTAAATTCCATTAAATCTGTTACCTTAATTGGAGCTGTAATGTCATCTAATTATGCATTCTCGCAGGAGTCTTATCATTGAAAAGGTTGTGTAACACATTGCTTGTTCTACAATCATGTCAGCTCATTCAGCATGACATAGTCATTACAAAATTCGGGGGCAAAAGGCAACAAATAAAATGTATCGTTTGCCACTTCAGTTATGTTTGAGGTCAATACTTCACACCTTTAAGGTCGTAGTTGTAGAGCTATCAATATTTATAGGGGGATTTATAGTGAAGTACAGTAGTTCAAGCTGAAATTCAAGTATAACTTTCTTAAAACAACTATTTCAGTACAAGGCGATACTTTGTTCGCCTTTGGCCACACGTATCTCGATCTACAAAAGCTATTTGCTAAATGTTTTGTCCCCGTCTGGACTGGATGCAGAGAGCATCCTGTCTGCCTCCTCCCCCCCTGCCTTCCCTCCTCCCAGCCAAGCCAATGACTTTCCCTTCATCCATAATTGAGAGACTTAGCGAGGTGCCTGGAGTACTGAAATGAATTAGCTGAAGGTATTAATAGCCGTCTAAAAATACAGCTCCAGGACCGTGTCCACGGGGGCCCCTTGAGGTGACACTCTTCCAGTCTATCACGCTATCAGCGGTGGCTTTAGGCTTACACTTTTCTCACAGTATACCTACAAGCAAGAAATGGTATAAAATGCAATAATACGGTGTTTTGTATTATTTAATATAACATTACAACTACAATTTATTCCTTTACCTTCTTAAATGGATGATTTTACTCCTGTTCTCTAAAATGTATTTAATTTTGTATCGATTGGTCTTTAAATGTCTTTGTAAGTAAGATTATGTAAAGCACTCTAAACGGCCTTTGTGTTTGTTGTTTATTTGTACCGCCCTTTTACAGTCTCGAAGGCTTCACACAGGCACACATGATTTGACACCACTAGCCTGAAGTACTATTATATTGCACTTATTGTATTCTATTCCATTCTACATTATTCAAGTTTCTTCTATTCTATTCTACATTATGCCATTCTAATTAAATCCTGTCGCCATTCATAAGACCACAATGCATTGAGCCATCCAGCGCCCCCCCCCCCCCCCTCAGTAGAGCAGAAACAAAGGGAGAGATGGTCATGAAAATGAGGGTGCTCTAACACAGCATACACACTTCCCTTCTAATGATCCAAATGACCTTGTTACTCTCATTGCCTTTCCCTTCGCCCCACCTCTCCTGCTGACCTGCTGTGATTAAACCTTTCATTCTCTATTAGTATGGATAGCCTGCTAAAGCCTTCAGTGGTGGAAACAGGAAGGGGAGTGATTCATAGGAAGGAACTACAAACACTGTTGGGAACTACAAAAATGGAGAAGAGGAGGATAATGACCAGGGAGTTGGTAAATGTGTCGTCAAGAGTCACTTTAATACGCTCTGTAGTTTAATTGACAGCTAAGTTAATACACTCTGGTTTAACATTTAAGCTGTCTCCGCTATGTCTGTCTAAGAATCTGCGGCACAGCATTCTTAAAGGCCTGCAGTTCATTGTTTAATCTTTGAACGTTTTTTCTTTTCTTTTTTTGGGGGGGATAGGCAGGGGCCAGAGCAAGCCGGAGCGGGGTCGGGTCGCGGATTTGTTCTGTGTCCATGGTGGGCCACCAGAACCGTCGATGGATAAAGTCCAGAGTGCGGGTCATGCCTGTGTGACAAGTGGGTCTTTTAGAGTGGGCCCAAAGTAAGCACCCTAGACCGCACCGCGTCCGGGACAAACAAGCGGTTGGGAGGACCGGTGCTGGGGTCTGGCTGTTGTCCCTGCGCCTGGAGGACGGCAGACTCGACCTCCCAGGTAAGCGTAGCGATGAGGCAGGTGGACGGCAGGATGGGTTCGGGGTCCGTGCAGGGGTCCTCGGGTGAGTGTAAGCGGGACAAGGCGTCAGGCTTAAAGTTCCGGGAGCCAGGTCGGAAGGTCAGGGTAAAATTAAAGCGACTGAAAAACAAGGCCCATCTCGCCTGCCGGGAGTTGAGCCTCTTGGCGGACTGGATGTATGACAAGTTTCGGTGGTCCGTCCACACGATGAACGGCTGTTCCGCGCCCTCCAGCCAGTGGCGCCACTCCTCCAGCGCTAATTTCATCACCAGTAGCTCACGATTGCCCACGTCCTAGTTCCGCTCGGGAGGGGTAAGCCTACGGGAGAAAAAGGCGCACGGGTGCAGCTTGTGGTCCATGGGAGAGTGTTGGGACAGTACCGCCGCTACCCCGGTGTCCGAGGCGTCGACCTCCACCACGAACTGGAGAGAGGGATCAGGTTGAGCCAGGATGGGTGCAGACACAAACCGTTCTTTGAGACCCCGGAAGGCGGTTTCGGCCTCCGGCGTCCATTCAAAGGGTTTCTTGGTGGAGGTCAGGGCCGTGAGGGGTGTGGCGATAAGACCGTATCCGCGAAGAAAGCGGCGGCAAAAGTTGGCGAAGCCAAGGAACCGTTGGAGCTGCTTACGGGAGGAGGGAGAAGCCCACTCTGCCACTGCGGAAACCTTGGACGGATCCATCCTCACCTCACCCTGACCTATGACGTACCCCAGAAAGGTGATGGACTGGACATGGCAATCGCACTTCTCCGCTTTGACATACAGTTTGTTCTCCAGAAGGCATTGGAGAACCTGCCGCACATGTTGCTTATGCTCCGCCAACGACATGGAGATTAAAAAAAAAGAAGTCTTAAATACAAGGAACACATTGAACATCATACCCACCACAGCAATAAAGCAAATGCTCTTCTGCAGGGCTACAAAGACTGCGCTTAGACCATCCACGGCTTTTACTCGGGCTAAGGAATCACCACTTTGGCAAAGCACATGCACATCAGCAGTACACCATAACATAAAAGAATGTTTCATCATAACAAATTAAGATAGAGTGCTTTAACTAGGGCGAAACTCATAAACCTAAGGAAATATTTATATTTCTGTTACAGCAGCATGGCTAATGACAAAACAAAACAGAGCATGTAGGCTACCTAAAATTCTATTTGTGTTTCTTACTACGGTAACCATGTTAGCAGAAAATACACAAAAGATCCAGCTTTTAGCTTTTGTGCTCCGCTATCATATTTCTTTCTGACATTGTACAGCTATGCTGTCCAGTAACAGTGATGTATTATTTGACATATTAAATGTAAATAATAAAAAAATGTCCGGCCAATCCGTGCCCCTTGCATACATGAGGCCCCTAGGCTGCAGCCTCGGCCAGCCTGTGCATTAATCAGCCTGATCATGGGGGTAACACGTCCCCCCTTCTTCCTCGAACTCTTAGCCTGAAACACATCTTTTTTAAACTCATAGTGTTCAATTTCAAGCGTTAACAGGGGGTTCACTCACACTTTAACCTTGATTTGTTCAAAGACATCCACACACATTGCTTAGTGTTTATATAATTTGTTATTTTAGACAGTTATTCCAGTTACAAATATAGTCTGGTTTTGTGCTTTTTTTTGCAAAGTAGATGATTTGTTGGAGGCCACTAAGGACCAAGTAATAAACAAATTAATTGATACACCAATTCAAGGATGATTAAATAAATTAATAAACAAATGCCTGCTAGGTAACATGTTAGTTAATCAAAGGGTGATGATTTAGCTTCAGTTGCTTTTGTAAAACTGTCACATTGTGGTGGAAAGGCGATCCACTTGTCAAGTTCACTCTATAGCTGTATTACGATGCTGAGAGAGAGCGAAAATAACTTATTTTGTCAAATTTGACAGAACAGCCCCACAGCTTCCAACAGAGCTCTGCATTCCCTCTTCAGTCACAAGAACAGCATGTGAACACTGCAACAGTATGTGTGCGTGAGTGTGTGAGCAGATGTGTATGTGCATTTGTGTTCGCGTATGTGTGTGTATGTTTATTTGCTTAAGTGTTGAGTGAGTGTGTGTGTGTGCATGCATGAGAATCACTCTCCCTTCCTACCAATTCTTTAATCTGTCATAACACATCATCCACGCCTTCCTTCTCCCCTTTAACTAAATCCATCAGATCCTGTACTTACAGACACACTGACAGCCCACACTTAGTCAGCATCATGCCATTATCAATTCTCATTAAGGGGAGCTGTGGCTGAGCTCCTTTCAGATTTAGATCCACGACCAGAAGCCAGCATGAATCACCTGTCCCTGGTTTTCTGTGTGTGTGAGACGGACGGAGCACTGTCAAAATCACATAAGATAAGAGAAGATGAGATGAGATCCCAGGCACGAAATATGGACGTAACAGCAGAAATGCTGGACACAAATAATTAGAATACGAAAGAGATAACATATTTTTACAACATGAAAGAATCTGCAAACAAGCAATGACACACAATATAAATAGTATTTAACCTAAAAATTTTAATGTTACTGTACATTATAGAGGGATATTTAAGGGGGCAGACATGAAAATGGAAATAGAGATGAAAAAAGGGGTGGATTGACGACTCGATTGATCATGTTATTAACAGTATTAGAGAATGGATGTGTAAAGCGGCCAACACATCATGAGCATCCAGCAAAGTGAATTGACGGTAGGTACAAAGGTAGTCAGCCATCAGACAGTAGTTTAGCGCCTTAAACTCATTAAGCAATGATTAAAAATGAGCCGTTTGCGTTTATAGTCCATTGGTTTTAGATTAGTTTCAGTTGTAATCTGATCAGACGCACTTGGAGAGTTCGGCGTCAACCGGGACTAAATTACAATTGTTCGAAGTTTGAGCGCAGGGTCAAGGTGGAGAATCCAAGCTGTCCGCAACTCCCAAGGTAGCGTCAACGCCATGTTGGGCCTCGACGCTCAACTCCATGGCCAATGCTGTGTGGTTTGTCCACTTTAGAGAAAATGAGGTATTGCATGGAGCACATCCATCCAGATGGTTTCTGGGACTTATTGTGTTCTATACAACCTGGTATGTCATGAACCTGTTAGGACTGAAGAACGTATTAACACACTAGTGCAAAGTGCCATTCAACTGCTCTGTGATGCAACCTTGGTTGCTTAAGTCATTGATTTCCAGCTCTGAATATACTTTTTGTTATCCTTTTCAGAGGCTTAAAACCAGTACATGACTGGTAAAGAGTACAGAACACAGTTACGATATTTGTCTCAATTTCCTACAAAAAAGTGAGAAATTCGGTGGAAATGTCTACTGGGAAAATGTGTGTTGGTTTTGATCAGTCCAGCTCCTGTCATTCACCTGCCCTAATGAGCGATTTACATATGTTTTGCTGTCCTCCTCTCTCTCTCTCTCTCTCTCTCTCTCTCTCTCTCTCTCTCTCTCTCTCTCTCTCTCTCTCTCTCTCTCTCTCTCTCTCTCTCTCTCTCTCTATCTATCATGCCAGCTGAGTGTATTATCTCTTTATGTATGGCAGACAGAAAGAAGGCCAATCTACAAAAATACATAACACTTGACCCACAAAACACAGCGGCCGTCAATCTGAGCTGAGTCAGAATGGAATGGCATGGATGCTGCAAAGGTTTAAAACTGACTAGCGTTCACATAAATCCATATCACTCTGTGCTTCCCTGCCGCCTGTTTCATGCTCTGTGGATGCGTTTGTCAGCTTATGTTTTGCATGTCAGTTCATGCTATGTGTGTCCAAGGGAGACACACGCATGTAGACACATATACACATACCCCTCCACTCCTTGTACACCAAGCTGAGAAAGGGATTTACATATTTAGATTCTTGCAGAAATACAATACCCACTTGGCTGAGTGTACACTTCCAGACGTTAATGGGTAAAAGAATAGCAACTATTATTTATTCATCTCTTTATGAGGCCATATTTTCATTAATCGGCCCTGGCGGCAGACAGTAAGGTATTGATTGCACTTCTGCTTCAAGGGGGTTGGTTTTGTGTGTGTGTGTGTGTGTGTGTGTGTGTGTGTGTGTGTGTGTGTGTGTGTGAGAGTATGTGTTTATGTGATGGCAGTGTGTATGTGTATGTGTGTGCGTGTCTGTCAGTCCGTCCGTATGCGTGTGTGTGAATATGTGTGGTGGTGCCAGTATATGTGTGTGCGTGTATATGCGTGTATGCATGTACAGTATGTCAGTCTGTCCGTGTGTATGTGTCTGTTTGTGTGCGTGAGTGTGAGCAACTGTGTGTAAAGGAATCTATCACCTTGATGTGGCCCACCCACAACAGTGCCTCCCTGAGGGGAAGCCAGACTCTCTGGGGCTGCAAGTGAACCACAGAGCTCTCTCTCTCTCTCTCTCTCTCTCTCTCTCTCTCTCTCTCTCTCTCTCTCTCTCTCTCTCTCTCTCTCTCTCTCTCTCTCTCTCTCTCTCTCTCTCTCTCTCTCTCTCTCTCTCTCTCTCTCTCTCTCTCTCTCTCTCTCTCTCTCTCTCTCTCTCTCTCTCTCTCTCTCTCTCTCTCTCTCTCTCTCTCTCTCTCTCTCTCTCTCTCTCTCTCTCTCTCTCTCAACCCCAAACCTTAAGCCCAAGGCTTAACCCAACCCCAATACAAGTAATGGCATTATCCATGCATTAACACAAGCTTCAATGGGGAATTAGAAAAATGCCTATTTCCTTGAAAAACACTGTGTGTGGTTGAAGGGTAGAGGCCAGTAGGGGAGAGTGGAGTGGATGAGGGTGCTTGGGGGTCAGGTGGAGGTGGTGTCAACTCCTGCTATACATATCTTCCATATGGTTCTATGAATGGCAACCTTTACATCGACTTGAATAATTCAAAGCACTTGGAGGACCACAACAATCAGTAGGGAGTGCCAGGAAAGGAGGTGCGATGGAGTGGATAGGACCCAACACGGACACTGATTGCTGGGACCACATGCATAATTAAGCACCCGTTGAGTGTGTGTTCATGTGTGTGTTGGTTCCTGTGTGTGTTGGTGCATGTGTGTGCGTGTGTGTGTGTGGAAAGAAGAGCATTACTGTAGTTCTTTCTTTCCGCAACAAAACGTCGGCACACATGAGAGCCTGCATGCATATTGATGCAACATGAGCATCGACCTAACATCCACTCTCAAGGAGAGCTGGCAGCTTCTAAGTTAGGATGTATGTCGCCATATGGATCCCATTAGTTCAAACCAAGCAGATTAATCCAGCGAAAGCTGCTGAAAAAACCTTACGAGTGAATAGAACAAGGCGTTCTGTACTCCACTGAACTGTGCCACCTCTCTCTGCTTGCAGAAGTTTGATGTGTTTTCAAGTGTGAACACACCGTTAGGGAACACAGGCCTTTGAACTAGTTTTGCACATATGTTTCAAGGTGTGTTGGGCTCGAGCCCGACTTGATGGGGTTCCAAGTGGAGGTCCGGTACGGTTTAATGGTTCATTACGTGGGTGTGGTTCAGGTCATAAGGTTTTAATGGTTCAGGGTAATAACAAAAATCAAATGTGAGTGAGGAATTCCATGTATTCAGAGGTTTAGAATAGTTTTTTTGGGGGGAAGGGTTTCCACATAAAAACACTACGGTTAAAAGAGTTAAGAGTTGTGGTAGTGGTTTTCTTGCCTCTCTATTCCCCCCGGAATACTGAAGATAAAAGCTTGAGAAACGTTATGGTAGATTTTCCTCTGTTTAACAGAAAGAGTCTGTCATTGATGTGCGTTTGACTCTTTCCTTTAAAAGAAAAGAAAAGAGTGTGTCATCAATTGTCCATTTGAGGACTTTGTTGTAATCAAAATAATAAGGTTCTAATTGTAAACTCTTTGTCAACCACACTGGAATTCTTTCCTGGGAGGCTCACCTCGTGTAAGCCTCCTAGGAAAGGTTGATAAAGAGATTACAATTTGGCAGTATGTCAGCAAGTAAGCAGAAGTCAAACGATGAACCTGTCAGCCATTTAGCCAGCTAGCCTACCCAGATAAAAACAAAAAACACGAAGAAATAACTTGTCCCTGTGTCCCCGTGTCCCCTGTCCCCGTGATGGTGACCTTACAGCGTGACCTCCTGATGGCGACGCCCCCCCCCCCCCCCCCCCCCCCCCATGTGGCGGGGACACAGATGGTGTTGGGCTGCTGTGTCCTGGGCAGAGGGGCTGTCTGTCTGTCTGGCGGACTGACAGCAGCTTAGTGCCGGAGGCTCATTAACAAGCAGCAGCCGGCGCCACACGCAGCAACAGCAGCAGCATCAACAACCACCACGACAACGAATGACGACGACAGCCATACTGCAGCCAGACGTCTGCATACCGATAACCACACACACCGTTACACAAACCCACACCAAGAAACACGCATGTACACATGTAGCACATACACATCTATGCACACAGGCACACACACACACACACACACACAAGTGTATATACATATCCACACACACTCACACAAGTATCACATAGACCGATATGTATGTAACACACACAAATACCCAAACAGAACGCATTGGATTCACCATTCGTCGGACAGAGTGTATTCTGTACCCTGGCGAGTTACACAATTGATAAAATCCACAAATAACTATAAATGGATATGAAAACACAGATGAATGCGGCCGTTCGTTAATAAATATCTGCAGCGGGTAATCAGCTTCACAGTCATTGCAGCAAACATTAGCAGTGCAAACACATCGCACTAGTAGTAAATGTGATGCTTATGCTGCAGTCATCATGCTTACATAATGGGCTCTGTGTGTGCAAACGTTTCTTTGCAGTTGTTATGCCGGTTGTTGTCAAGACACCATCACAGCTCATTGGCTGACAGCAGGTTTAATTATGAGACCAATTATAGTTGGTACGAGAACCGCCGGATCTCGCCGCAAAGATAACCCTCCTGCAGTCCAATCTGGTGCTGGCATGTTCTGTTTCAATGACATTTTTGTTGAGTGTGGCTTTGGAATAATTGGAGGGCAGGTTGGGTAGAATGGAGAAAACGTGAGGAAGACGTGAATTAAAAATAATTTGGCATGAATTTGATATGTGTCTGCTTAAGCGTAATGTAATGTGTCATGTGTAATGTTCAGTCAGTTTTATATCTCATATAAAGTTCACACCTGGGCAATTTTATTATAAGATCATGCAATGGAGGCCATGGCCATAAAAAAGGCTGCACCCTCTGCCCAATGTTGCGGCATGTGCTTAGGAGGTACAACAGGTTGTCTTGCAACTGAAGGGTTGCTGGTCCATCCATGTCTCAAGCTGCCCCTGAGCAAGACACCAAACCCTAAATGCTGGTTGCCGTGCACGGCTGACACCAATGATGATGTGTGAATGTCTGTATGCATGAGTGAATTTGAGATGCTTTCTGCAGAAGCACTTTGAGTAGCCAATGAGTTTAGAAAAGTATATTATAAATGCAATCAATTATTCATTCTTAATCAAAATATTACGAAACATATTAGACATGAATCATAATACAATAATTACAATAAGATTAAAAGACTCATGTGTGGGGGTCTTCACAATGCGCCACAGTTAGTATTTGTCTTTCACACTCGCGATGTGTGCAACTAGTTGTGTGCTGCACAGCAATACATCCCAGACTGCTCTCATAGAGAGCTCCTGTGAGTGACACAAGACCCAAGCTGGGCTGCTGCTCTCTCCAGAGTATGGGGTGTTGTCATCAAAGCCGCGTCCAATCACGGGCTGAGACTCACGCTGTCTCAACTTCTGCGAGCACTTGATTATAGACCTGGCACACTCTTCCAATACACTACTTCTATCTCAAATAAACGCACACGTTGTGTAATATACACTGCAAACGCGGCACGAGATGTATACACTGAGAGATTGTACACACAAACACTTTGATTCACAGGCGTGCGAAACGAGGGGAAAACATTCACACACACACACACACACACACACACACACACACACACACACACACACACACACACACACACACTGACAACGGACGCTACACTGCTGCGATCACAAGCAGAGCTCTCGACGACCTGGAAACCAATCCAGTCCCTAAATGACAGGATCACTGAAATAACCAACTTTTATCATCATGCCACTTCCTTCGAATTACTACGTTGGAATACTGTACTCACTGCTAATTATCCAAGTTAAGACATTTATATCATGAAATAAGACAATTTACCATTAACACTTGTTAGTGAGTGATAGCGACAGCCTACAGGATGATACACTCCACACTCTCAGACAGCATGCTAGTGGTAGATGTTCGGTTACATACGCTTGTGGTATATGAACGGTTACACATGCTAGTAGTTCATTTAGCCTACTGCTGTATAGCATGCTATGTGCTAGGTACGGTTGCTGCTACTAAGTTACAGTGAATTCAGGTGCATGTCGTTTAGGAGCTGGTACGGGTTAGGCATCATGCTCTAGGATGCCTACAGGGAGGTTATGGACATTGTGGAATCAACCCCGGTACCTTTCAGTACTGGCCTGGGAGTCAAACACCCTAGCCACTACACTCTCATACCCAACTATTATTTGAGGGATATTCTAGCACGAACCTAATAAATAAATAAAACAATTAGCAACAACTCTCACATCTAGAGAGAAATTATCACTGGCATCCTACTCTCCCCATTCTATGGCCGACATTTGAAGGAATCCTCATTGTCGTGAGTTAACAGAGGATCTTATTGACCTTTCTGTGCACCGTCTACTGCCCCAACTCCACCTCACCCTCTCCCTTCATTATAATGTTTTCTGCGCACGTCAGGCTCTTCCATCCCAGGCAAATCGGAATAATTTTCCTTCGCTTCGTGACCCTCGTCGGAGGATTAAATGAATACACGGCTTCATAGAACATAACATGGGAAAAAGAACAAAAAAGACAAACTTGCTCTCAGATTCTGGGGCTGGGCTGTTTATAGTACATGCGTCCGCGCGCGTGCGCGTGCGTGCGTGCGTGCGTGCGTGTATGTGCGTGCGCGTGTGTGTGTGTGTGTGTGTGTGTGTGTGTGTGTGTGTGTGTGTGTGTGTGTGTGAGTGGGTGTGCAAGTGTATGTTCAGCAGGTCTTAATTAGAGAAGCCCCGGAGGGTCTCTGCTGCCTTATGCATGAGACTAAAAGACTTCCATGAATACATTAGCCGCTGCGGGCACGTTTCGCTACGCTAGCTGTTAAGTGAGGAGAAACCCGATACACAACATATTCTTTTTTTTGGAAGGGGGGGGGGGGGGGGGGGGGGATATTCAGCGATGACAGAATAAAAATGGTTCACTTTTAAACTGCTAAACTGCTTTGGGGGGAAGGGGGAGGAGGGGAGGTAGCTCGTGAAATCATAACGTTTGGCCCTGAGACTGTTTTCAGGAACAACCTCCCCCCTCCTCCTGCAGCAGCTAGGCAGTGAATGACATTTCTGTGGCTTGAGATTCGGCTCCAGGATGTAATTTCTCCGCTGTGGAGTGGACACCATCAGTCTGTTGGAGGACAGCTGATATACTGCCCCTCACTGAGAGCCCCCGCGAGGAGCTACCAGTTGTATATAGAAAGAGTTGCTGATCTGTGTGTTGGAACTGAGGAGCTGGAGGGAGTCCAGTGGGACTTCATCAACCTATAGCACCCCCCACCCCCATTGCCCACTGTATACACACTTATCACGCATACATGCACTCACATACACATACACGCTTACACACAGACACACCATTCTTACATGTTGTAGCAAAGAACTCAAGCACAGATACACTCACATATTGTACAAACACACACCAACATTAACACACACACACACGAGCATGCACGCATGGACGCATGCACGCACACACGCACGCATGCACACACAGACACACACACACACACACACACACACACACACACACAGGAGACCACTCCACAGTAACAACAGCTGCTGTGTCCATAGAGAGACTGAATCTAACCTTTAAAAAAAAAAACCCACCACCCTGCTAGAAGCTCTAGGAGTCTGAAGGGTAGAGTTTAAAACCTTGCTCTTGTGATGGATTACAGGTTGACACTCGTGGGACGAAGTTTGTCGAGTTTTTTTCATCACATTTTCAGTTCAACTCATTTCAACTGCGGCTTTGTTTTGGTTCACACTGCTCTTTTTGTTTTGATGTTCCTGTTGGACGCGGGAGAGCTGGGGAACACACACAGGTGTGTGAACCAGAACCTTCACTGAATTTGACACATTGATTCCACAGCCTTCAAAAGGCATACAAAGATTGAATATGGGATATGAGATTTATTACAATTTTGGATACAGGATATTCTTTTTCCTAAGGTTGTTCTGATATAATGACTTCCTTTAGGATGTACACACATGTAAATGTGTTTTAAATTATTTATCTAGATATGTCCGTTTATTTGGTCATTTCCAGATGCTGCGAAGCCCATAGTAGACTCTCGACAGTGTTGTGAAATATTAATTATAATATAATAATTACAATAAGCTAATAACAACAGAAAGAAGTACATATTAATAGAAAAGCAATCAGCTTCCAAAAGAGCTGATCTGAGCAGTGGCCATGCTGGTAAACATTACATCAGACCGCTACAGGGTTTCTTGTAGTGCTTGTTTGCATGTTGCATCATGAACAAAACTCATCAATAATGTAATTATTTTCAAATAACAATAATGTCAAAAGATTAGTGATGAGGTCAAATGAAATCTTGTCATATTCTAGTGTTTACAACAAAAGCTATCATATTGTAGGAATTGGTTTTGTATTAAGTACCCATTACAAAATCAGATAAGGTCCAAAACTGCCAATCACTCGATGCTATACTGACACCCTGACCTGCTCCTTACTGACCTGTATTCGCTGTACTTTGCTTGAGATAAAAGTGTCTCTTAAATAACAGCAGTAAAGACCTCATCCTAGATTGCTTAACTCCTGGCCACCGTTTCCCGCAATTCATTCCCTAGGATTTCCATCACTCTGATGAGAGAAGAAGGATCTCCTTAATTAACTTCATTCCTTCCCATTATCAAGCAGACAGAATGTATCACTTGCAGCTAAACGCAATCTTGAGAGCCTTCTTAGTGAGCAATTTATTTCCCTGAATGTAAATTGTGTTAAATTGTCTGCAGCAGCTCTATATTAGTTGTGAATACACATTCTCTGTGACAGGATAAGCACATCTCCATCAGATAACTGCATTGAATGAAGATTCTTTATTTTCTTAGAGTCTGTCCTCAGGCTAGTTGGTCATCTTAACTTTCAGTTCAGTTTGTGCTTCCTGAATCATTCATAGGTTAGCCATATGCATACTTGTGGTTATGCCAATTTGTACTGTGAGCACCCCTTGGTGAAGCAATTAGCAGGTACAAATATGCCATGCTTAAAGGCACCTAGGCACTACAGACTGACATGGGGAATGAGTCGGAGGGGGGGTAGGATATAGTGTATAGCGCCTTGGATAAAAGCTTTTGCTAAGGAACTAAATAGTGTCTGGGGTTTCATTTGTGTACATCCTTTCTTATATGAATTGTTCCTATATATGTAATCAAACTAAAGAGTGGCAACGGAGGGGTTTATCTCTACACATTAATATCTCCTTAAGTTGCTGTGAATTAAAGTAAGCGAGGGGAAATGACAGGTATTTTCCTGCGCGTTGCACAGAGCTTTGTCTTTCCTGAAACATTGCAGACATTTTTCTGTGCGTCTCGAAGGAATCAGGGTTATTAATTTGATAGATGTACGTACTCCCTCTGTGTTGATATTAGAATGACTTTTTATTCAAATTAAGTGGCATGAACTAAACAACCATTGCAAAAGTGTGACATTGAATAAATAAATACGAGGAAAATGGACAAGCATAACTATTTCATCCACCAACAATCAATATTGTGCCATGCTGTAATACTAGTGGTGACATGTTATTGTACAACAACGATTGCAAATTCAGACCATGCAGTCTGGAAAGTTCCATGTGAGCCAAGCCAATGTCAGTGCTCATATTTCTGCTATATTATGTGACATTCTTCACCGATTCAAACGTGTCCTTAGGGTTCAAATAAAGAGAATAATTCAGATCCCACAGAATAGATGATGGAAAATAAAAGATGTAGTATTAATATGATTATCTATGTATTATTTAATTTAACACTTCTGTGGATCTGTGGAGGTAAAGAATGATCTCCAAAAAAAAGGATCAACAAATATAGATAACATCAAATATAGTTTGTGAAAATCTAACCAATTCCCCAGGCTTAGCAAACTTCTAAACATGGTGAAACACAATAACAGCACAACGTTTCAGAAACAATAACAATATTGCAGGCTTTCGTATAAACATGTATTTCTATTGATATAATTATATTTATAGATGTATAACTAACAAGGTTATGCCAGTCACAATGAGTACTCTGTGTACACATGCAGGATGGATATTCCATAGTTTAAAAGAAAAACCCTAAGTAATATAGCCATGCTATGTTGTTGTGTTACATTGTGTTGGTTTACTCAATGGTGACACCTGTTCCTTATATTGAATCAATCAAAAATGGCAAAGCCCTTCTGAAATGTAATGGAGTACAACAACAGATGAGAGTAATTAGAACAATCACATGACTATCACCACGACAAAGCAGCCATTGCCTATTCATTAGTAAATGTAATGCTTGTTGACACACGATGACGTCAAACATATGCTAGTTTAATGGCAATTTGCAAATTACATCGGCCACGCATTTAACAATTTGTGGTTAAGTCTTTGGCAGAACATTCTCCAGTTTCCTCTGTGGAAGTGGTTGAGAGTGGTTCGGTTCACTTAGCCAGCATATATTAAATGGGTTGGAGACTTGTCCGCTGCTAATTGCCTAGAATTCCTGTCTATTAATAGGATGTATACAATGACCTAAATCAAAAGCAATTTTCATCTTTGTGTCAATAAGCTTCACTGCTGCACGTAATTGCTATGCTCACTTTACAAACAGCTCTGCCACTCAGAATCATGGATCATATTTAGATCATTAAATGCCCTCTCGCCTCTCCCCTTCTTCTTCTCTCCTCTCTTCCTTTCTCCCCTCTTCCCTCTTTTCCTCCCTTCTCTCTACCTCCTCCACTCTCCCCTCCTCCAGTGGGAAAGCGAAGGGGATCTCTAAACATTAAATAGCATTTTTGATCAAGTGGTGAGATTTACGAGTATCCTTTTTCATCTCCCTTTCTCTCTCTCCCCTCGACCCTCCCTCCCTCCCTCGGCCATCTATGTGATCAATTTAATGAGCTCTCTCTGAGCTCCCTTTAAGCTCATTAACCTTAGCGGGTGGTTCTTCCCAGAGAGAGGGGGTAGTCATTGATGTGTAGACAGAAGCGAGCCGAGACCTCTGGGAGATACAGCAGGCTCCATGACACCACTTTAAGTACAACAGTAGCCCTGCTGAAACACACACAGACCGGAAACAAGATAGATAAATATTTCAGATCTGAGGAAATAGGTTCTTAAAATTTCCCATGTGTAGGACAGAAAATGAAATCTATTTTAAGTTCAAGGGGGTCATGCAGGCACCTAAATACTGTCTGTGCTGTATTTTGATTGCAATGAGTTTCCTTCCGATCAGTGAACCTAGGGGACCAAATGGTCGTAGTTTTATTTTGTCACAACAGTGATGCTACGCTACATACCATTGCTCTTATATTCTTTATTTTTGGAAAACATAATTTGCCTCCAAACACTGGATTAAACAGGCCCAAATATTAAAGTGTCCCTATGCGCACGAACTTGATACAACATTTAGCTTTAAAGTGACTAGCCCTTAAAGTGACGTCATTCTCTCCTCATTAGCATGTAGAAGCAGCAGTATTGCCTTCCATAGACCTTGGAAGGGCTACCTGAAAAATGGTCAAAAGCAAAACCGCTTAATCGCAAGATTAACAAAGGCATGAAGGTTCTCTACACATACTTGAATCTCTGCAATAAACTCATCTTGAAAAAGGATAGTTTAATCTGATTTATCCACAAAAAGTTTTAAAATGTTACGGCAACATCTCAACCTAATTTCTACAATTTAGAAAAAGGCCCAAAGTCCTGACTTGCAAGATGTAATTATGAAAGACAGGTTACTGATACACTTGCTTATAATATGCTTATTTTTCAAATGTATTTGTTGTCATAATTCTTATACTGCCATCAATTTGGATTTCTGAGAACTATTCACCATTTCATGGAAGGTTAGACATTAAGATGTCTAATATGTGGTCATCAACCTTAGCGGGTCGGAGGCTGACCACCTGGTGAAGTGGTGCAAGCAAAACAACCTAGAGCTCAACGCTCTAAAGACAGTGGAGATGGTTGTGGACTTCAGGAAGAACCCAGCCCCTCTCTGGCTCCACAATCAACATTGTGGAGTCTTTCCGCTTCCTGGGAATTATCATCTCCCAGGACCTCAAGTGGGAGCTGAGCATCAGCTCCCTCGTCAAGAAAGCACAACAGAGGATGTACTTCCTGCGGCAGCTGAAGAAATTCAACCTGCCAAAGACAATGATGGTGCACTTCTACACAGCCATCATTGAGTCCATCCTCACATCCTCCATCACCACCTGGTACGCTGCTAGCACAGCCAAGGACAAGGGCAGACTGCAGCGTGTCATTCGCTCAGCTGAGAAGGTGATTGGCTGCAATCTGCCGCCGCTCCAGGACCTTTACGCCACCAGGACTCTAAAGCGTGCAGGAAAGATTGTGGCTGACCCCTCCCACCCCGGCAACAATCTCTTTGAGCCACTCCCCTCTGGCAGGAGGCTGAGGTCCATCAGGACCAAAACCTCTCGTCACAAGGACAGTTTTTTCCCCTCCGCCACTAGCCTTATTAACAAAGCCTGGAAACCACCCTGACTCTCTCCACACCCCACCCCTGGCTCTACATGCCACCGTACTTAATCTGCTCTTGTAAATCTAAATTGTGTGTATATATTTATACATATATTTATACTTATTTTGTTTGTTCTGTTTAACCTGCAATAGAGAACGTGACGTGCACCTACATCACCAAGACAAATTCCTTGTATGTTTAAAAAACATACTTGGCAATAAAGCTTTTCTGATTCTGATTCTGATTCTGATAGAGCTAGATACCAACTGAAGCAAATGTCAGCAAAGGCAAATGTGACACGGTGACTACCCCTTCAATGAAACAAAATGTCTCTTTTGGTTAACTTATAATGTGTTATCCATGGATGAATTATACGAACGGTGTTATCAATCAAACAAGTCAAATGCAAATCAAGCATTACCATAGCGGCCCTATCCATATACAGCCATTATTTTTTAAAGCAGTAGGCCTATTTCTCCAAGGGCTCTGTGTTGTAAACAACATAATACATGGCTACACAGAATGAGTGTTAAAAACAACACATCTTCTTTCTTCACATTCTCAAGGGATGCGAAGCTATGATGGCTTTGTGGATTCTCAAAGCCTGCTTGTCTCTTTGGCCCCCTCTGTCTCTTTTTTTACAGGCACATCTCCCTCGGGAGGAAGCCATCATTTTGGTTCTCTCTCAAGCAGATGGGTTACCACTGCTGTAATCGGTCGGCTTGCCTGAACCAATATTATCTTGCAGTGTTTTTTTAATTTTATTCCAACAGAAAGGGGAATACATATGCAGAACATCTGCACTTGTGGA
This sequence comes from Lota lota, assembly GCA_026745465.1. Taxonomy (NCBI): domain Eukaryota; kingdom Metazoa; phylum Chordata; class Actinopteri; order Gadiformes; family Lotidae; genus Lota; species Lota lota. Next base: position 12,172,665 of record JACYXH010000479.1, on the reverse strand, counting down.
CATTGATTATTTTTCAGAGGTATAGGCTAAACGAGGTTAAGAGGCACTGCACCCGGGGAAGATTAGTACCATGCAAATTGTGCTTTTATTACTGTTAAAGTCACAGCCATCTTTATAATCCATGGCAGGATGTAGCCACCATGGGTTGCTGGTGTAGCAGTGTGCAGAAGAACCTTGGATGTCATCAAAGAAACGTGATTGTGAATCATGTGAATCATCCATTTGCTTTTAAGACACCGCGACACCTAAGCGAGAGGTAACCTCACAATGTCATCAGGAATCCGGATAAAGTGGGAGGAAAAAACATCAAAGTTATCTTATACAAAGGAGGACGAGAGCCTATTTTGTGCCATGTGATATAACGAGTCTGAAAAGGATTACGTCATCGTTTAGATGGAGGTGGGGCTGGGAGAAAAGATCTTGACTGCTCTCTGGTGGTTGTATTACAAACTACAACATTCCTTAAAAAATACCCCTCTCTCTGGAGGCAAAGCTCCCCACTTAGAGGATGATGCTGACAAAGAACATTTGTGATGGCACCACCTCCTCCTCAAAAGGGTGAAAGAGTAAAGTAGCGTTACGCAATGGTAAACAGCAGTTTCCATTTCCCCCCACTATCAAATCGCTGTAAACAATGCCCCCCTTACTTCCAGGGTGAAGCTAATGTTTGGGATGCCACCAGACAACTGCCTGGTGTTTGCACAGCTCGGATATAGCCTGCCTTCTCAGTGACTCACTGACAGTCATTAGTAAGGGATAAGGCTTCTCGTTTGATGTTGTTGCACCGCTGAAATAGCAAGAAGCATATGATTCTCACCCAAGAAGGCGCCATGCACACTGCCATGCACAGTGGCGCCACTGTAATAGTATTTTGTGTGCTTGCTGTTCATGTGCAAAATTAAACACATGGCCAATAGAAAGATGGCTTTAGGGAGCCATCACAAGGACTGAAGTTGTCTCCAATTCGTATGGAATTGTTGCAGCCTGGCTTCTGCAGCAATTCCATATTATTGCACAGTAAACACAGAGTAATAAGCTGGTGGTTGACTTGAAAGGGTAGAACTTTAGGACTGATTAAAACAATGAATTGAATTATGTACAAGTAGAATGCCTTGCCTAAAGGTAGCCTGGTAGTATGAAGGAAGGAAGGTCAGTACATGTTCTGGCATTGTCTTATTATTTCTCTTATTTCTCTTATTTCAAACATTGTCTATGCATAAACTGAAAGAAACAATTACAGAACTATAGAGCTACTGGGGCAGGATAGTCTAGTGATAAGGATGTTTGTCTCCCAGTTGAAAGGATAGGTGTTTGTCTGCTTAATGACTAAATATTAATACAGTTCACGACACTTTGCTCAAGTTGGGTGCAGATGTGATTCTCATCCCGTCTACGCTACGCGATCCCAGCAACGACAGCAGTGGTGGCTACAGACCATAATAAGTCATCCAGAGTTCTCCGTCTGCACTGCTTATTGTACAGCGAAATGTAGTAGAACTAATATCTTTAAATATTAGTCCAATCGTTCACAGTGAATGGCTCCCAGCCCTCCGCAGGCGGAGGAGAATATAGATATAATTTCACGAGCACCTCGCCAACGCAGTGCAGATCTCATTTCAGTTGCTAATGTATTCACGTTGGAAGCGTTTCCCCTTCTTCTCGCTTTGTTCCCTGGAAGCAAAGTGTTAAGTGTGCCAGGGTAGTGATTTCTTAGAGTGGTGTTTGCAGGCTTGAATGGGGGGGGGGGAGGAGAGAGAGAGAGAGAGAGAGAGAGAGAGGGAGAGAGAGAGAGAGCGAGAGAGATGAGGTCTTATGCAAGGCCATATGTACATTTAATTAGTTATTCTGTCCATCTTGGTTAGCCATCTCTGCCGTCTGGATCAAACAATTTGTATTCATAAAGTTTGCGAATGAAACTAATTTAGTCACCACCACTCTACCGTTATTTTCATCCACTAAGACCACACATGTCATCCTTCTGCTGCTGGCTATGATAATGTTATCAAATTAATGTTTTGTACAATGGAGTGCTTGCTTCCATGCCATAAATTCCATGATGACTGTATTATAGCACGGTGATGTCCTGACTTATTTTAAATAAATACTCGAGCAGACACTTTTAGCCAAAGCGACTTACAGTGAATTCAGATACAGGTCAATATGGAGCAGGTAGGTGGCTAGGCATCTTGCTCAAGGTTACTGACAGTCAGGCTGTGGACATGGGGGATCGAACCAGAGCCACTAAACTACATCCACCACCTAAATGTATATAAACATGCCATTGGGTGGATGCTTTTATCAAAAGCGTCTAACGTGAGTGAGTTAATTCATGGGTGGCCCCAGAGGGAATCAATCGAACCCCAAACACTGGCAGTGTTAACCCCATGCTCTAGTAAAGCTAGACAGGTCCGCATGGTAAAGAAACCTTCAGATCTGTTTTAAATTAATTGCTTCGGGCACAGAGGTTTTGGTCTCAGTCCATGTTAATCGTTTTAATTTAAATCACCAGTCAACTTAAAGCGTATGTATTGACTGCATTAAAGTATACGTAATGATAGCATTTATATAAATATATAAATTATGTTAATGCACTGACCAATACAGCATAGCTAAAATTGGTATTTGGGTCATCTGCTGGAGTTAAGCTTCTGAATGAGCACATTTTTATAGGGTGGGAAGCCCCGGGCGACTGCTGCTATTGGTTATTCAAAACATGCTGCTGCTGCTGCTGACTGCCCTTGAAAAGTCTTGTTTATACAAATTTAAATTAAATAGCATAGAGCAGATAGAAAAAAATGGCTTGGTGGTTTAAATTAGTCTTTAAAAAAGTAAACAGATTACACAAAGGAATTGTATACATAATAATACAACCCTGTTCTGCAGTGAAACCGTTCACAGTCCTTATAGGTGTTAATGCTTGTGATATTCCTGGAATGGAATGGGACTGAATGTAAAGAGTGGATGTGAGAGGTTGCTGGGGGTGGCCCGGGAATGAGGGGAATATGTGGGGCAGGGTGGTTTTAAGGAATGAGGTTAGGGTCTCCAGCACTCGCTGTAAAGAAAAATAAAATACAAAAATGTGCTCCCCTGGGTGCTCTATATGTCACCCAGCTCTGCATTGCTCAGTTGGCCACACCCGCTGGCCAACCTTTTTGAAATGTCAGTACCATAAAACCTGCAAAGGATTCAATGTGCCGGACCCTCTGGTGTCAAACGCCATTAGTTTTAATCTTATTTGTGGTGAAATTGCTCTTGAAAGGTAAAGGGATCTATAACTGTCTGTACACCCCGGGCGAGGCCACTGTAAATCTCTCTCTATCCATCTCTATCTCTCCTTCTCTCTTACCATCCTTCTCTTTCCGAATCTCCATAAATTTATATCGCTATATCTCCCTCTCCATCTCCTCTCTGTCCCTTTATCTCTCCTTCTCAATCTCTCTCTGTGCTGATGGTTTCTTTCCCAAAGTTCATTGGATTGGAAAGTGGATGGCTACATTCAGCTGGGCTGGGAGGCGTGCAATGGCAGACAGGCTTTGGGGCGCAGTTAGCTATATGAGTTAAGTCATTGTTAGCTGAAAGTTAAGTAACTGTTAGCTCGAAGTTAAGTGACCGATAGCTCTAATTTATGTAACTGATAGCTTTAATGTGACTGATAGCTTTGCTATCTATGTAACTGTTAGTTACTGTTCGCTATAGGGAAACTGAAACAAGATAGGATGTGAAGGTCAATGTACGTATGAAGTAGTCAACATTGAAATCATTATTGTTCACTCTTTTGCTGTTAGGGGAGTGTGTTAGGGCGTAGCCATCATGGATGTGGTCCACACTGACACAGCACACGGTACTGCATCCATACATACAGTAAGTACAGAGACATGAAAGAAACAAGCGAGGGGGTTTACTTCATGGCCTGGGGCATATTACAAGACCATGTTGATGGGAGATCATAACCAAAAAATATCTCGTGGTTAGTTTCTCACTCTGAGCCACTGGTTAGCTCAGTTAAGTTAGGGCTGGCTGCGGCCATATTGCCAATAAATAAGATTGTCTAAATAGTATATCAACCAGATATCTCTCCCTTTGTATCGTCTTTCAAACTTGTAATCCAGAAGCAAATCCCAATATCTTTCTACCTTTATCTCGGTTTCTACATTGGTTTCAACAACCAGCATTGGCTGCGACCGCACTGCTGACGTTAAGACTTATACGAGATGTGTGTATCTGCACGAGCCGTAATAACAAAATGGCGGGTGTTAATACCAAAGATGGTGCTTGGATTATATATATGATTTATTTTTGGCCTGCTATTGATATAACTATATATATACGTATATAAAGCTATATGTATATATATATATATAGCTATCTAGCTATATGTTCTGTTTAGCTTTGTGTTAAGTAACTGCAATATACATCTAAGTTAAACAACTGTCAGCTATAAGTGAAGTAACTAACTGCTATAAGTTATGTAAGTGTCAGCATAAGTGAAGGAATGGTCCTTGAAGTTGTATTAACTGTTGGCTCAAAGTAATGTAACTGCTCGGAATGAGGACAGGCCCACGTTTAGTGATGTGTCCTTGCCACCAGACAAGCAACTTGGAAGATGTCCTCTCCACTCTGCCCCTCGCTGCTAGCGGAGGTAAGTTGGCGAGCGGGGTCAGCCAAGCGGTCGGATCCATTTGTCCAGTGATGTCACCATATGTTCAGGTACATAAGGGTCACTTTCAAGGTATTTTCCCACTGCGCAGTTCTCCAGGCTTCCTGACAGTGATGTGAGAAGAGGAGGAGGGATAAGATGAACAGTTGAATTACTACGGTCAGGTTTATCGAGGCAGAACACAATGAGGCAAATCTCTGGAAATGGAACAGATGCAGATCAGAATGTTCTGATAACATGACAAATACTAAAGAAAATATAAATCAATTTAACTAGTGTTCTTAATCCTTTTGCAATTTGGAATATAGGCACTCTGCTGAGTTGTTTTGCTAAAGCTTGTTAGTGTAAGTCGCTTTGGATAACAAGTCTGCAAACTGGCTAAAGGTTTTACTATTTGCTATTTTCAGTTTCAAAAATCCTAAAGAAAGTTTGAAAGCGCCTCCGAAAAGTGGAATGAGGAAACCACGGGGTAGGGAGGGTGATTCCTAGTCCAGAAGACATTTCATGGCCAATAAAATAAATGATTAAATACGAAATCTGAAGTTTGTAATATTGAGGTATATCTGCATCAATATCTGGAAGTATATCTGCATCTATCTAGAAGCTGTGTGAGTTACTCTTGGCAGATGTGTATGCGAAAGGAGGAAGTATATATTCACAGTCTGCGTTTTTGAGACAACGGGCCTCAGCCACAGACGGTATCTGGCCTCATTGTATTAGACGTCTAAGCCACTTCCTCTGTGAAAGAGAGAAGGATGGTTCTATCTGGAGGAGGAGCGTTTCACTTCCTCTATCCTTGATGAGTGTGGTTTCCGCTGAGGCTGTGGCTCTATCTCTGTGAGTAGATAGCAACATGCACAGCAAAGGCCCGGCACCGCAAGGTTAAGTGGTAAAAAACACAGACACATACATGCGCATACTTTATAAGTACACCGTGCTCCTTGTATGTGCTTAATGTGCACTAACTCTGTGGATAATATATTCATTGTAAGATCTATGGGCTATGTATATCTTCTTAGCCAAACAGAGCAGAAAATAGTTCAGCCCTTCTAACCTTGATGTTATTTACCTTCATGTATTTCATTATTGCTATTGCACTCGCTGATAATAATTTAAAAAAAAGGTGAAACACTTCTAATATGAACATAGAATGTGCTTGATGCCAGAAACACAAAGCCATGTGTACAGTGTCATGGCTCACTTCAGCATAGCCATCACACACACACACACACACACACACACACACACACACACACACACACACACACACACACACACACACACACACACACACACACACACACACACACACACACACACACACACACACACACACACACACTTGGCTGTGCTGCTACCCTGCCTCCCTGTCTCTTTGACCGCCCGTAGAAAACAATCCAAAAATGACACTGCCACGTGACAGAGCCACAGCTGTCCAACACATGGCTAGCCTTGCTACTTCATGTGCCAAAACACGTAACCGCTTGTTTTGTGTTTCCCCTGCAATCCTGCCACAGGATTGCAATTGGGCCATGGCAAAATATAGAATCACCCAGCAGGCTTCAATCTCTCTCCTTCTGTCTCTCTCTTTCTATCCTTCTCTCTCCGCCTCTTTCTTCCCGTCCTTGATGCTGGACCACATGTAGTGACAGAGCCATGCTTTTGTATGTATATTTGTTGTTTTGATGTTTGTATGTTTGGGCAAACAGGTACAAGGCTTGGCTGTCCTGTAGGGATGCACCGATTTATCGGCCGTACATCAGTATCGGACGATATCTGCCTTGTTGACTGCCATCGATCAATCGGCAATTAAGATGACATTCGCCAATGGCAGTGGTCGTTTATCTGTTGTGAAGCATCAATTCTGAAACTGTTATTTTTCATTTATTTTGTCATGTGAAAGGTTATATTAAACATTGTTTCATATATTTGCATGATTGAATGTGTGCTCATTCAAGTGTGATGAAGGGCTGAAAAACTATAAACAGTTCTGTTATTTTTTTATAATGAAGATTTCTTGATTTCCTGGCATAAAAGGGCAAGTAAAAGAAGAAATAAAGACAAAAACGAAATAAACATCAGTATCGGCTATCGGTATCAGCCCAGAATTACATAATACGTGCATCCATACTGTCGTGCAAGTGTGTGTGTGTGTGGATGTGTGTACACACTTGCTGGGAACAAGCGTACACTGTGAAACCATGGCAATATCCTACAGTCCCTTGATATTCCTTATTTAGGATTTCAGGGACCCATCTTCCCTTGCTCTCTCTCCCTGCCAATGTGGAGCACCAGATGGCATTGTCAGAAGCTCTATAATACTGTAGGGAGCTTCCAACTGTGGGCCTCTGCTGGGCATTGTGGAGGAAAATTTGAATTCATAACACCACGAACAATTCCAGACATGAAAATACACAGAAGAGTGGGGATTTCCACCATTCTCAAAAGATAATTCAATTGTTCCCCCGTCAAAAGACAGACCTGCCAAGACAGCCTTTGTCTAGTGGCTAGGGTGTTTGACTTCCAGCCGAGAGGTAGGGTGTTCGATCTATCGCCCTACTCTTTCCTTAAAGTATCCTTAAAAGGCCCCCACCTTCCTGACTATGGCTTGTATCAGAATTTACTGCTGCTTTAAAATGATCTAGTAAATAGTAGTAATAAAAAAATCAAATTTCATAGCTAAGGCTAATGGTTGTTGTTTGAGGCCAGTTTGAGGCCAGTTTGAATCTGTCAGGTGCCCTCATGACTCCCATGCAGCAAGCCTTATTTGCACTCTGCCAACGCTAACTGAAACCGTGAGCTGATGAACCGATATAACACCTTTTCCTTCCCTCAGAGCGAGTCACTCCAACAACCAATCATACTTCATTTCATAAGGTGCTGGAGGGGGTTATAGAGGATGTCAGTGGGGTGGAGATTGACACTGTGTGGCAAAACAAATCTCATTTGAACATGATTCATCCAGATAGCTGCGTCAAATGTATTCAGATTTGACATCAGAGACTCAGACGGATGCTGGCAGCCCGGTGCACGGCACTGAATAAAACATTTGTTCCACCATCCGCTTCCTGGGGCTGGTTGATCTGTGGTGTGTGTGTGTGTGTGTGTGTGTGTGTGTGTGTGTGTGTGTGTGTGTGTGTGTGTGTGTGTGTGTGTGTGTGTGTGTGTGTGTGTGTGTGTGTGTGTGTGTGTGTGTGTGTGAGAGAATGGCTTCACCCAAAACGACTTGCTGGGTTCACCATGGGAGAAACAATCACAACAAGGAAGAATTATGACAGGATATGATTATTTTACTGAGTCTTTTGGTTGTCTACTTTTGAAAACAAGTAGCAACTCGAGACAGAAGACACGTCTGTGACATTTAAGTCATGAGTAGACAATCTGGTTACAAACTAAATGTCTGCAGTCTACTTGTAGTCATCCATGAGAAAGATGCCCAATGCCTACATCCTCATAAACGATGTGCTGGAAAAAACCATATGCTAAATTACTAAATGGTAAAAGGTGGTTTCTGTTCCTAAAGTTCATGTAACTTATTTAAAGAGAGAAAAGGCAGCTCACTGATTTACACTTTCTATTATCTCTATGTCGCTTCACATGTGGGCCCTGTGGCATATGTGTGACATTAATTAATGTATGTGTTAATGTCATGTGTATGTGTGAGATTAATGAAAATATTAAATATAGATTATAGATACCTTACCTAACCTTTATCTGTTAAGGTCTCAAGCAATACAGGGGGACCTACTATTGAACAATATGTGCAATATTAAGTGAACACTGTGCATACTCAAGAGTCTATAGCCTACTATATAATAATACATATATAGGAAATGTTTTAACGGAGTCAAATAGAGAGTTGATGTTACATTGCTTACAAATAACAGTGGCTTGCTCAAGGGCACTCTGACACTGCTCATCACTGTGTCACACACTGACCTTCTGCTACATCTCTCTGTGTGTGGAACAGGCAACTGTATATATAACTCCTAACTGTGATTCAAAGTCGTTGGTGTCGTCATCACAAAACACATGAAGACATGTTTATCATGTTCCAGCTACCGAGCTCGGTGAGACGAGAGCTTTAGATATATAAGGAAACACTGAGCCCTAGTGGCCACACACCCCGTCAGCGCCAACAGCTAGAGCCACCGCATTTGGGTAGTATGTTCCTTTTTCATGACACTGCCTTCAGGACGTGAATTTATTTTCTCTTGGATGGCGAGTAGATGTCATGAGTAACTCAAGAATAAATAATGAAAATGTGATGAAACACAACACGTACCTAACCTAATACCTAAACTTAACAATATCTAAAAATTCCTAAACTAACCCTTACCCAAATGTAACCATCTTTAGCATAAAACCTCAACTTAACCATCTCTAACCTAACACCTAAACTAACCATCTCTAACCTAATACCTTAACCTAACCGTCTCTAACCTAATACCTAAACTTAACCATCTCTAACCTAATTCCTAAACTTAGCCAACTCTAACCTTATACCCAAACTTAATCATATAACCAGCTAGAATGAGCAGTCACTTAATGTAGATCTCTAAATAAACGTGAATTACAACTCAAGTCGTAGGAAAAAGTAACTCTCCTTCGCCTTCGTCTTAAAGAGAGGCAAGAAAAAAAAAACGGAAAACTTAAACCTATAGGGTCCTATAAATGCGGTCCTATGAGTGCCTCTGGTAGTGCAGGAACAGACTATGGCCCCATTTAGATGCACGTCGTTCAACGTGCATGTCCTTATTATTACTTTCAGTATCAATGTTGCGTGTATTCATTTCCTGCGTCAATACTCGATCACGACTGTAAAGGCTTGCTTAAGAGGCAGCCCTGTGGCATTCGATTTTGTAGGAATTGGAGTGTTTAAGGAGCGGTCTTCACAGGTCATCACTAACTAAAAACAATAATTGTACACAAGAGGTTATGATAAAGAGCCTGCGAAATGTGAGGGAGGAAAACACTCATCATCTCATTATTGAGATGATGAGATGATTACATGGGATAAACAGAGACTTGCAATGTGTGTAACAGCAATGAGAAATAATAACAAACAGAGACTAACATCATTCACTGACAGCAGGGGGCAGCATGTAGCCATCCTCTATCCTCCCCCAAATCCCCACCACTCCCCCATGTCCAATGACCACTCACCACCGGCTGCCACTGCTAATATATAGGATCAGCCATCATCCAACAAACACGCTGAAGTAATGGCTGCCAGCGGGTCAACAACACCTGTCTATTTTCACCGTTTCGCCCTGGCCGTCTCTCCCCCCCCCCCCCCCCCCCCCTCAACACATTTCCTCTCATCTACCAGAGCCCCCCTCCCCCAGCCCTCCCTCAGATCAAACCTCGGTTTCTGCTATAAACCCCAGTGCTCCGTCTCATTATGTGCTCAACTGATCAACCGTACCAGTTATGCTTTGTCTTCATTCGCGGCTGATTAAAAGACGCCTATTAAGGAGCCGCTGGGGCTAGTGCCTGGAGCTGCGGCCGTGGGCGCCCATAAAGTGAAGGTGTAGACTGCTGCTCTCCCCGTAACCCCCTCACCACCACCCACTGCTCCTTTCACTGGCCGCTGGAAGAGATTAATTTCATTTAAATGTGAACAACTGAGTTGAAAGTATGAGCCCCAATGTATTTGCCACTATGTTTGTTTTGACAGTGGATTTATTAAATTTAGTTCTTATTTCCGATGATACTGAATATGCCATGTTGGTTCAAATGCACGGGTTATATATAGTTAGTTATTTGGAAGTTGCCATTTAGAATAAATACCCCTATCAAGCCTCCCCAACCCTTCAAAGACAGCATCACACAAAGGCCAAGCCAGCTTACTGAGAGAGAGAGAGAGAGAGAGAGAGAGAGAGAGAGAGAGAGAGAGAGAGAGAGAGAGAGAGAGAGAGAGAGAGAGAGAGAGAGAGAGAGAGAGAGAGAGAGAGAGAGAGAGAGAGAGAGAGAGAGAGAGAGAGAGAGAGAGGCTGATCTGTGTGGGGGTGGGGGGTTAAGATTGAGGAAGAAGGAATACACACACACACACACACACACACACACACACACATACACGCAAGCCACTGGAGTGCATGCTATCACAGGCACAGTGGGACCTGCTGTCCTCTAAGATGTCCTCCACAGCGGGGTGTGGTGGGGAACCAGGAAGTGGACACGGGGTCTGGTGTATGATGATAGGATAATAGGGCACTAGACCAGCTTGTTATAGATGGATACATGCACACATTTGTCATTTGTAGATTTGCAGAAAGTATGGTGTTTTTATTATATGTTGAGGCTTAGCATATTTTAAGGTGTTCTTGTGTGTTTGAGAGTGCTGTTTTTGTCTGGATTTGAGGAAAGAGGGGTAGACACACACACACACACACACACACACACACACTGACACACACAACCTATGCACAGTTTTATACAACCCAAAAAATGCGAAATTGCACTCAAACAAATACACGTGTACAAAAAACGGCATTATTAGAAATACACAAAATGGATTGTTTGTGTGTGTATATGTGTGTGGGTACACATTTTAATGTCCATGATGCAATGCCGTCCCTGTGTCAGCCATGTCCGGAATGTGCCGTGTTACGTGTCACGGCACCATCTCAAAGGAGATCAGGCTGACAGGCAGGAGTAGACTGTTTAAAACATGGACCAGATAGCTACTGGGATGCTGTGCCTTTATTGATCTGCTGGGGGACGTTAGGAAGACACTGCATCCATTTAAGAGCCACATGAAGCATTAGCTAGATTAGCATGTAGCATTAGCTAGATTACAGCCTAGGGGGCAGCCCACTTTCTCTTTCCTCGTCAAGCTGCTATTTCTGCCACTTTGAAAGATTGGGTTTATGTTGAAAACATAGTTTTTTTGTATATTTGTTCCTCTCAAAGGAACAGAGAACATCAGGGTGGACTGATTCTCAACTCTGATGAATACCAAAAAGCAGTCAGAGAGAATTGAGAATCCACCCCAATGTTCTTTGCGTCTTTGAGTAGACCTGAAATTGCATCCGGAGGGAATACTCTGACGCTTGTGTGTTGTACTTTTAATAAAAAGAAAAACCCAATAACAAAATTGTTGATACATTTTCACCTTCGGAAGCGTTCAAACTAATTCTCCTGCCAAGGTCTTCACTTGATAATACTTGCATCATTATGCTGAGCACAATAATGCTTTGTAACGCACACGCGCATACTCACACACACGCAAGCACAAACACACACACACGTTCCACAAGCCTCCCAAATACTTGCATTATATTTGGCAGGCAGCAACTAAGCGGAGGGGGGTGATGTTGGATGTCAGTTGGTAATCTTTGCTACAGTAGGTATACTAAACCTGGCCGAGTCATACCACACAGACACAAGCACACACCCACACCCACACAAACACACAGCCCCAGAGGGCAGTGATGCAACGGAGAGACATTGCCAGTGTGTTTCTGACTAGGATGTGATTAGATGTAGAACCCTGCTAGTCATCTCCGAGCCTGCTATCTCAATCATCATGTGTGCTCAGCCCCGGGCCCCTGGGGGACCACCGCTCCTCCCAGTGTGTGTGTGTTAATGTGTACCTATCCCGTTATGTGGTTTTGCCTCCTGCTGGGTATATGCAAGTCTGTTTCGGTCGATGCAGGCATAGAGGAGGATGACCTCGTTTGGGTGCATTTTATATAAATGTAGGTGGATAACAATGTGTTTTGTAGAGAATATGGGTATGAATGTGCATCTATATATATACAGTATATATGTGTGTGTGTGTGTGTGTGTGTGGGTGTCTGGATCTTTTTATACATTTGTGGCAGTTGGTTGAATTTTTTATTGTGGTTGTATATGTGTTATGTGTGATTATATGTTGTGTGTGTGTTTACCTGTGTATTTAAGTGTATGTGTATGTGTATATGTGTGTGTGTGTGTGTGTGTGTGTGTGTGTGTGTGTGTGTGTGTGTGTGTGTGTGTGTGTGTGTGTGTGTGTGTGTGTGTGTGTGTGTGTGTGTGTGTGTGTGTGTGTGTGTGTGTGTGTGTGTGTGTGTGTGTGTGTGTTTTAGGGCTGCAACTAGAGATTATGTTCATGGTCGATTATTGTAACCAAAGTGCAAAAGTCCAAAGGGATATCCTAAATTTACTTGCTTAATCTGACAAGTAGCAAAGAAAAACGGAACTATTTCTTTAATAAGGATCCATGAACCAAATATTTGAATTGAACTGCAACATCAAGCAGCAAATGCTTGTTACTTGATGACTTAAGTGATGGATCGATTATCAAAATAAATTTTCCATCAATCGACTAATCGTTGTAGCCCTAGTGTGTGTGTGTGTGTGTGTGTGTGTGTGTGTGTGTGTGTGTGTGTGTGTGTGTGTGTGTGTGTGTGTGTGTGTGTGTGTGTGTGTGTGTGTGTGTGTGTGTGTGTGTGTGTGTGTTCTCGCGCTCACACCTAGAAGGAAGAGAGGACACCAGTCCTTGAAGCAGTGTCTCTTCTGATCTGAGTCTGCCTGACCTCCTTTGGTGCATGGTCTGCCAGGTGTAGGATTATGGAGTGAGGGGTGGTTGGGTTGGAGGGCAAAGGCTACATGAGTCTTCTCTTTCCCCCGGCTCCTCCACCTTTATGACCTGGTGAATCTCCCCTCTACCCCCGACCCTCCCACAATCAGCACCAGCCACTGTCACAACCCTCAGTGTACAGTAGTCACATGGTTCATATGGAGCCAGAGCGAACCGCCACCGCACTGCAGGGCCAGACTTCCTTGTGATTTCAATACAACAGTCATAGTGAGGTGAAAATGAAAAGTTGTCTCTTTCTCTCTGTCTATCTCTTTCCGCTCTCCCTTTCACTCTCCTTTTCGTCTACCGGCCTCCCAGATTTGTGATGATTGAATTTCAACAACATTGAATTTGGAATGGCAGGGTGGATCTCTCTCTCTCTCTCTCTCTCTCTCTCTCTCTCTCTCTCTCTCTCTCTCTCTCTCTCTCTCTCTCTCTCTCTCTCTCTCTCTCTCTCTCTCTCTCTCTCTCTCTCTCTCTCTCTCTCTCTCTCTCTCTCTCTCTCTCTCTCTCTCTCTCTCTCTCTCTCTCTCTCTCTCTCTCTCTCTCTCTCTCTCTCTCTCTCTCTCTCTCTCTCTCTCTCTCTCTCTCGTTATTTTGCTTCTACCTGTTCTTGGGAGGCATAACAGACTGATGTACTCTGGGTAATAGGCAAAGGAAAAGGAACACGCCCAATGGCATGCCCTGCAGATTGCAAATCAAATACCTTCTTAACCCTTCTGCAAATTGTTTCCTAAACCCTGAGGCTGGGCCCCAGTTGAACCTGGAACTCTGCCATCGATAGGATGCTACCTCCTCTCATAACCCCCAGAAGATTCTGGGAGGTTAGTTTGTTAATTTCTCTCATCCAGGTAGGCTTGTGTAGCCTGTGGACATGGGGGTTCAAACCCAACATTTTGTCTGGGAGTCGAACACCTTGACCACTACACTATCCCATTAGGAGTTTGATTATTGAAGTGCAATTAAGTCACTTAAATATTCTCCAAACCACGGCTACATAAATAGTGTAGAGTTTTATCTAAAAAAGAGCATTCTGCTTCTGTACATTGCAGGCCTGGCGAGGGCATCCCAAGAACTACAGCTAAGTCCCAGTGCACACGGCCTATATACCTACTTCCTGTGGTTACAGTGTGGATTTACAACGCCTCAACACACCATGATGCTCACATACAACACCTGATCGCCATCGGAGAGAGCTGAGATGCTGCTAGACCGTGAGAAATGCTGACTTAAGGGGTCATCTACGCAAACGTAAAAATGCAAATGGTCATTACAATTACTGGGAGAGGGTAGACTATCGGGTGACTATTAATAGCATCAGGTAAGGGGGTGCAGGGCCTCCTGGTGGCGGATGGTGTGTTTTTGGTCTTTAATGGGACACTTTATCTTTTGTTTCCACTTGGCCAAGAGTCCACTCTGTAAAGGTCAAGGCTCCATTACACATTTGTTCCTGCAACAGGAGCAACGTTATTTCAGGGCAAGGCCTACTATATTTAACTTCCTGTTGACAAAGCATTCACTAATGGTGAATGCTCGGAAACAGAAACAAATATATTACGAATCACATAGTTTCTGAAAAAAAGTTATGTTTTCAGTTACAATAATATGTTCAGTTAGATAAATGTCTCCTATAATAGGAAGCATTTAACAAACTTTTAAAACTCAAATATATATTGTGTTCACCAATTCAACTGTTCAGATATTCTATACATTAGAACAGAGGAAATCCACTGTCTGCATTCGCCATAGTAAGACATCTTTAATTAGAATGATTAAGTTGAGCATTCAACAGATTATAAAAAAGGGCAGAGCACTGCTGATCTCAAAGGTTATGCTTCGCCTCCCTTTCCAACAGAATAATCGTTTCTGCTTTAATGAGGTCACTCAGTAGAAAGTTCAGGTCAGTTAATAAGAACAGGCAGTTCACTTATTTGTCTTCTTGAACTACATTCAATAACGTTTTCAACCTTTTCAAGAAAGGTATTATTTTTGAGATATGAGATATTTGATTAAACACATCGCTCTTGATTATGATACACAAGCAGAGCACAAACTTCTCGGTCATCCTATCTAATGTCATGTTGACTTTTCAAATAAGAGCTTAAATCAACTACACCATCTTTTCTAATATCCAACTTTAAAAAAAATAGCAATATAATCTCAATGATGGGTACCTTTTTCAGATCTGATATCACATATAACTGGACATTTATTGAAACTTGAGATTATTGACATCAATGTGAAAGCAGTTGTGTGTAAGAATCAGGTTCCGGAGGGCACCTGATAAATACACAGGACCAATCAACACAGGTGGGACACAATCAAGGCTAATGAGGTTAGAGAAAAATTATAACTAAGGACCTCTAGGGGAAGAAACAAAAAGTACAAAGACCAACAGAACAATTCAAACTTGTGACAATGTGTCCTCTTCAGTAGGAAGAAAGCCCGGCGCAAAATTGCACAGCTATCTCGATTCTCCAGTAACAGTACAAATATAATCCAACTAAAAAATAACCACTCCTGTTTAAAAGCAATTAAAATACTGCAGTGTTGTTGTACAATATTAAATGTTTGTAGCAATGTCCACTGCTGCACGCCAGCGTGCAGCAGTAGGTGCAGTGCTTTTCCCACTCCACCTAGGTGACTTCCCTCGGGCTCCTCCAAACCAATGGACACAGGGTGGTGATGTTGAAAAACCGGTTTATTGTAAAGGTTGCATAGACTGAGGCATGCAGATGGCGCTCCATACTGCCACGCCAGAGAGCTCTCCCTGAGTGTGTGTGGTGATGGCTGGTTTAACCTGTGCACACTGATTGCTTAATGTGCAACAGGTGTGCAGCCTCACCCAGCCCCAGAGTCCAATCAGTCTGACTCAGGCCAGGTGAGGCTGCTTAAACCAGCCATCATCCACACACACTCCCACAATGTTTAATATTGTTTGTGTGTACAGAAGGTTTAGTTTGTGTGTGTGCTTTGGATGCCATATTTTGCCATATGATCAGCTGCAGCAGTAATACTCTGAAAGTGTTTATGAAGAGTCTTGCACATCGCCTTGGCATCGTCGCTTATGCCACCAGGCCCCGTTAACAGTACAGTGAGAGTGCAGTCTGGTTTCACGCCCAATCTTTTGCATATAGTAATTTGTTTCTTTTCTTTTTTGAAAGATCAAAGCCATGATCGCAAAGTCAACATTTTTGACAAAGGTTTTTATGTCATTATGTTACATCCAATCAACAGCCTTCCATATCACATTTATTTTCAGTCGTGACCCGTTCCGTGTAACACATGCCAGATCCCCGCCCCAAGGAAGATGATTGAAGCAAATTTGAAGCGAAAGAAAGTGAAATGCCTCCGTTCCTACAGATTTGAGTTCGTCAGACTTTAAATGTTAATCTAAAATCTGATTTGTGGGACTACCCATGATCTTACCCAACATTTCTTAGCAATTAACTAATTGCCCTTGCAGCATTTCAAATTGTCATTAATCAACATTAACAGGGTAAAACAACGAGTCATAGCATGGCAAATAATACAGCATTGATTGAACAGAAACAAGTGTTCTCATAAACCAAACATTACATTTCCAGTTGGCTGATAGTCACATGCTGTGTAGGCACAATATTGTTTGTTAACATATGTTTGTTGTTAAAGTTTTGTGTACACATTTTCTGGTAATACTTCAATTCAGCCTAGATAGCATGCCAAGTGAGTTTGTTGGTAGTGATTCTCTGTACTAGAAAACAGTAGAGGCTAGCCTTGAATGGTGCAGTACCTCTGCTCTCTGTTACAGCACGTCGCACACAGGTATCAGCTTTTATTTGTTTGATGTGTGTCACAGGGCCAATGGTCAAGAATAACGCTCTTTGTTCAAATGGGCTCAGTCGTTTGTCAGCAACTTTTTGACCCTGTTGGACCCAAAGTCCTTCATTCAGAATTGACTGTCAAGCGCGTGCAGGTGGGTCTGCGTGGGTGCGGGTGTGTGATTCTAGTACCTTCCATCTCTCACTGCCTGACAGACATGAGACTGCCTGTTCAGACATAAAATGCTGTGTGTAGTACTTGATTATTATCATCTAGTTTATCTCTGCAAAAATACTACGTAATGCATACCCAACGTAATATTAATTTGAACTCAACTTATGGATAGTTATAGATGCAGGATACTGTATTAAATGGCAAACAAAACTGTTTGTGCAGTCTAAAGGTTTAGCTGTATTTTCATAAATTGCATTTCAGACAACCAGCAGTGCCCAGTCATTAATAAGCTACCCAGTGGAGCACAACATCAAAAAATATATAAATATTTAAAATAAATTGCACATTCATAGTCATAGCCTTTGAACTAGACTTAAATGCTTTTCCCGAAGCATAAAAAAAATCATGTTTTAGAGGCTCTATTTAATAATTGTTCCTAGCGTTACCCATTTCATCACTTTCTCTCATTTCCTGCTTCTGTGATTCTCTCGACCTATATATCACTTGAACAACTCGTGACAGTCTAAACAAATTGTTTCAACTCAAATTAGGATGAAGATAGAAGACAGAGTGAATGAATAGCTGGCTCTCTGACACGCATACGGAATAAACGAAAATAAGAAAGATTCATCAAATGGTGCAACACAAAAACCACAAAGGTGAAACGTTCATTCAAAAAGTGTAATGTTTCAGTGAGGAGGCCACGTTTACAGAACAGACTCGCTCTTTCAAGCCCTTAACAACACCTCGTTATCAGTCAAGTCAATCAGTGTTGTCCCAAATTGATGCGTCAACTAATTGTCTAATACAAAAGTGCATTTATGTACTGCTGACTAGATAGAGTGCAAACATTATTTGACATTATATTGATTATTTTCACAACCGTCAGCCTGCTGTTCTGACCGGTGTCTTGGGTCCCAGCCATGTAAACTCTAGCAATTATATATTTGACCATAGTTCCCTTATCTATAATCCCCTCCTCGCTTCACGAGTCCATGGAATGGCAGCAGACATTGAGGCTGTCATGGACATGTCTCACATTAATTAAAATGTCATTTAGTGTTTGAGCAGAAGAAGGAGTCACGCCGGCGCCTGGCTTCTCCTTCAAACAAAGTCCCTTCGATAGAAGACGGCAAGTTAGACTTAACTTTGGCTACTTTTAGTCAATACCATTTCAAGAACCATAGCAAACAGTGCCAGTCAAACAGGACAGTTAAATTGTATATAAACAGCAGGTAGGGATATTTTTTAGTTGGTCTAATGGGCTATCTCTTCTTGTACATAGACAGGTTATACATGGAATACAGATGTGTTATGTACTCAGTTTGTCATGAGACAAGCTCGGCCTATCATAAAAGAGTGTCTCACTAGAGATTGTGCAAATGCAGTTGTTACGTTTTAACGTTTGACTTTTAATGACTTGCATTTTAGACTTTTAATATAGCACACAATAACACAATAACAGAGGCCCCCATACTGTACAGTTCAGGTCATAGAACACGATTTGAGTGGTATCCGGTTTGTACATCGCAACGTCACATCGCAATTATCGCTGCCATTTTAACAGCATAGGATAATTGTAATGTTAGGTATTATGTTGGTACTGGTAGTAATGGTTTTTAGTCAAAGTTAATTAATTAATCATAAAAGAAAGAAATAATGTTCATTAGCCTAGGTTACGGTATATTTACCTTGAATTAGGATTTTACAGTACAACAACTTTCTTGAGTCCTCTCAGTATATCAGAATATTGCCAACTAAATCCCTTGATGCATTGTGATGTACAAGCCTTGTTGAATGAATGGCATGTGTGGCATGTGTCCAGCGCAGTCCTGAGTCCGCGCTTGCGCCCCTGCCGAAAGATGACATCTGTAATCAATCCTTCCTTCCTGGATATTGATGATGCTAAGTTGCAGAAGTAAATCCTCACACCTCCCCCCCCCCCCCCCCCATCCCCCCCGTACCCTCTACACATCTGCTCTCCGATCCACTCCCACATCTCTCTCCCTCTCTGAGCTCTACGGCTATATCTCCACCAGGGTATAGGCTTATTGGACATGCATCACCCTGGTCCTTGTGTGCCTTGTATGGGATGCCATTGCTATGGCTCACCATACTTCTGGTTCCACGCACAGCCACGCCCCTATGTGTCAGTATATGTTGCACTACTATACCCCCCCCCCCCCCCCAATCCCACATTGGAGGAAAGTCATCTCTGTTTATTGCACGGGGCAGATTAAGTGATAGTGCCCCTGGAGAAACTATGGGATGTGGCTGTTGTCATGGGAGCAGCGGTCTGCACAGGCCCTGGTACTCCAGGGAGCCCCAGGCACCTCAGATAGATGGAATATCACCCATGTCACACACACAAGCCTTTGCTGGGGAAACACAGCTGAATGAGCAGGGTGTGTGTGCGTGTATGTGGGTGTGTGTGTGTGTGTGGTGTGAGGTGAACGTCTGTAAATTCATCGTTATGTGCTTGTGTATCTCTACTTGTGTGTGTTCGCGTGTGTGTGTGGTGTTTCTATACTTTTGTGTATTTGGTGTGAGGTGCATGTGAGTGTAAAAGCATCGGATGTACCTTGCATGTCTGTGTGTGTGGTGTGTCTGTGCATGTGTATGTATGTGTGTGTGTGTGCATGCATTTGGTATGTGCTTGCGCACCTGTACTACACCTGCATGTGAGTGTCTGTGTTTTTACAATTTAACAATTTAAATTAATATGAATACTATTCAGCTCTTTATTTGGTTACATATAACATATAGAATATTAGATACGTCCTCAACCTCTTTCTTAACAATCTCAAAATGAATTTCCTTGTCATTCAATAATGAATCGCAGCAAGCCACTGCTGTAATCTTATTCACACACATCGCGTTGTTCTCCTAATGGAACAAAGGGCTACGTGTGAAAGACATGCAAGTAAATAAAGTGTCTTCTACCCTCTCCCTGCTTTTAACCAGGAGCTCGCCATGGAAGCACTCGCTGCTAAGTTGAATGAATGGTGGCATTATTCTCTATGTACCTGGACTCACACACACTGGGAGAGTAGCTCCAGAACCACAGCCATGCAAGAAAGTAAAACCTTGTATTAATAACTCGTCAGCCTATCGTGAGCTGCTGTCAAGAAGTGCCTCGATCTGCGAGTTCCCTTTGCTTCGTAGACAAGAGTGTGTGTGCGTGTGGGTGTGTGTTTACATACACGACCGTACCTGGTCATTTCCTCCCAGTAAGCAAGTGCCTGTATGAATTATTTTAGAACAGAAAGAGTTGTCTTGCGGTTTCTTACGAACGTCCAATTAGGCCACTCTAATGAATTGATGGGATTCGCTTGCTCAACGCCACAATGTGTTGCATGGATAATATTATTCAGATAAACATGTTTATTATTTGTTTACCATAAGCAATATAAATAAATTATAACGGTGAGCATACCGAGAACAACTGTCTTTGTTCATCAGCAGCCACTGCTGTATGTCAGAATTAATAACAGTGTGTTTAGATTATTTATCATATTACAACATTCCCGGTTATAATCTCTGACCCAGACTGGTCATTCGATTTACCTGTAGCATCTAATAATGTTGAGGTTGTCTAATCACTAATGTGGCTAGATGTGGCCTGTGTTCACACCATATTATATTACACTCAGACAGTATTACATTTCTCAGACAGGGTTTGGTATAGCACTACCTTGGCAGTGTCGTTTAGTGTGGGAGCGTGTGAGGATTATTTTAGGGTTTCTATAAATTAACACCGTAAAAGATGGTCGGTGGTAGTTTGCTGTAATAGCTCCATAAATTGGTCGTGAGTTATGCTGTCCTGCTTTCCTATGCCAGACACAGGTGACAGACACAGGCGGAGAAGGTAAGGCGAGGGATACATCAGGGAGAGAGGGAGAATGAGAGTTTAAAAGGGCATATACAAGGACAGCTGGAAAAAAATATACAACTAGAAAGACACAGATCTCTTTGCGTCTACGGAGAAAATCGACTTATTTCCCCAATTAGGAGTAACTACCTGATGCACATAATCCATTGGAAACGGCCATTGTTAAGGTGGTGCTGCTTTGGGCCAATGCAACATTAGAAGGGCTTAAATCTATTTGTCTTTGTCTAAGTGTGTCTCTGCATGTGTGATAAATCCCTCATTGGCAATCAATAGCATGGCTTTGTCTTTATACCCCTCCCCTCCCTACCAAGATGCTGATGGAAGTCAATTGCGAACACATGTGAATATGGTCGTTAACCCCTCACCATGCTGAGTGGACATATGGCCTTCATGGCTGAATCTGCACTCTGGGGCTTAAAGCTTCTGTCTGTTCCCCCCCCCCTCCTCCTCCACTGTAATATTTAGTAGCTCCAAGCTATTAGTTTACACCCCCCCCCCCCCCCCAGATTAACCCGTAAAATAAACCAATCAAAGGCAAACTACCACACTGCGGCGTAGATAAATCCAATGGCCTTCCTGGGCTATTGATTGTGCCCTGGCAGAGTAGAGGGCCGCGTGTTGCACCAGCGCTTTACGACCCAGGCCCACAGACATCTCCAGCACTGAAAAATGGCATTGATTCACCTGAGCTGCTTAGTTACATTAAGGCACATCAATTGCGAGGTGATTATCGGCATGGTCGCCCTGGTTGGGCCTAGGCCTCGGTGTGAGCCTTGCTTGCACGGGTGATACAAGTCCACGCTGGTTCATTGTGATAATGGAAGTCTTACAACCATTGCCTTTTTATGGTATGATTCTCTCATACTCTCTCCCCTTAGCTTCAGGCAGTCCGTGTTCCAAGGACTGCTTTGGCTAGCAAGAGCCGTTCACGTGTACGCTATATACGTCCCGGTTGAACAGCATACGCTAAGCGACGGTGTGGAGAGATGATAAGCGTGTTGGAATGTTTCCATGTGATAACGGCAAATTGGAAGTGTGGAGAGCATGATGTGGGTTCACCCCCCCCCCCTCCCCCCATATTGCCTCTGCAGCGAATATCCATTTGCATGAAATGAATATGTGGATGTGTCTGAGGCAAGCAAAATGGCTGAACACTCGAGTTAAACTCATTAGCAAACCCAGCAGGAGCATTTGTTCCACAGTGATCAAGAAGAAATCCTCGGCTGCCTTTCATTATGCATTCTCTTCCGACGCTCCTGGTCTCTATTTGGTTGGATAAAGGGCATTTAACTACCAGAGATACAGAATAGAGAGATGAGGGAGAGTAACTGTTCCTCCCAG
Organism: Lota lota; assembly: GCA_026745465.1. Lineage (NCBI taxonomy): Eukaryota > Metazoa > Chordata > Actinopteri > Gadiformes > Lotidae > Lota > Lota lota. The sequence goes on along the minus strand of JACYXH010000479.1, from coordinate 12,150,234 downwards.
CCACCAGTTTAAAGCACTGAATCTTTAAAAAAAAAAAAAAAAATAAAAAACACTGCAGACTACATACTTTGCTTTATTGACAAGACAAATTGATTCAGATGTAGCAGCGGTACAGAGTGTTGCAGGTAAGGCAATCAAATCAAATTCACTGGAGAACCATTTCTTGTTCTGTTGTTTGAGTGGTCGCACTGAATATGGATGAGAGATGTTTTTACATCATCTGGTGGTAACTGAACAGAGAATATTATTTATTTATTTCCTTACTTACTGCCTGATGCAGTATTCAAGGCCATCAATTAGACACTGATCTTGATGGCAGATGCTTTCTAGGTCTAACTTATCCTATTGCATTTGTTATATTCAGTATATGTTTGGTTGTTGTTGATGTCTCATGGACATATCATTAAAGATATTACTTTAACAACATATAAATATTTTGCATAATTTTGAGTATTAGCCCATATTAAAACATGCTTTATGATGGAATGTATAGTTTCATTAAAACTTAAAATGACACATTCAGAAGTTCAGTTGATGATAATGTGTGAATTGCAGCAATGATTCTACCAGTGCTTTGTTTGATAGGATGTGAGCCTCTTCCTCTCTCTCCCTCCGGATCATTCAAACATAATGCACCCCTGCACCAATGTGTTAATGGCTCATCTGATTGAGTTTGAGAAATGTTTTGGCAGGCCGGAAGGCAGGGAAATAGTGCCGGCACATACACACAAATAGCCCGACAGTAGGTACACAATGTCACGAGACCTGCCAAAGTGAAGACACTCGTCTCCTTATTTGCCGTGATGCGAGAGTGATATTTGGTGGATCGATCAAGGATTGTCCATATTGAAATTGGGTGGCACTTTGGTGTGGTTGGATCGATATGTATTCATTTTATGCTATGGAAACAACTTTGCATTGTGAAATGCAGATAGTGGGGTTAGGGCCAAGGACATGTTCCATCTATTTTGAAGGTTGTCTGCTGGTTGAAACAAATTGAATAGATGTGTTTCTGGGCACAGGGGACAACCGGGCACTGCATGTTTTTCAATGAAGTGTTCATTTTGATATTTACTATTTAGTCATTTAGCAGATGCTTTTTGTCCAAAGCAACTTATAGTGTTGTTTTTTAATCTATATGTGATGGATGTTAACGCATCTTTTCTCAAGGATGCCTATAATTATGTATCAGGCTGTAGCAATGTCTACTGCTGCACGCCACCTAGGTGGCTTTTCCCACTCCACCTCGGTGACTTTCCTCAGGCTCCTCCAAACCAATGGACACAGGGTGGTGATGTTGAAAAACCGGTTTATTGTAAAGGTTGCATAGAATGAGGCATGCAGATGATGCTCCATGCTGCCATGCCGGAGAGCTCTCCCTGAGTGTGTGTGGTGATGGCTGGTTTAACCTGTGCACACTGATTGCTTAATGTGCAACAGGTGTGCAGCCTCACCCAGCCCCAGAGTCCAATCAGTCTGACTCAGGCCAGGTGAGGCTGCTTAAACCAGCCATCATCCACACACACTCCCACACAGGCTATTTAGGCTATACAGCTTCTTAATAGGCTATGAAGCCTCGACTATAGACATCTAACCATTGAGCAGAATAATCCAACTCATACATATTCTTAGCACCTGAGTTACATAGGTGACCCATGTGTGGGCCTACAGCACAAGGGTGACACAAACGAGAGGCTCCGACACATGTGTCCAGCTTTAATGACCTTTGTTATTAAACACGTTACAATACGTGACTCCAGTAAGCACAGTATGTGTCAAAAGATACATTAACGCCGGCTCTGTTTCAGCACGGGTCGAACCCCTTCAGGTGGTTGTGATTATTTATTCTATATAATCACTTCATCAACACCGGCCCCAGAGCACGCAACACGCTTCAATGAGAATGTTGCGTTAATCCTCCTAAAGGAGACTGTGGCCGCACCAAGGTTGTCAGGGATAAAAAGACGGCCGGGATGAAATTCAATTGGACGAGATGAGTTGCGACAGTTAATACGAGGGGGGCTGGCGCGTGGCTGAAATGGATTCGTAGCGACGGCTGTGGATAATGAGCTTTACTCAATCAGCTTGATAGTGCATTCAACCTCCGCTTCAGCCGTTACCGTGGTGACATCGGTGGGTCTACGTGGGTATCCGAGGCCCATATGGTGGTGCTCCTACAATTTCCGCCGCTCAACTACTTCTAACAAGGGCTGTGATTATCATTGTCATTAGCTGCCTTACATATTCTTAGCTTGGCTCATACCAAATTAAAGTAAAACGAAGAAACACAAACTACCTACCTTAAAGTGACCCGATTTCTGAAATGAAAAACTAGGAAATGTGTGGTTTGGCAGTCCATTATATCAACAAAATATCGGATGCTATTACTATTAAGGGGAAAAATAAGGGGACATATTGTCATTTTGCCTATTCTTATCATGGTAAATGTAGTACTGTAGTAAATTATTCGGCAGTAACCTACATACCCAATGGTTTACTATGATGTCTTTTAAGCTTTGGTAAACCAGCCAAAAACAATCCAAAGTAGCTACTCGAACGGGGAATTGTTCTATATTGTATTGATAGTATTGTTTATAATCAGCCATGCCTGCTTATGGAATAAAGTCGATAGATAAACGCTTAGTGAGGTCATGCCACAGCCTATCAGATAGACATGAGACTAATTACCAACTGTCTCAAAATTTTATATTCATGAGCAAGCAAAGAGTCCCAGACATTGTGTTCAATGGTGATCATTCTGGAGGCCATGAACTGTTTTTTTCTATGTTCATCTTTTTATGGTTCGGTTGAGGATTAGAAATTAATCAACTTTGGAAATGGCTGTAAATAGTCATGTCTCTTTACTTCAAGTACAGAAATAAATAAATGAATGTCTTCAGCGTGCGGTGGCCTCCCAGAACGGGAATGTGCTTTGCGTGCACAGCAAATCTCACCAAGTATTTCTGAAAACTTGGCAGCCCTGACTAAACTGTCAATATTAAAGTAAAACTTCAGGATCTTTCAACCTGGAGCCTTTTTTCCAGTAATTTGGGGTCTGAAAGGGATTCATGTGGACAACGATTTTTGAGATTGTACGTCCTATAAAAGTGCTTGTTATTGCCACTGACAGGCTCAGATTATACTCTATTCTATTCTATTGTTTCTTTACCTTTCGCTTGATCATGGTCTGTTTGTTATAGTGTCCAACCAAGACTTGCTCAAGCAGAAGTCTCTCTCTGAAATCTCATTGTTGCGTTTTTGCAGGATATTTCCCTATTGTCATTACAATCTCAACTCTCCATCACCCAAATCTTTTAAACAACAACAATCCAACACAATATTTGGATTGCTCTCCAGCTCTCACTCACGTTTCCACTATTCTCTTCCTGCAACAGCTCAACTCAACTCTCATTGAGCGAGACTTGGTTGGACACAATAACAAACAGACCAAGTTTTATTGCTCTGTGGGAATCCTTTCCATAACAATAGATTATAAATTGGGCCTGTTAGTGGCAAAAACAAACATTATTAGAGGACTTAAACTGACGGACGCTATTGCCTCAAAGGATTGCAGCCCATTTCGCAGATTACGGCTGCAGCATTCTCACTCAATTCTGGACCAATCTCAAAAATCGTATAAGGCTGAATATCTGTGCTGATAAAACTGCGTTTTGATAACATGAATAAATACTCAGAAATCATTGACTAGCCAGTGCCTTGAGAAGCAGAGGATAATGTTTAATAAGATACAGCTGTGTCCATGTGATTGGCTGCTCAGTGGCAATCATAGTAGAAAAGACGGGGGTTTGTTAATACCCAGATATCCCATTGATTCAAATAAGAATATCTGAACATGCAAGAGTTGTATTAAAATTAATTAAGCAACACTGGAGCATCTTGAACATGACTTGAAAAGAAAGTTAAAGTGATATTGTTTGTTAGAGAACCAAAGAGCACATAATACATGCTTCTGTTACTGGGGATAATAATTACACCTTAATTTCATGTGAGTTGAATTGGTAATGACGGCTTTGAAAGAGATTTTTTTTGGCAATGGTTTTGTTGCAGAAGCAAAGAAAGGAGTATAAATGATCCGTGAGAGTTTATATAACTGAAAATGTTCCAAAAGGATTGTTGGCTAAAGGTTCCATTCTTGTTTCCAAAAGAAAGAGTTATTTCAAAGAAAAATACTAAAAGGCCTATTTGGTCTTGATTAAAGTTTAAAGATAAAAGTTTATTTAAATCAATGCTTCTTAAGCTGCCCATCACATGGGTCTATTTTGTTATTCAAGCTAAATCAATCAATTATATTTTGATTGTACTATGTAAGGGATAATCCAGGATGACGTGGTGGTTATCAAAAAATAATGCACGACAAAGGGGGGTGGGGGGGGGGGGTGCCTTAGCAAAGTACATTATTTTGGGATAACCACAAACCTTGGAGTGGATTATCACGTTTATACCATGGCCACTTGTGAATCATTAAAATAGTAGGTAACCTTAGATCATATGGAATTCAAAAGTTACCTCATCACTCCAGTAAATAGAGAAGATCTTAGTTATGACCTGGCAACGGAAAAGCTTTCTGAATGTAGTTCTATCCGGGTCCCTGCAGCCAGTATACTTTACAGACTACGTGAGATTTCCCAAACCAAATTAATACTTCACATCTACACAAAAATGCTTAGCTCAATGTTGCTTTTTTTCTCTTAATCATTTTAATCATTTATAATTTCTCATGGATATTTAAGCTATCACAGTGTTGGTAGACCAGGAGATGTAAGGACGTCACAGTAGTAACAGAACTTTCTAGCATGACTGATTTCAGGAAGAATGTTATTGTTTAGTATTTTGGAGGGTTATTTACTTTTGCTGTCTTGTTAACTGCTAGTATGTTACAAGTTCTAGCTCACGTAACGAAGCCAGCTGATGTAAGGTATGTATTACAGTATGAAGTAATAAGGCACTGCTCTCTGTACATACAAAATATATGCTCCAAGCTATACTGTGTTGTGCCAATCCTTTATCATTTCATTAAGTCACTTCAAAGATCTATTCAATGTACTAAAAATGTCTAATTAAAACAAAACGGTGTGCTTAATAAATCTAAGTCAAGGCCGATAAATGGTAGTAGCTCATTTGAATTTAACTTTTTACATGATGTATAAAAATTGACAAACAAAAGACTTGCTAACCTTAGGTTACACAAGCCTTACACTGTGTTCAAGATATCTCGGAACTCTGAAAAAACGAGCTCCGACTTACAGGTCAGAAATTCGGGTTAATTTCAGGTTTGACCGACTTAATGTCAGTAACAACGTCAAACATGGCGGCCTTCATCGTTAGACGGTATAAAATTATTATAAAGGTGCTTGTGGATGTTTGAACACATAATTTGATGTATAATTCGTTACTATATTTGTATAGTTTATTTCTCTCTGATTATATCAATATGTGGAACCGATCAAATTAGCTAGCCAGTGTTTGTCTCCTCTCTTCTTCTATTCTACTGAATTAAACTGTAAAGGTTTTTTTTATGCATTTCTTTTGTCTATTTAAAACTGTAGAGCACTTTTACAACTGAAGATGTTTTCAAATAAAAGTGACATGATTTGAGCAAAAACAACACGGCCAATGTCAGATGGCAGAAGACAGCATGGGTATATAGAGCTGGGAAAACCACACACCTGTGTGTTTGTGCAGTGTGTGTGAATGAGTCAGAAACGCAGTGGAGTTGAGAAGAGCACACACTAGTCTTCATCCTCCAGTGCCCATTAATCAAACATATTAGAATTAACTTCCAATTTACTTTCTATGAACAAGATGGCAGCGGTGAAAAGTAGAGTCAAGGAGGAAGCTCCTGCAGTTCTAACATGGCACCCAGTTTACCTTTTAACAGGCAACACACTGCTTAATGGCATTGTGTGGCGTGTGTCATGAGGTTTTGAAACAATCTTTTAACTTGTGATATACTACCTTTCAGATGTTAGCATTATAAATAAATAAGATTCAACTAACCTTGTCTTTCTGATTTCTACAGTTGCATTTTCTCACTTATAAGTTGCTTTGCATTAAATAATGTTAATTTATTTGTTTTCCTTGCTTGTTTTACTCTGCTAGTGGGCACGTACAGGATTGTAAATTGCTGTTTTCTGGGGCTAAGTATTATCTTTATAACTGTCATTAAAACAAAAAACAATTGAACTGCTGGCTGGTATACTTCTGACTCAGAATTTCCGAGTCAGATAGTTTGATTGTTTTTTAAGTAAAGGCTGGTGGCTGATACAGTATTCATACTGTTCCTCACTTCAGTACTTTTCAAAGGTTTGTTTTGGAAAGTGGATATCAAGGCATTGGAAAATGTAGAAATAAAACTCAATACCTTATCTCTAAATTCGTAGACATTCTGATGCATTACATTTTTGCTCAGCAAACTTTAGGTTTGTGTTTATGCTCTCATCACATTTGCAATTCTGCTCTAGTGTTTCTTGATTAATATTGGTAATAAGGATAGGGGTAAGCTAATTAAAAAAAAAGAAATCTCTTGGCATAAGAAATCCAGGGATTTACTTTTACTTACAGTTTGCCAAACTTTCATCCTTGTGGACATCATTCATGTTTTATGGCAGGCTCAACGTAGAAGTTCGTATTAAAAAGAAAACTCATTCCCAGAATTCATGTTTTGAAATGACTACACTATCTAAAACATTAAATAGGATTCCAAAAAGCAGCAATTTTCTGTTCACATCTGAGTGCTCGAAACGTCCTAAAAAACATTGCTGATGATAAAACTGCCTGACTCAGTTGAACAAGATGATACATTTACTTGCAGAGCTATGATAGGAAATCAATTTAAATGAAACTTGCAGCTCCTTCACAACACTAGATAGTTTCTGTCTTTACCGCCAGCTTCTGGAAGGTTCCAGGGTGTCATCATGTTCACAGTGTATTTCCATACTCTATAATCATCATAGTATGAACGAACACCCACCGTGCTCTTGGACATAATAACTGGTGTCTAGATCTCCGGCTGTTCAAAATCAGTCCTCTGTCTATTGTTTGTACTCAGTGATTAAACTCCCTTCAGGTCTTGATGTCTGCACCCCAACACGTGTTAAAGGCCAACTGTGGAGGATGAACAAGATGAGTTTAGAGTTTTAATTACAATGCCAATACATTCCTTAGAATGGGCTAATCCTTGAGCCAAATCTGTAAAAATTGGCCATCCTTGAATTTGGTCATCCAGGCCAAGTGCATTTATTTTGATAAATTGTATGATCAGAACATGGAACACTTGGGTTCATTATTCAAGATACCTGTCCTACTTTTTCTCTCTTTTCACTAAATCATCTATATCTCTGTCTGTCTCTCTCTCTTTCTCTCTCACTCTTTCACTCTTTCACTCACTCACTCACTCACTCACTCACTCACTCACTCACACACACAGAGACACACAGCACAATGCATTTCTCCTGTGGGAAGTGGAAGTGTGGTTAGACACGTAGTCAGCAACGCAGTGGGTGGAGCGACCCTTCGCTCTGACCCCCTGGTGGTCTCCGCTCTTCTCACCCTTCCGCCTTCACCCTTACACCAGCTCTGTTGATCCTCTCCACCTCAACCCCTGCTCTGCTGCTGCACCCCCACCGGGGGCCCCTGCATTTCCAGCTCTTCTCTGGCATCTGCCTACTTCTGCCGGCCTTCACTGTCTCTCACCACCACTGGCATATCACACACACACACACACACACACACACACACACACCCTACTCCCCAACCATCCCCATCTCCCGGCGTAGTCCCATAATTATTTTCTGTGGGAGACATTCTCTGCACGCCTCTATCTTTAATTGCAATCGTGCAGACTGTATGTATGTGTGTGTGTGTGTGTGTGTGTGTGTGTATGTTGGGGCTGTTATCTCTTTGATGTCGTTTCCTCCTGGCCACACACCCTCCTGCTCTTTCTTCTTTCCATATTTTTGTATTTCACACGGTGCTATTGAAATTTGTCCACCTCCGGAAAGGACATCAGCCCTGGGCCGTCTTGGTTGCGCTGTAAAGTGGAGTGCCGCATTTGTGTCTCGAGTGCCTGTGATGACAAACCATCAGGTGGTTGACAGGGGCTTTGCTCTCAACATGGCCACCATGATTTAAATGTGAGTCCTTCTGAGTCACCCAGGGGCCATCTGTGGATCTGGGAGCTTTTTGATCCCCACTGCTAATGACGACTGTTTCTTTTGGAAAGCGAGTGGGCGGAGGAGTGTGTGTGTGTGTGTGTGTGTGTGTGTGTGTGTGTGTGTGTGTGTGTGTGTGTGTGTGTGTGTGTTTGTGGTAGCCAGCTTGCATATTCACTTTGTTTATGGGGGAGTTTATTTTTTGCCAGCACTTGTTTTTGTGCAGTTGCACTTGCTTATTTGTGTGTGTGTGTGGTGTGTGTGTGTGTGTGTGTGTGTGTGTGTGTGTGTGTGTTTGTCCATACTTAACCAGTGATTAACATGCTGACTGCTGTGAAAGTCTAGGCAGTTGGTTCTTATGCCAACAATTAAAGATAATAAAACATTCAGTGACTTCCTACTGAATAGTAATGTTGGGAAGTCAGTACTTTGTTGAGAGGATACTCTTGCTTCCCTTTAATGTGAAACTTACCGCAATATTAATCTCCATCCTTCATTAATATGCACTGGGAAAGGGTTTGTCATCAGAACACGTTGTTGAATGCAAAACATCGACTGCCATCGACTGCCTGTTTTGACTCCTGGAACATTAAGGCCATAATATGATTAGTATAGTATATACTAATAGTATAGTAATTTAATCTTGTCGGTTGGTTCCTCCGGAGAAAGTGTGTGTTCAGCAGAGGAACTCGTCAGGCAAAGGTTTGTCTCCTCAGGTTTTTATAAAGCTCTGGTAACCTGAGCATCTGCCTCCATGTCAGAATTGTACATAGTTTGCCAGTAAATTGTCAAGCCATTGAATCACTTATATACCGAACAGGCTTTCACTAAACCACGTTTGATTCCACTTGAAAAGGACCGTTGGCTGTCGGTGTGGAAATTAGGGCTTTTCTGGGAACAGCGTATGTATTTGCATTCGTTTTTTTGTGTTGGTTATTTTTGCCATTCCCTGGAGCCACTACACTGACAATCTTGGCTACCTCTTGAGATGAGCAATCAGCATATCCTGCATGTTTGTTCAGTGTTGGAGGGGGAAAACAGTGAACTTGTAGACCTATATCATTCTGAGACACATTTAGGTTTTTACAAATCATGCCTGCATTGTTTTTTTATCATCTGTTCATCCGTCCTGTCCACAAAATCACATTTAATCACTTACTCAATGAGTAAAAAAAAGATATATATTCTATAAATAGTGATAATAACATCAACATCCATACACCTACAACCTAAGATATCATTTTCTAGGTATGTCTGAACCGCTGACCCTCAGTGATGACTAGTGTTGTTGGGTAAAATTGTATTTGACAGGAAGACAAACCCTGGAATAGCTGACGAAAAACAAAATTAACAAATGGAAATGTCCCAAGGAACATATTTCATATTGTTTTATTTAAATAAAGTCAAGGAAGAACCTAAATACATTGCAACTGTAATTCCACAACTGGCTCACAGCATAATGTGATAGAAACTTCACAGTAGCAGCACATTAGCATACACATTTTTAACGAGTTCAAGTGATTTTAATAGGGGGCAGCTCATTCGGTTCCAAGCTGACAAGCTAGCTTCTGTTTGCTCATGCTGAGCAGGTAGCCTAGCTTCTTAGAACACAACTCCTGAAATAGAGCAGGTCTCCTAATGGGCATAGCAGGACACTCTGGCGGGACACTCTAGTCATGCATCTGACATATCAGCTGACGGCTAACGCGGTTCGATCAAACGCACGTACACTGATTGGCGGTCAATTTAAGACCTTCCATCTCAAACATACTACACATATCTGATGTACCCCAAGGGGAATTGTATAGTGCTCCCTGTTGTCAAATGTTGGTATGCTGTTGGTATTCTGTATCTGACGTCTGTATGTCATTCTTTAAATCCTACAGCAGGGAGCACCAGAAAAGAGTGGAACCATACTGCCAAACTAAATTGTATTACCATTCACGTAATAAATGGTTAAATCTATGACATGAGTGATTCCTGACAGAACTGATAAAGTGGCTATTGGCACGTCATCAGTTTCATCAATTACATTTTCAACACTTTAAATGCATAGTTTCTGTTGAAGCACATCAAACCTTTGATATGTTATTTATTTTACAAAACAAATATCCTTACCCAACAACCAATTTTCCAAAAGAGAGATTACATTTTGAGTAGTTTAGCTAAACAGCAGGCTGTAATGTTCAAATATTTGTATATCACTGGAGCAAATGTTCTAACAAGATTCCCATCAGATTACCCTTGAGTCACAAAATCCCAGACTAGCTCAACCCCATTTCACCTGATTAACTATATTGAACATTGTTTCTTAGATACTGAGTATCAAGCCCACATCCTTCTGGCTGGGATTCGAACCCCCTACACTATCCTGACCCCTACAAACGTGTACACGCTTGTGTGTTTCCAAATGTACACCTTCAACTTCCATATCATCTAACTGTCATCAAATCAATCCGAAAAAAGCCCCCCATTCAAACAATTCCAACACAAGAAAAGAAACTGAGAAGAGCCATGGAGTCCATCATTATGCAAACCACCTTGACGGATCCTGCAGTATAATGGCTTTGGCTTCACAAAGAGTCCTAAGTGTGCACACACAGGGATTTGAAACAACAATCTTTGGGAGCATAGTGTCTGCATAAAATGGATAGTCCATTTATCTTTGATTAGATTTTTTGATGCCGGGATTCATTTCCCTCGCTTGCTGTTTCATTATTCTTTCTAATTACCTGCACCGATTCACCCATCAAGCTTCGGTACACTCGCAAAACCTAATTGCTTCTGCCATAAATCAAGAAACCTTTGGTGTGTGTGGTCCCTGTGTGTATTTGTGTGTCTCTGTGCATGTCTTTGTGTGTGTATTTAGAGGAAAGCTACAGTTGGAATGTCCCTATCCATTAATACAAATATGTTGAAAAAGCAGACAAGGGTATTTTCCCTCATATCGTCCACTTTGATTGTTCAGCAATATGACGGCAAATGCGTTCCTCTTATATATATTTGTTATGGAGCTGAACTCATTTAACCTTGTTGCTAACAAACTGAACACGCCTTAATACTTGTGTTTAGTTTTTTCTCTCCAGAACCAACCTCCATTCACAGGGTCGACATTAACATTAGCTTTGCTCCAGTAGAAATTACTTAGCATTCGTAATTAGCTTAACTCTGACGCATGATGCATGGTGGATACTGAGTTGCGCTAACAAGGTCAAAGAGCACATTGTGTGTTAATCAGGCTTGCGGCACTCATAAGCATTCAGCAGACTCCCCCCCACCCCCCACCCGCCCCCAGCGTATTTGTACAAACCACCTCTCTCCATACAAACAACAGAATGTATTCCAGTCATCAGGGGTATTATTATAATGTAGTTATGGCATTAGGAGCGTCGAGAGAGAAATGGCTCAAGGTAGAAAGTGAATGAGCTAAGTCAGGGCAGACAGAACTGGGTCTTAGCAGTTAGCCCAGGGTCAGAGTGATAATGTATGAACTTAACTCTGCCAGAGAGGCAGGCCCGCTACATTTAATGACCAATGATTATCCCACAGTCGCTGCCACCTTGCAAAAATTGTGTGTGCACGTGTGTGTGTGTGTGTGTGTGTGTTTGTGTGCACGCAGGCATGCATAGATGCTTGTCCTTGTGTGTGCATGTGAATGTGTGTGTGTGTGTGTGTCTGTGTCTTTTGGAGAGAGAGAGTGAGAGAGAGCGAGAGAGCGAGAGAGAGAGAGGGTCTCTGTGTGTTTTTGTTTCTGTCAGTCCACCTGACATAAACAAAGATTAATTAGTCCACTGTATTTCCCACCACAGTTTCCTCCACCTCCTTGCATGGGCGGCTTGCTTTATGTTCTGCTGTGCACACGCTGACCTTCCTGTACCTCCCAGAGAACTGCACCAGCATCGCTGCCAGAATGTTATGCATATTAGGCTCAGTAAATAGAAATAGAGGACACATCGTTGTCCCTGCAGAAAAACAACAACCTTGTTAACTTGCTGATGAAAGGTATAAAGTTGAAATGGTAGACAGATATCTTAATTACAAAAAAGTATAAATTTTTCTATTGTGTTTTCGTGGTTTTCTTGTGAATTTGTATTCTGTGGGCCGTCTCCTGGTTAGGAACGCTTTGTATTGAAGTACTGTGTTTTTTTTAAGGTAAACAAGGCCATTGTGTCGCATTCGATCGAAACTCCACCAAACACATTTCGAAGGTGGACAATGTAGATGTGTCGCTGGTCAATTGAACCTTTGTCACATCTATTTGTAAAGAATATCACCCTAATAAGGAGCTAAAAGCTTCACGTTTTCCCTCTCAGCTTTAAACCACAGCTGGTAGTCCACGTTAGCAAGCCTTTATGATGTGATTCACTCCAGGCTAGTTTAATGGCATCCTTTTCAGAATACATAGTCGAGCTGGGTCATATATTGTTCTCGAGAAGAGAGCAGCCTAGGGGCACGGGAAAGAGACTCATAGTAGTATCAACAGCAATAAATAGCAAAAGAAACGAACAAAAAGTCCCACCAGAGCACTCACTCACACATGTTTAATATTAAGCTTCCATATTTGTGTGCAGCAAGGGCTTTTATTATAAGCCATTATTCACTGTTTTTACAAGGGATTCACCCACTCTAATGTTGGTTGTTGGAAACGAAACCAGGCTACTTTATATATTATTATGTTATGTAAGAATTAACACTACATATAACATATTTTAAAAAGAGTTTGATGAAAAGAATAACGGATTGTGTGTTCATAATTATGTTCTAATGACCCCTAAATAATGGTGTGTAAGTCTATACTATTGAGTTGAAGTAATGGATTGGATTTACTATAATTTAATGGCTTTTCCCCATATTCTGCGACATTCAAGAGGTTATTAGAGCCGTGATGCTTATAATGCTAAGCTATAGATAATAGCATTTCAAAAACTAAGGCTGTGCATTTCAAAGAGTCTGGTGATACAGTGATGCGTTTTTTGATGGAGGGGAATTCATGGAACTTAACGTTTGTTTAATGTTCTATTTTTGTCATGTATCCTTTTAATACAGGACATGGTGTGAAAGTGTGTGTGAAGAAAATAATGTGTATCATCCTACTAACCCTGTGTATTACAAACAAACAGACAAACAGTATACGGAACACCATTACAATACAGCGATGCAACCTAGTTTACTATGAGATGACAAACGACCCCGTTGCTCAACTGGATCTGCGTTTTCTCACACCCCTGCTGGCATTCAGTCTCTAAACACACATAGTCATCATTTCCCACCATCCTGCAATAAATAAATTTGCACTCACACATTGTACACGTCCTACACTGTTTACACTGAAATTGTATACGTTGATATACTATGACCTCTGCTACTACTTGTCACAATCCTGCAACAACCTCAGGCACTTAGTGTTTCCTCGTTTGGTAGATTACTGTCACCTGTGTTTATGACTCGTTCTGTTCAACTGTGCTCTTGTTTTTTTACTTCCCCAGTTTATGTCCTTGTGTTCGGGTTTGAGTTTTTGTATCTGTATTATTGATTGTTCCTCGCTTTGAGTCTTGAGTATACTCCCTGCTCTTGGGTTCACCCAGTGCCTCGACTTGACACCATGTTACTACTATTTTACCCATAGTGTACCAACATGCAGCATAGCATAGCGGTTTTCGACACTCAGCCCAAAGCTTCTGGGTTTGATCCCCCATGCCTGCAGCCTAACCTGTAGGCATCCTTGAACAAGACACCCTAACCCCCTCACCTGCTTCTTAATGGCCTGTATCTGAATTCCCTGGGAGTCACTCTGAATAAGGAATGTGAAGTAAACAACTCGTCTGAATTTGGGTAAGACTGGCAAACCGCATTTTACAGATATCTCTGCGTATCCCTTTAACTCTATAAAACAAACTAGGGACCTAGAAATGCGGTCCTAGGACTGCGGTCCTGAAAGCCTCCTCTATTGCAAAAACATAGCGCTTTCACCATAGCGTTATATATGACGTTATTTATGACGTTATATATTACGTTATATATTATTATTGTCGTCTTTACATTCCCTATGGAATCGTCTGCTAAATGACTAAACAGTAGTCCGCACAATCATATGTAGAAGGTGCATCACGATGCCAGACTGAATGCAGGCACTGAGCCAGGCGGACTGGAGTGAGGCTGGCTAGAGACCAGGTTAATATGGTTAAAGCACTTCCTCAGCTCTGTTGGCCATCATCAGCACCCCCCGCAGGGTGCCTGAGCACAGAGCACCGTCACGTAACTCTCCCTGAGAACGCTATAGGGAGGGCGACGTGGGCCCTGGAACCTGATTGGTCACTTAAGCGGCTGCGACCTTGTGAATTTATATGAACCCCCTTCTAGCTCTTCTTCATCCTACCAGCCCCTTCCCCCCCTCACCCCTCTTCATCATATCCCCTCCCCGCCCTCTTCATTCTCCTGAGTCTGTCGCTGTTTCAGTTAACAACAACAAAATCACAACCTGTTGTTCTTTTTTGTTGGATAATGTGTTTATTTTGCCGCTGACAACCTTAATGATACGCCGTGAAACAAAGGTGACAGCTTTCAAGTCTTTTCTTTTTCCTGTAAGATATGCAATTCATCCACCAAAGTATTCTGAACAACTGAAATCAATAGATATAGACAGAGAATGTGACTCACAACCAAATCTCAGGACGTGTGTGGATGTATTGATTTCACAAAGATGTTCTTGGTAACTGCAGAACATTCGATAGCACTAAGGCAGGAATAACAAGGAGTCCCTTCTGTGTAGCGCAGCAACCAAGTGTTCCTGTAATCATCTCGGGTGCAAACAACAACAACAACAATAGGTTTACATCCCTTGTTAAAATAGTTTCCCAGAAAATGAAAAACGAGATTCAAGATCAAACCCAAGCTGAATGTCAATACGATAAAGAAAACAAACAGAACAAATGAAAACAAAGAAACTTGAAGGGAATTCTGAAGCCGTTCATCCTCTACTGCCCTGAAGGCTGGGGAAGTGTGACGTCCATAAAGATTTTTATTGTTATAGCCCACAATACGATTACACTAGCGCGTCAAACTAGCCGGGGATAAATCTGCTCCTGAGCTGGTGGCTGTGTAGTTGGATGGAAGAGCTTGAGGGCATCAGCACTTTCGCCACGTCCAGGCTGGTTCAATCAAGGCTGGGGATTCGGGAGTGTCCTCTGGGTTAGATATGTGAGCCTACCTCAGCCAGGAGTCATCTGAACGCAGAGATGAGGCACCACGAGCCCCCGACGAGTGTGGTTCGGTGGGAAGGTGAGGGCTGCAGGTGGAGGGACTGAATAGACCCTGCAAAGGAGGTGTCATCGTAGGACAAACACAGGTGTCACTCATAGGGCTAATTATGGGTTTGCTCCTTTTATGTTTGCTGTCCTGGCCCCATAATGGTGGAACGAGCTCCTGACATCAGGACAGCAGAAACCCTAAACATCTTCCGGCGCAGACTGAAAACTCATCTGTTCAGAATGCACCAGGGGCCTTGTTTCTAAAATGTAGCACTTGAAGCAGTTTGCCTATTTGATCAATGCTATGTACTCGCATGATTCTGAAAATGTCTGTGTAGTATCTTCATTGTTGAATGCACTTATTGTAAGTCACTTTGGATGAAAGTGTCAGCTAAATATATGTAGTAGTAGACTGAACTAGTCAAGATAACACACATTGTCATTGCTTTGACACACATAAATGAAACACCTGCAAACCAAATGTTATTGTTAGGGCTACAACATTGTTTGCCCTGCTATGTAAACTCTGGGGAATAGGTCCACGGTCAATGTGCACTATCTTCACTAGTTTAGTCTACTACCCGAGCCCTGGTACATAAAAGGAGCAGACCCATAATGAGCCTTATTAGCGACTCCTCTGGTTGACCTACGATCACGACCCTGTGAAAATAATCTATTCCTCAGTGATGACATAGATAATTTATTTGGGAAATGTGGCTAAACTATCATGATAGTGTGGTGTTATGATCTATAGGCTCAAAAGTCCTGGCATGCAGTATCTTCACCCAGCATGTTTCCAAAGCCGAGCCATGAGATGGTGCTCGCTGAGTGTACACCTATTGATCCACATCACGTGTAGACTAGGTCCACTGTATTTGCCTATGCTGCTATGCGTGTGTCCACAGGGAGGATGTTGCCTGCCAGGCACACGTTGCTCGATTGAGGGGATTCCACACGTTTAACATTAACATCTTCCCGCTTTTGATAAGCAGGAACAGGAAAGAAGTAGGTGGAACTAAGGTTTGAACATTGACAATCAAGACATGTAGGCCTTGGGACTACCTATTTTGGATGGATGTGATCAATGGGCCAAATCTAATGATTTCACCTACAGAGCACTTTGGTTATGGGGTCAAAATGCGGTCAAGAATGTGGGTCACATGTGATAATCGCTAAGTTACTTGACCAGATGTAGTTGTATTTGCATGATATTCTAATATTCAACCAATTTTTTTTTAAGATTTAAGTAATTGTGGATTGCTGATTACTGACGATTGTATATCTGTACATTGTTTATGTGATGTGTGTAGGCTAGACGAGCGGATACGTTGCAAAAGAAATTCAGTTAGTTTACATATACTTTTTTTTTCAAGTGCTTTGTTTTTACGAAATAATACGTTATTCAAATTATCGTATGTGAATTGGGCTTCTTAACGTCACAGAGAGAGAGAGAGAGAGAGAGAGAGAGGTGGGAGGGAGGTGGGAGGGAGGGAGGGAGGTGGGAGGAGGGATGCAAGACGGCATGCAGGAGAGCTGGCTACAGACATCGGTTGGCTTTCTCTCTATGCAGAGAGCTGATGGAGCATCGGAATCGGGTTGAGAGCATTCGTGGGCTAAACGCGTCTAGCACGTAAACTTCTGTCCGAAAACAGGCACACGGCGAACGGCGATAAGCCTTCGATTGTCGAAGAGAGAGAGAGGGGAAAAAACAATAACTCGCCTTTTTGGTGATGCTCGTATTATTGGACGTGTGCTCGCCTAGTCTGTTTGAGGGGAAAGGACGAATCGTATTGACCACTATACGCCTTTGAGAGAAAGGAGATGTCACCGCGAAGCAGATGATGGTGTGCATACAACGACCAGTCCGCCGTACTGGTTTATAAAGAATGGACGGGAACGCTCGGATTTGACGACAGTATATTTTGTCGAAGAGCTGCGTTGAGCGCATCAACATCTGTGGTCTCTGGTCTGGACTCACGGCACCGTGGTCCAGGTGCCAGCCTTGCAGCCTTGTCCACCAGCAGCAGCCTTGAACTTGCATCCCGGCTTGGTGGGATGTGACGCCGAGAGTGAATGGTGCGCAACCTCTGAGCCGCTGAGCTGTCCGTGGTTCTGAAGGAAGCTGCTCTGCACACACACGCACACGTCTCACAAGTGGACTCAAGACCCTCGTCCAGATGGACACTGATTTGGCCTGACTGCGCCTCAGCACAAGCCCCGTCCTTACTCTCTTCCATGGCTGTGGCACGCAAAATAAAAACTTTGCTGACCGTGAACATTTTGGTTTTTGTTGGCATCATTTTGTTCTCGGTCTACTGCAGAATACAAGACCGCTCTGAGGAGCTCATCCAGATCGGTCGGATCTCTGACCAGAGACTGCGAGCTAGAAATGGCAAAGTTTCAAACTTGGTGGACAGGCAGTCCATTCTACAGAGGTTGGAGCGCCTTGAAGATGTGGTCTACAATCAGTTGAACGGTAAGCCAGGCGGATGGTTGACTATATGCTGTATGCTTTTCGACAACATACAGTGGGGGTATCTTGCCATGTGCCTGTGTATTAAGTACAACTTATTTATCTTTCTATTCCTCTATAATAGCCTAAGCAATACTGAAACGTAGTTTTCTGTTTCAGGAGAAGAACTGAGATCTTTTATTAAACTGAAAAAGGTTGCGATACAGCACACTAGTCTGTTGTGTCTCTTACCAATCCAAATGGTAAATCAGTGATAGCTTTCGGGCTCGAGGGATTTTTGTGTGTTATTATCATGGATATATTTTCATATTCGCACCTTAACATAAGGGGAAATAGGCATAATACCCGAAGTAACGTATCTCCTGGGGGGAAAAAAAAGTCTAATAAAAACTGTAATTTGGCAGTACTTAGATGCATTGCCTTTCACAAAAGGCAAATACAATCATACTGTGTTTCCTACCATGCAAAAAAAACCTTTAACAGAGTTTCAGACTTTCAACCTAGCACACAGTGTAATATCTTACACTGAAAAGTTATCCAATATCAGAACAGAAACACCTATTCACAATTCAATTCAAACAGCAACAGAGTCACACAAACAGTGCTTTAGCCCTCCCTTGCAATGGTGTCCAATTCCATATCAAGACATTAAATCACTGCATGAAAAATGATAGAAACAGCAATAAATATCTTTGCATCCTGCCATTTCGTTTTACAAATCCTAAGCGGGGTTGAAAAGTCTGTATGGATATGTATGAATGTGATGTATCATGAATGGAGACTTCACTCAACTGGAAGGATACTATCTCACCAACACATAACCAACGCGTTATCTCGTTAATCCTTTTGATAGGCTGTCATTATTGACCATATGTCTTTGATATGTTTCAGGGGGGGGGGGGGGGGGGGGCGCAGAAGCCTCTGGTGGGGAGAGGCATGTGACTACTATTAAGGAGGGGTGTTTAACGGACCGTGTAGTATTCACTAAGAGGGAGTCAAGGCTCAGTGAGAATACAAGCTTATAAACGGCCCTGGGAGCTCTGTGATACGTGGACAGGCATAACTAACGTAGAGGCAATGTGAAGAAATGTAGAGGAAGAACCGTATGGATGTTCAACACATGGTTTAGAATTATTAATATTAGGATCAGTGTTGTTATTATTAGTAGTAGTTGTACTCATAGTCATATTTGTATTAGTAGTGACAGTTATGGTGGTCATGGTGTGGTTATTGTGTCTTAGTACTATTGGCATTGTTAGCAGATGTTTTTGTAAATATATAAAGAGTCTCATTAAATGTGTTTTTCTCTCTGAACTGCTCCCAAAAAGCCTATTTTCTGTTGCCCCAAATTAGAGTCACTTTGGAATGGTTGTTTTTACAGTATTATATCTGCCGAAGTTCTGTTATCCCTTTGTATACAAAAGAGGGTCACTGTCACTTTGAGTTATGCTGTACATCTAGAGCGTCTCGGCAAGACACTGCTCCAGAAAGAAGAGAACTCCTTCTCCCACTCAGAGAATGTGTAATACTTTCTATTGTACCCCATGCAGAGGAGCTGCTTCCTCTCAGAGACGCATTAGTGTTTTTTTTTTTTCTTTCTTTCTTTCTTTCTTTCTTTCTTTCTTTCTTTCTTTCTTTCTTTCTTTCTTTCTTTCTTTCTTTCTTTCTTTCTTTCTTTCTTTCTTTCTTTCTTTCTTTCTTTCTTTCTTTCTTTCTTTCTTTCTTTCTTTCTTTCTTTCTTTCTTTCTTTCTTTCTTTCTTTCTTTCTTTCTTTCTTTCTTTCTTTCTTTCTTTCTTTCTTTCTTTCTTTCTTTCTTTCTTTCTTTCTTTCTTTCTTTCTTTCTTTCTTTCTTTCTTTCTTTCTTTCTTTCTTTCTTTCTTTCTTTCTTTCTTTCTTTCTTTCTTTCTTTCTTTCTTTCTTTCTTTCTTTCTTTCTTTCTTTCTTTCTTTCTTTCTTTCCTTCCTTCCTTCCTTCCTTCCTTCCTGGTCATGGTTGCTATATTCTATATAACATTTTACAATATGCATAAAGCATAGGGACCTCTAAAATAGATGTCAGTGTATTGAATATTCACACACACACACACACACACACACACAGATATATGTAGTCACACTTTATTGTCCAATTAGCCTAGCCTGCGTGTCTTCATAGGTTGCGGGAAATCAAAGCCTTTGGACTAAGCCCACACAAACACAGCCAAAAACCAATTACAACACAGCAGCACTACCAACTGTGTTACTATGCCCCAACCTACACTGTAGTATTTAATATATTGTGGTCTGCTTCAAGGCACATTAAACAAACAAACTTTTGCCAGATGACTAAGGAAGTAGTACATACCTTTAATTAAAATTGTTTGTTTTTGTCAAAGAATGTGGCCTAGTATTTACCCTTGAGATCATAAAGTGTGGAAACATTCACTTTTATAATCCCTCAATAGCCTCAGTGCTATTGAGGCTTTATTATTAAACGTGTATCTCTATCCCTTGTCACAGCACTTTTACTGAAGCAACCGCAAATTGCATTTGGTGGCCATTAAGAATTAATCTAGCAGTTGGGGGGAGGATCCAGCATGCCAATAACTATTAACATGACCTGCAGCGCTATGAAATAATTGGCTGTGCCCCCGTGTTGTCGCCTACCAATGACAATCCAGGGAATTTACAGCAAAGCCTCATGGGATCGAGGGACACCTAAAAATGGCTCTGAAGTCTTCCCGTGTGCTCTGATGGACATTCATCTGGTGTTTTAATAAACGGAACAACATGGACACATGCATTCTCAGAAAGCCTACCTATAGAGGATGACCCACTCATGGGTTATCAGCAGCTTTCTTCTGCTGTGGGTCCTGCCATCTCTTCCTCAGGGGTGAGTGGGTGGAGGGGGTTGTTAAGCTTGTTGTTAACACGCTTGTAAAGCAGAGCTTTGGCTTCATACCTCAGTCCAGACAGTCTTTCCCTTACTGCTATCACCAATACATTCTCCACCTCAGTGGTGAGGATAATTGAAGGCTATTCAGCACAATGACAAACAGCAATAAACACGGTGCACGCTAGATGATGGACAACAGTAGACCATTTATATTTAAAGTGTAGGCTGGCTGTTCTTGAAAATTGGATTAGAAATTTCCGTGGGCTTTTTGTTAGATTTATTTGTACGATTATAAGTGTTTGTAGTGTTGCTAGAACCTGCTTAGATGCAATGAGGTGGGCTGAGCAGCACAAGGAAAGGTCTTATATTCAGATTAGAAGGCAAGGCACAGCTTGCATCCTTTTGCATATTGGGAACATACAGATTGCACAATTTGCACAGTAATTTTAGGAGAAGCCTGACATTTTGAAGGTGCTGTGCAGACTGCTGTATACACAAAATGCACAATGGTGACCAAGGAATCAAACAACAATGTTGCAAAGGACAAAGTGCCGAACAACACAGACAATAGAGTTGGCCTTTTCTGTAATTGATAGCAGACCTCTCCTAACCGAGATGTACGGCGACTTTTCGTCACCTAAAGCCCAGATGGTAATGTACCTGAAATCAAGGCTAGAAAAATGCTATTTATTTTAGATAGTCATTCATCTAGAGATAGTTCTGCTGCAGATAATGCAGAGGTCTATAATGGCATGGACCAAACTCGCACTCTTCTCTCAGAAGCATCACCACATGTCTTAAAACTACTCATGGGGACGGCAGGAAAAGAGAAAATAACAGCTGTCTTTCTCAGTCACAGTTAAAGTGCGGCTTGTGCCCGAGCAGCCCTGCATTTGTCCTTGTTTGATTCTGCCCATCGTGGCGGTCAAAGGGAGCCACTTGTCATGCAGCCATGCCTGTGACTGGAAGCCTGACCGTGGCCAGGGCCTGATGGGACACCGGCCCCTGATATGGAGCTCCTGCACCCCACCATATCCTTCTCATCTGGGGATTCAATAACGGCAGAAAAACCCTCTTTCTTTATATTACATTTTACTGAAGCCGCAGGGATAACGGTTTTAATGAGAGACAAGACTTCTCTCACACATTTCTACTGCTGTGTCTCTCTTTCAAATACACCTGCGTGATGACCTACTGCTAACTCTGTTATAAGCATTGCTTTGTGCGTACATGCTTGAGTGTGTGTGTGTTTGTGTTGTGTGTATGTGAGTGCAACTATGTGTACATGTGTGAGTGCATTCATGTGCTGGCCTGTATGTGTGTGGGTGTGTGTGTGTGCATGTGCATGTGCGTGCATGCACGCATGTGTGTGTGTGTGTGTGATTGTATGAGTCTCTGTTTGTATATGTGTAGTTACGGTTAAGAATTGCAGACATACACTCAGACCATTAGCTAGAGCTCTCGGACAGCGGCTGGTAAAATGAAATATATTTAAATGATGATATGTAGATGAGGGGCCGGGCAACATAATAGTTTCAGGAATAGATTAAAATCAATTCTGCTCAGCCTGTTAGAATCACAGTAATGTATTCTATGCTCATATTTGCAAAAGGAAATATGCCAATAATGGCAGGGGGCTTTTAGAGAGTGTGCTCTAAAATATATTTTAGGCTTAGCAATCATCGCCTATCAGGTCAAGATGATGGGATTCTTCAGTCCTTTTTTCCTATTTTGCTAGTTGAATTCACTGTGATGACGCTGTATTGGTACTAGAAACGCCAACACCATCATTACGATTATATAGCCTTTATGTGTGTTTATGTTGCAATACATCTTTTTCAGTTGTTTCAAGCTTGGGTGGCACGCTGTTCCTGATATTTGTGATTAGCGCTACAACATTATGAATGTATGTTCGTAAAAAAACAAGAAAAAGCAAGCCATCCGGGAATAATTCCATAAAAAATTGAAGTCATTTGGAAATAATGAGAAGAAGGAGAAAGAATATACTCTGCCTTTTCCGTTCTGTTATTGGGTCTTGGAAATTGTAGACCATAACTGCCTCGCCATTTGATATTTGTCCCTTCTATAAAAATAATGAAAGAGAAAGAAAGGCACGTAGACAACATGTTGTCTACGTGAGAGTACACACGTATAACACATTGGCTTTCCTTGTTGTTATTCAAGGTCAGGCGCCTCACACTGGTTCGAGTGGTATGTTAAATTGACATGCAACCGCTTTGAGGGCTTAAATCTTGCATAGGAACAAGAATCCATTGTTTAGATATAATCATGGAGTCAAGTGAGCCAGGCGTTTTACGAATCAGCCTTGTTATCCTCTTGACGCATGCCGCCGCATTCACCAGGCCTTACTCAACTCTCCCTCCCCTCAATATTTCAGAGATTGGTTTGCAGCCTTCAAAAGCAAGCCCATAAACCTCCCCAGAACAAGTTGCTCTGTCCCTTCTTTCTTCTTCTCTTCTCTACTTTGAGAGATCACCAAACTGCTACACCACCATTAATATTTAGGCCACCCGTGCATCACTTTGGACAACACATGAAGGCACTCTGGCTCTTAAATCACCGGCCCATTCTAAAACACACGCGTCTCTCGTGTCTAGCTCAGGCAGGCCTGGATTTCTGAAGGTTGCTCAATCATTCATCACGTTACCCAGTTTAATGTGTCGGGCCATCGAGGGGATGGGTACAAATGGATGTTGAGACGCAACACAAGGGGGAAAGAGACCGATTTGTATTTGGATGTCGCAGCACGTTTTAGTCAGATATTTGACAGATGTTGACACATTCCTGTTTGTAGGCTGTGTATGTCGAAGATGCACACGGTACAGGTTATAGGTGTGTTTGCCCCACCTCGGTGGGGAACTCAAGCTTGTGTGTTTGCACTGGAGAGAACAGCTGCTGGGCTGTAATTGCCTCACAGTGGGGCAGAGGATGATGTTGTGCCAATGAGTCTCCGCTAGAAGATCTTGAAACTTGATACTTGTTGATGCTTGTCGAGACATGAAACCGCTGGAAGTTACACTGTAAGCTTCGATATTGATCGTCCTTGAAAGCATTTTTATGTGGGATCACGTCACAAAGAGCATAATTTTCATTGCCTGTGCCGTTATCATTCTTTGAGGACATCGGTCAAATCAAATGAGGTTGTTAGAGTCACAGTTGGTACGTGTGGAACCAACACTTAAACCTGCCCACTGTCTTAATACAGTGTGTGTGTGTGTGTGTGTGTGTGTGTGTGTGTGTGTGTGTGTGTGTGTGTGTGTGTGTGTGTGCGTG
Source organism: Lota lota (assembly GCA_026745465.1). NCBI lineage: Eukaryota > Metazoa > Chordata > Actinopteri > Gadiformes > Lotidae > Lota > Lota lota. The sequence goes on along the minus strand of JACYXH010000479.1, from coordinate 12,126,174 downwards.
TGCGCGTGTGCGTGTGCGTGTGTAAACACTCACACCATATGATGAGATTTCACAGGACAGTAGTACAAAGTTGTAAAAAGAGATGTGGACTCGAGTCATTATGTATTGGACAGCATCGACTGAAGTCACTGTTTTGATAACTTGCAACTTGACTTGACAGAATATAAATGACTTGAGACTTGACTTGGACTGTGAGGTTAAAGACTCGTGACTTGACTTGACTTCAGACATGATGACTTAAATGGCTTGTCTGTGTTCATTTTAAATATAACATATCAAATATACAAAGTGTTCAACGTTTTCAATGTTGACATTACAGGTGTCTGTGTAACCCGGTGTGCGAGCGCACACTGGGAATGGCCCTGTCATGATTGGATGAGTACCCTGTCAGTTAAGCTCCTTGCTATGGCATTGACATGATTGATTGACTCACTAATTAACCCAATCACCAGAATAGAATGTTGGCATTATAATGTTACGTTTCTGCAAAGCATGGACACGTTGAATCTCAGTCTCAAAATTAAGGGGGCATTGAAGTGACTCCACTAATGGGGACTTGGTTGAGATTTTAACCAAATGACGGCCAAAAGTACGTGTGCATATTGTTGCATACAGGCCAAAAGTATATATTTTGGCCTTTCACACGTAAAGGTTTAAGAAGAGATATTAATCATACCATTAATAATAATAACAATTACATAAGGAAGATGGTTTCAGCTGTGAAACTCATTCGACCATTTCTTGGTATAAACCACCCATTCCCACAAAAATATTTTCTTTGTGATGATTTTACAAAATTATATCTGGCAAGTCGGCTCTCCCACACATGAAACACAAAAGACAGTGTTATTAGTTGTTATTATCATGTTCGTATGCTTTCAGACTTCATGCTTTCAGAGAAAATCGCATCCAAGAACAGCAATTTCACTATCAATAAATCAAATGTGTCGTTAAAATAGTTGTTGTTTTTTGCCACAGAAGGAAAGATAATTGAATCCAAGTGTTTTCTAAATAGTAGTTAGGACACAGGAAAGGCCTAATCATATCCACACATTTCTAAAGCTATCATTACTACTACTATGAAGAGATCATTACTGAGGGAGGTTGTGAAATGCTGATCGCACCCCACATGGTGAAACAGGGGACCCTGTATCACGGTGTCTCTTGGGAGGGTCCACGCTAACTCCCATGCCATAATGACATTCCCCCTCATTCTGCCGGAGAGGATAACAAAAATCTAAACCGAGAGAAAAAGTAATTAGCGAAACAAAAACTGGCAGGAAGTGAGATTGCGTGTTCTTAAACTCACAGAGAATGCCAAGGTCCCTTCCGGGTTGTCATCCAGGGCTCTGGAGAGCATCTGCGTTATTGTATGACTTTGGCTCCACCGCCAGATGGCTGTCCATGGACGCCACCCCGCCTCCCGTATTTGGAGTTAATGCCACTGTACTGGCGATATCGAGGGTAGACCGTGCCAAACGCCTCTCGCGGGAAACGTGAGTTTGCATTCAGCCCCCGTTACAAACCTCTACTTGCACCCAAGGACTCGAGACCGTCCAAATATGGCCATTACCCTGTGGTTCTTCCTGGTCTGAAGCTGGGAGCTGAGTCCTCCATGGGTATTTATGGTTTGGTTTACTTTAGGTGTTGTGTGTCCATCTGGGGGTAATATGGGGAACAGGGGAAGTTATATTTATACTTTCTGGTGGAGCGAGTCCAGCAGAGCAATTGATCTAGCGGCGGGCTGCCGTCCTGAGAAACTGCCAGAGATCTCTTAGTTCTTTAATTTGTCAAATGAAAAGAAGAAAGTTATTGTAAGACTTGCGGCTTAGTCAGATTGGAAAATCAGAGGCAGCCACAGCCCAATAGGAATCCAGTCAACAAAACACCATTGTTAAGGCGCACGCGTTGATGTTACTCCAGAACTACTCATCTGTGAAATCCTTTGAATCTGAACGCTATAAGCAGACAAGGCTGTTCTTTGATCACTTTGATGGAAAAAACATTCTCCTTTTTTTTAAAGTGTCAAATCACAGAAACGGGGGATTGGACGTTCGCCATACCTCTTGGTGTCCTTCAGCAAAATATCCAGCCCCTTCCCGCTCCTTAATGGTGAATTTGAATCCACTATATAAAAGTGCCAGCAATGACTCAATAGATTAAAAGATCACCACGCTAGGCAATGACAGGCTCGAACATTGCTGGCAATATAGAAATATGTACTGTAAGTAGCTTGTGTTTGGGATGAACTGATTCCCATTATTTTAGAATGGTGTTTGCTGTCCTGCTAATATGACATTTATGGAGCCCTTACAATTACCTGAACCACTTAAACCCCTGCCAGATTATTTACTTACACTTAGAGCCACTTAGTGGTCTCATTTAGGTCCTTGCAGGTGCCTAGAGAACCAAAGGGTCAAGTAGAACCACTGCTTCTGACTTGGAAGGATCTCAAAACGTAAAAGGACAAATTGGCTGTTCTCATTTAGTCGTTGAACATTGCCAACGTCTGCACTTTGAGTCATCGATGACCTCCAACTCTTCAAAGATGCATCCTGTTGAGTTGTCTGTGACTGCCTTGTCTGTACTTGTATTTGGCACGGCTTTTGTAACAGATTGGTAAAATAGATCAAATGTAAACTGATCAAATGTTTGACATCTTTGTATGAATATTCAAACATGATGAATGTATACACTTATCTATCATTTCCATTAAACTATTTAATGTATCATATACAGTCAATAATGATTTTTACGTTATTGTACATTCTGCGTTTACATTTATACAACTCATATTGCGGCATATAGATGTATTGTTAGTCATTTTTTGGCATATCCACATTTAAAATTTTGATCTCTTTTCAATCATTATCAGTAACCTGTACTTTTGCCCTGACCCCCACATTTCCTGTCTGGGATTAATAAAATACATCTTGGCTCACATTTATCTTTACACATATACTACCTATGTCTACTGCTAAATATATACAAATACACAGACAGTCAGTGGATGTGTCCCCAGCTCGGTGACATTCATGTCCATGTGGGTTTACTGCTGCAGGTGACAGACAGCGTAATGATGCCTTCCGGATGGGGTGGGGGTGGGGGGTGGTGCCAAGCACCACGCTCCTCACACTCCACACACGGCCCACGACTGCCTATCAGGTGTCCTCACCACAGGGGCTGCGAGCCTCGCACCTGTCCTTCCCTGGCAGGGTGTGGGCGTCCATCGCCCAGTGTCTGGCTCTTTTATTTGGGTTTGCATCTCTTCAAATCTATATGGGGATTTGTGCTTGTAGGGGAGCTATTTGTGTGTGTGGGAGGTTTATGTTTTGTGTGTGTGTGTGTGTGTGTGTGTGTGTGTGTTGTTTGAGTCCTTGCGGAAAGATTCTGAGTTTGTGCCCCAATGTCTGCACAAGGCATGTTGAGCAAGATGCCTACCCCCACCTGCTAATGACATGCATCAACGAAAATGTTTTTTTGACTGTAAGTCGCTTTGGATAAAAGCATCCGTCTAGCGATTGTCTTTTGCTAGGAACATGAATAGGAAATATATCAGGCAGGGCTGCGTGTGTGCGGGATGTTTATTCATGTTTCTGGGTTGTTGTTGTTGTTGTTGTTGTTGTCGTTTTGCAGGACTGGCGAAGCCCATGGGTCTGGTTGAGGGTCCGGGGGGCCTGGGTCAGGGAGGGGCTGCTGCCACGCTGAGTGAGGGGGACGGTCGCGACGGCGACGGGAAGTATGAGGAGTACGGATACAACGCCCAGCTCAGCGACCGCATCTCGCTGGACCGGAGCATCCCCGACTACAGGCCAAAAAAGTAGGTCCCCCCCATCCCCCACAACAGGCCCAAGAAGTAGGTCCACCTGATACCGACACTACAGGCACAAGAACTAGGTCCACCCCATGCCACATTACAGGCCCAAGAAGTAGGTCCACCCCATGCCACACTACAGGCCCAAAAAGTAGGTCTATCCCATGCCACACTATAGGCTCAAGATGTAGGTCCACCCCATCCCCCACTACAGGCCCAAGAAGTAGGTCCACCCCATCCCCCTGTCTGAGGTCCTACATCCTCTGTCCTTGGCCCTACTTTCAATGTCCGGAGCTATACTTTCTCTGTCCATGCCATACTTTCTCTGTCCTGAGCTATACTTTCTCTGTCCATGCCATACTTCCTATGTCCTGGGGTAGACTTCCTCTGTCCATGCACTACTTTCTCTGTCCTAGGCCCTACTTCCTATTTCCTTGGCCTCACTGTCTATGTCCTGGGCCCTACTTTCTATGTCCTATGCCTCACTCTATATGTCATAGGCCCTACATCCTCTGTCATTGGCCGTATGTCCTCTGTCATTGGATCTCCGTATTCCGTCACATCTGTGAGTCCTTGGAAATGGTTCAGTAGAATTGAATACGAACGATGGTAATAGAGTCGGTAGCATTGTATTGTCATATTCTGAATGTGAGAAAAAAAAAACATAAGAAAAGAGTTGGATAATTTAATCTAATTTACACCTTCTGACAGCATGTGTTTGCAAGAAAAAATGAACATTATAAGTGAAATTCCTTTTCTTCTAATTATGTTATTATGTTATGAGTTATTTAGTCTGAACTAAATTAGAGACAAAGATAAAATGATACAAATGATCACAATATATAAATAACAGTATGATTTATTTGTTCAGGCATATTTTCTTCCAAAGTAACAAACCAGGCTTACCTACCTTCTTGTTTATCATCTCCACTTTTAACATTTTGTTCAACAAAAAAAATCGAAACATCGTCCAATTAAGAATTAGGTAATAGGAGAATTAGGTGGAGAATATTGTGATCCTAATTTAGTGATTCTTCTTACACCCAGCTCTAACCCAAATCCCTGCCATTGTCCTCACTTCAGAGGAATATCTCATAGTGTTGTAGGCTATCAGCCTTGGCTGTTTCACACTATCACATCAACAGAAAAAAATGTAATTCTACATCAAACACTATACATGAACTGCCATTATTTCTGCCATAGTTCAGAGATAGAGTGTGTGTGTGTCTATGTGTGACTGTGTATCTGTGTGTCTGTGTATCTGTAGTGTGGTGTATATGTGTAGTGTGAGTGGTATGTGTGAATACGTGTGTGTATGTGGTGTGTGAATGTGTAATGCGGTGTGTTTGTGTGGGGTGGCTGCGTATTCTGTTCTATTATATTATATTATGCTTATATGTGTAGTGTGATGTGTATGAGTAGTGGGCTGTGCAGTCTGGGTGTAGTCTGTAGTGTGTTATGGTGTGAATAGTGTGTTTTAGTGGTTGTAATCAGGGCTGCCAATGGCACTTATGTCACACGGTGTGAGAGAACAATAGCGACAGGCTGATCCGCCAGGAGGACTTCTGACAGCACTGCTGTCAGAAGTCTGTTCTGTGGGCTTTTAGGGGAAGAACAATTCATCTCATCCACACTCCTTTGTTCCCCACTCCCCCTTCACTGGTGGGAAAATCAGCACCAGGCGGAACGGAGAGAAATGGGGGGGGAGGGTAGGATAAAATCGGGGAGTTTGCTAATTAATAATGTCAGCTGAGAGCGCTTCTGGAACAGAGCACTTTCAGGAAATGAATTTGTTACATTTGACTAATTCGGCAGGAAATTTGACTGAAAAGGGCATTGGCGCCCACCGTTGTTGTCAATACCACCCAATGTTGTTAACGCAACCCAATGTTGTCAACCCCACCCCATATTGTCAATGCCACCCAATGTTGTCAACGCCACCCTTGTTGTTAACACAACCCAATGTTATTACTGCCACCCAATGTTGTCAACACCACCCATGTTTTCAATGCCAACCAATGTTGTTAGCGGCACCCGTGTTTTCAATGCCACCCATATTGTCAACTCCCCCCAATGATGTCAATACGATCAAATGTTGTTAACGCCACCCAATGTTGTTAACGCCACCCAATTTAAATGACACATTGTTGTAAAAGCCACTCGTGCTGTAGAAGCTACTCGATGTTGTAAATATCACTCAATGTTGTAAACACCATTGTGTTGTCAGCGCCAACTGTGTTGTCAACACCACCTGTGTTGTCAACACCACCCATGTTGTCGTGACATTTTCGTTTACATTGTTTTCGTGTTTTCTTGCTGTGAGAAGTTGTTTTTGTTACATACTTTGAATGCATAAAAAATACAAAAAGAAATCCCTCTTTTTATATCCAGCACACGAGGGCTCTTTTGTATGCTCTTTGTAGAGCTACACGCTACTCTTAAAACATAAACATATTATCACCTGCTATATTTTCTTGTTCTAAATCATAACCATGAACTGCAAGGTCAAACAAGGACAGATATCTATCTATATGATAAAAAGACGTATATATTGTCAATATTCAGTAGCTATGTTGAGGCACAATGGAACTCAATATGCTTGCGAGCCTTGCACTGCCTACCTTTCCACTGCCACTCTCTGTGTATTCAGCACTGAGGAGGCAGCTCTGAGATCGAGGTGAACATAAAAGCTCTGGGTTTGTCAAGTGGAAGAACTCCTTCGCAGCTAAAATGGAGCGTCACGAAAATAGCCATGAATAGGTTGCTAGCTGTGGATTTCTTTCTTCTGCACTCCAGTTGGCCATTGAATAGGCCAGTGCAGGGTTAAAACGTCACACTTTCTCATCAGCGAGGAGCAAATCAAGGTGTTGCAGAAGTTAAAATGAGGGTGGACACTGTACGATTTATTTATTCCTGTTTTTATTTCTCTGTTTCTGAACTATGTTTAATTGAACAGGAATACTAATCAGGTATTGGAAAGGGAAGGCAATGGTTTGTGACATTAGAGATGCATTTCTGAATACATGCAATGAGTCAATCAGTGATGGTAAATTTTGAGATTGGAATGCATACATACACATTATGTATGTATGTATGTATACATGTGTGAATGTATGTTTGTTTGTATGTATGTATGCATATATTTGTATGATTGTATGGTTGTATATTTTTGTATGTATACAAAACTAAGACCACAAAAGGAAAGGGGTGAATGTATTTGGTTTCGTCTTGGCTTGTGATCCAGCATTTCTCGATATCTTTATTATCTATCTTCATAAGGAAGATATCACTCCTCGAACAACCTCAGTTTGGCTCTCGGTCCAGCGGTGGAGATATTGATTCCACAGGGCTCATGCTTTGTTAGATTTATTCTCATATCTGCCCTCTGCTGAACCAATTCATAATCATTGCAGTCATTTTGCTCTCCCATAATCCTTTGTGTTTGTCAAAGAGACCCGATTTTGGCTCTAACAAAACGTACAATCCCTGTCAGCTTCCCACTGGTTTGTAAATGAATATTGGAGGTGCCTGCTCCAACACTGGAGGCAGGCACCTCCGGTGTTGACTCTCAATACAGATATATAACAACCATTTTAATGCTTTGTCCACATTGTAAAAATAGTCCAGGACCTGTTTGAGAACCTCAAACACAACGCCCTACTTAGCTTAAACAAAAAAAATTAAATTATATATATACATATATATTAAACCGTCTGACAGTCCATCAGGTTTTTAGAGGACAAAAAGACAGGGAGAGAAAAAGAGAGATAGTGAAAGAGAGCGAGAGAGAGAGAGACAGACTCCACAAACAAATTCGAAAAGGGTCACTCGTAAATCTCACGACTTGATAAAAAATGCAATTTACTGTGTCGAGCTCCCCTTCGCCTTCCCGCTCCTCTCACCCCCCCACCCCTTCCCTCTCCCCTTCATCCCCCGAGCACCCAGGGAAAAGGATTCATATTTCATGTGATGAAATCTCAGTGCCACCTTTGTTGCCTGCCTGATTTATACTACATCAAAATTGTTGTTAAGCCCCAAAACTGTACTGATGTACGGAGGGATGCGTTACTTTCCTGAGGGACCTCTCCTCGCGCTCGTCTGTTAGTTGGTGGAAGGGGTAGGGGGGGGAGATAAAACCAGTGAGGAAGTCCAGACGTAGAGTGCTGCCTCACTTCCTTATTCCTGTAGCCTCCTAATACAACAGAGTAGGATCGCCAGGTCTTGGCCATGTTCATTAGCAGGCAAAACCTCTCTCTTTTTCTCTCTCTCTCTCTCTCTCTCTCTCTCTCTCTCTCTCTGTCTCTCTCTCTCTCTCTCTCTCTCTCTCTGTCTCTCTCTCTCTTTCTCTTTCTCTTTCATTTTCTCTCTCTCTCTCTCTTCCTGTAATGGGGGCTGGGAGGGTTGGGGGTGGATGGATGGCGGCAGCGGGGGAGGCGGGGGGGGGGGGGGGGGAGCGGCTGGTGAAATGACAAGCCAAGCGATTATCTGTGTGCGAGGGGACGCTCCATGATTGGAGCAAGCTAATGTGAATTTTCACTGTGAAAATAGGAGGTGAAAAAACTGAAAATACCTGAGAAAGGTGGGCGGCTTGGAGGGAGTAGGTCAGCAGGTTGCGTGTGATGAGGGGAAGGAAGAGAGGGGAGCCGTGAGGGGAGTATGTCTTAATCTGGTGCGCTGTTTCTGTCAGAACTGGTTCCAGGTCAAATTATGAGCGCTGGCCATTGCGCCTGCTTCCATTACAAACAGATGAGTCCATCGTTCATACTGTTATGACCACGCAGAGCACCCTGACCCCACACGCACACACAAAGACACATACACACACTGCCCCAACAGCCCCACAGACAGCTACCAATTTAAGGGAGAGCAACACCATAAATTGGACCCAACAACTAGGGCAACAGGACTACAATATCAATTTAGGTTTGTCTGTGGTGGAACCCCAGACTTACAGAACACTGTGCTCAACCAAACCAGACTAGAAGTGATAGAGTAGCCCTAGCCTGCCTGACTTTCACAAGAAATTACTGTAAGATCTTACTATAAGATATTGCTGTGGTGATATTCATTATACGCAGGCTGGCAGCCAGACACCTAGCTTAATGCGAGGGAAGCATACATCATTCTGGGTTTGTTTTTGTCTAATCTCTGTGACCCTGTGGCGTGGCAACATGAGAGAGAGAGAGAGGGGGTAATGTAGAACCCACCACCCCAACACCTCACCCCTACTCACTGCCAGATTTGTCATTTAATTTATAGAGCTGGCAAAGCTAAATGGGAAATATGCTACAAAGGGCCATGAGAAGGAACAAGAGAAAGTCACTGGGAGGGAGGATGGAGGCTGGAGCAGAGGTACTGGTGTGATAGGGTGGAAGGGCTATCAATCACAAGGCTGGTGCATGTGATTGGATTACAAATTAGCCCAGCTTTGGGACTGGGAGTATAGGGAGACACTCCGAGCACCCTCCATCATAAGTACACTTCCTTTCTTCCTGTTAAATGTATGCAAGGAGTGAGAAGACGATATATATATATATATATATATATATATATATATATATATATATATATATATATATATATATATATATATATATATATATATATATATACACAGCTGCTGCGTTGCATAAACACTAGTATTTAAAAAAAATACACATGCCTGACAAGCTTATCCAGAGTGACTTGCAGACCCTAAATGAGAACCAAGGGCCTGACTTCATGCAGATACCCCAATGTTAAATGCAACCAATAGCAAGGCATTGCATATGTTGTAGGTGGCTACAAAATAGGACGCTGGCTAGCAACAAACTGATGGTGTATTAGCCAGTTGCGAAAAGCCTGACAGAGAAGAAAACAAAAAGTGTATCTTGTATTTTGTATATTGGATTCATGAAGTAAAAGCTGAGGGAATATGAATTCAGGTAATGGATCACACCAAAAAGAAAAGGTCGGGGCACATAGACCAAACAAGCTCAGTGCAAAACTAGAATATTACTGTTATTGTAGAGACTTAGTTCAGTACGGAATTCAATACTCTGGTGTTTCTATTTGTCCTCTATTTAATAGGTGAGTAGGGGGCAATCTGCTGTCACTCTGCTATAATTCTTGTAGATGTTTTCATTGACGGAAGGTGTGAACTTGCGATTAGAGAACAGCTGCAGTGCCAGAAGTATGTTGTTTCAAGCAAACAAACACAATCACATGTGCACACACACTAACTGACACACACTGGCACAAGCACATGTACAAAAACACATTCACACCGCTTTTATTATGGTTTCACAGATGCGTAGCATAAAACTGGAAGCCCATTCCTTTGCTATGCAATGAAGGTAGCTGTGGAGCCACTGAGAAAATGTGCACCAAAATGAATGCAGTAAACTCGACTAAAAGTCACTATACCAACGCTTTTATTTATTCAAATTTGTGATCATAGCCTATGTACAAATACATTACTGAATATACGTATATATAGACTGTGTGTATATATATATGTATGTATGTATGTATGTATGTATGTATATATTATTAACAGGCAACTTATCTCCACATTCTATAACAATAAATAAAGGAAATGGTTATATCGCTTCTATAATTTTTTTTTAATGAAGGTTTATTTAGATGGTGAAAAGGATTTCTCAAGCATTTTGCTTCATAGTTTGCATAGTATAATAAGTAAGTAAATAGAGTTATTCTGTGAATTATTGAATTTAATTATAGCAATATGGAATTTGGTTATGTTGTTGAGGGCTACTACTATGGCAAGCAGAAGTACCAAATGTGTTTACAAGTGTGTGTATAGCTCTATTTGTGTTTGTATATGGCCACCTGACACTGGGTTGTGTAAAACATAATGCAGCGTCCACTTTTTGTGAAACCCGTTTGTAAGCAGCTTTACATCAACGCACATACACACACACACACACACATACATTGACATACACATGAGATACACAAAAACACACACACAGAGCGTACACACATTGCCACCGAGCACATCGTGGCACATAGGTACACAGGTTTTGGCGTGCACATTGTAGCGCATGATGTAGCGCTGACATCGTGCTGGGGCCTCCATCTGCCTCTCCTCCGTCCCGCGGGCCGGAGGCAGCAACGCCCGCTAGTGTGCAGGAGGACAATGACATCACAGTCCACCTGGCCGCCATCGTCCTACACACCCGCTTCAGCAGGTGGAGGTCACAGGAAGCGCTAGAAAGACGTTCCGATAGTCGCTCCGCGAGTCAATCTCCAATTCTATCCCATTGTTAACCCGACATGACCTCAGACAGCCCTTTGAACCAGCTAAACATAAAAACTTAGACAAAACACAAAAATAAATATCATAGCCCAATGTTCATAAGAATAAATCCTCAAAAGTAATGTCCCTGTCAGCAGGATGTCTGTACTGATGGGCGCGATGTTAAATTAGGTTTTGAGAGCTTGGTAGACTCAACGCTAAACACAGTTCCATAGTGCAAACACTTGATGCAGAGCCAAGACACATCAGTGGTAAATAATTCAGATTATGAATTATGAGTTCTATTCATCAGCACTTTGTTACAGTTTAATATGGTTGAATATACGCCATTCATATATTCAATTACCCATATAGGTATGGGTAATGTGTGGGGAGACTGTGCAAAGATGGACGTTTTGTTTGTCTACTGTGTTCTTTCATCTCGTTTGGGCCCTGTGGAAGAACGTTTCGTAATCGAATGGTCATCATGGGGCTCGTGCTGTTGTCATAGGAATACCTCTTCTGTGTGGTTAGAAAACAGCAGTGTCAAGTTTGAAGAAAAAGTATTCCTCGTTAGATACAGAATGGAGTATTCCACCAAGGAAACATCAAATGGCACACCTAGCAAAAAAGTGGAGGATTAGGATTGACGACACAACAACAGTTATCGGTAGAACAGTTCTGACGGGGCAGTTTTTCCTATGTGCACGCATCACTACACTCATGTAAATTACCATTGTGCACGTGCATGTTAGAGAAACAGAGAGATGGAGAAAGAGGGAGGGAAAGTGAGAAGGAGAGTAAATGTATATTCATTTGCATGGCGTGACATGCAATTCATTCTCATTAACTGGGTCATTGAAAACGGCAACAGGCAACCGGAGCCCCAATTGCTGCTCCACTAAAGCAGTTGCCATGGCATCCTAGCTTGACAGGGAGTGAGTGAAAAATAAGACAGAACCAGGCAAATTTAGGTATACAGTGCAGCAGCAGGAGAGCGAGACAGAGAGGCCAGGAATTGGTAGGGGTTTTGGGAGAGGACAGACTGGTGTCATTGGGGGGGGGAAGGTTTCCTCCCGTTGAGCCGCTGGGCTGCTGGAGGAAAAGACCTCCGTCAATGTCATCCCCAGGCAGTTGACTCCCGCGCCCGCCGTACGCATCCACCTCCATCAGCTCTCTGAAAGTCACTCCGCCACGCTCAGGGCTGCTAACAACAACTGCTACTTCTGGCTGTATAAGTAGCGAACAACACACAGCGGCAGGTGCAATGCTAATAAAAAACACACATATTTGACCTGAGACTCATGTTTTTTTCTTTTTCACTACTTTTCTTACATGTACGTTTGACTCAGAGATGCCACCAAAGAGCAGATTTTCTGAAAGGGGTTCAAAGATGTTGTAAAGTGACATTCAGAGCCTGTTTTGTTCCCGAGGTGTTGCGTATTTACAATTATACAACAGTTAGTTTCAATCAAGTTATTTGATTGGACAAGAGGCATTCCATGAGTGCTGATGTAGAGTATAACAGCACTGGGACTTTTAACTAGACATGTATCACTCTGCTTTACAGGTGTTAGCCATTAATTATCCTACATTAACGACCGTAAGCTGTTAACTCATCAGAATCGCACATGCCACCAAAGCGACTGTCAACAAACTCTTATTTCACTGGGCGCACATTAAATGTACTCTCTACAGATAAATCCACATAATACAAAGTAGCTGGCCTGGTTTATTACTGTTTACTAATAAATGGCTGTTGAGCTGTTGTATTAAAGCAATATCACACTTGAGGTCATGTTGTTAAACTGAATATCAGTACGGGGCTGTAATTATCTTCGTTACTCAGCCTGCAGCTTTGTACCAAAGACCAAATCACAGCCATGCTGATATTCAGCATAACAGTCGTCCCTCTGACATTGCTTACGTAAAATGGGACATTTAGGCAGGACAAAAACAGTAGGAGGGATGAGATTTGGGCATTCAGGGTTTGATCACTCATTGTGGGATAGGACTTACAGCCTACTGCTTACTGTCAAAGTAGATCACGCCCCAAGCGTGTTGTTAGTGGTGGGAACACTAGGCACGCCAAGCTCAGACTTGGGAACACAAGCACACAAAATATTATTTTGTTTTAGAAGACGTTAAGTTGCTTCTGTATTTCATTCAACTGTGTTTCTTTTTGATTTGTCGAATAGATCATTTGAATAATAATATGATCTGAGATGTAATTAGATAGAATAGGAATAAGGTACTGTACTTGTATCTTTGAAGCATGTAAGCCTATGGCATTTACCTTCTATTTCAGCAGGTTAGTCCCTTTAGATTAAAACTCTTTCTCAATACAGTTCAGTTCTGCTCCACGGGGCACAGTGTCTCCAAGGCTGACAGCTATGGCTTGGCCTTCCAGTAAAGAGAGAGTTCTGTTGATTTGTATTTTATTATTTTGGAGCTGATAGCTTTGAGCAGTAAAATAAATCACGTGGAACACAAGATTTTCTCTCTTTTCAATGGTTGAGAGAATGTAGAAAAGTTAATCTTAAACATAATTATTTTGCTTGTTTGTTTAATATGCTTGCAGACAAACACATTTAAAATTACCATACTGATTGCATGCGTGTATGTGTATGTGTATGTGTTTGTGTTTGTGTTTGTGTGAGTGTGAGTGTGAGTGTGAATGTGTGGTGACAATTAGTCACAGAATGTGCAATTAGTTGTGCGGTGGAGGCATAATTGCCATATATGTAGGCCTACATCCTGCTTATCAAGTCAGCCAATGACAACAGTGTATCTCTCGACAGGTGCAAGCAGTTGACCTATCCGGAGGACCTGCCTCAGATCTCGGTGGTGTTCATCTTTGTGAACGAGGCGCTCTCCGTCATCCTGCGCTCCGTTCACAGCGTGGTCAACCACACGCCTGCACACCTCCTCAAGGAGATCATCCTGGTGGATGACAACAGTGACAGCGGTACGGCATTTATTAGCTTCTACAAGCATCTATTAAGCTTATACTAGCATCTACAAGCCTCTGTTAGCTTAAAGCCTATATTAGCTTCTACCAGCATCTACTACGAGCCTCTATTAGCTTATACTAGCATATACTATCATCTAGTAGCCTGTAGCATCTACTAGCAGATACAGCTACTAGCTGTCATTAGCATTTACTAGCTACCCACACACATGCATGCACACACACACACACACACACACACACACACACACACACACACACACACACACACACACACACACACACACACACACACACACACACACACACACACACACACACGTACATACACAAACACACAGGTGGAACTGCTCGTGTCTATTCCGGTGCTGAGGTAAGATTGGAAATACATCAACTGAAGTCATCTAACTAGTACTGATTCATCGAGTCAATAACCTACTCAATATAATCTAGTTAAATGTTATGGGAATCTCTCGATGCAATTAAATGATGGATGTGTTCCAGTTCTCTGCACCCACATCCTGCTTACAGAACAGACAGGGCTTTCCAGACGCTGACCAAAGGGGTTCCAGGCCATATGAACATACTCAAAGATGTGATTTTGAATATGTACTACTCTTAATCACTCGTAATCAAGTTAAAAACCTGCCCATATATTTAACCCGATCCTACCCCAACCTCACTTTTTTCGTTTTCCTGGTGTTTCCTCGTTTGGTTGGTTACTGTTACTGTCAATGTGTAATGACTCATTCTATGTACCCATGTTTTTTATCCCTTGTTGTCTGTTGTTTATATATATATGTGTGTGTGTGTGTGTGTGTGTGTGTGTGTGTGTGTGTGCGCGCGTCTGTTTGTGTGCGTGTATCTGTTAGCGCTACCAAGTAACAGTATGTTAACCTATAAAAACATCATGTTTTATGTGATTGGGTTCACACTTTGCCTCGCTGTGACACTTTAGGAATATCATGAAAATCCTCCATCGTTGGAAATATGATAAACACCCTGCCCATTCTGCCAAGTAGTGATGCTCTGAGTATAATTCACACATTAGCAACTCCAGGCATTGATTGTTGCATTGTTTTGTTATTTTCTCACTGGCCTTCCACTGTCGAGCATTTAAAGTGCCTGGTTGTTATAGAATGCTTCTGCCAGAATCCCTCCCTCACCCCCTGCCTTCGAACGATGTACTGGAAGCCAGTACATCGATGTGTTTTTATGGGCCCCGTATAAAATATTACATGACTGGCAGCAGCACATTTATCTAGCCTAATTGCACCATATGCAGCTTTTACAACATAACCCAGTGAGCATGTGCAGGAAGAAATATAGGGCCTTAGCATGGCATAAAGAGCCGCTGCTCATTTTGAACACATTCAAAGCAAACAGGGAGTGGGTGGAGAGTCTCAGGGGGTCTGTACTTGATTAACTCAACGTTGTGTAGCAGGCTGTGTTAGTGGGAAAACTGAAGCAAATGCTGTATGTATTAGTATTTTCATAAAGTCTTAATCAGAGTTTTTTGTTATTGTTTTAAGAACATAAATTCATTTTAGGCAACACGTGAGTTAAAATGTTCAGTTCTAATCTTAGCGATGCTAGCTCACATTTGTCATTTCATACTACTACTACTACTACTTAATTTGTTAATTCGTTAATTATAAATATACTGAATTGGTTAAAGGAGTTGATGTTTTATGCAGAAAGGAATTGGACCTATACAAAATGCTTTCCATGGTATAATATAAAGCTTGGAAGCTTGATTAGCACTTTAGGGATGCCCGGCTTTCGGCTTTTAATTATTTATCTTTCTATTTCTTATATCATTTGGTAGTATTGAGGCTGAGTTAATTAGTCTGTTCTATAAAGCCTAATATTGTTTTATTTAGTACATATTCTTAAAAATATGAATATTCTTATTGTCTTCCTCACTATGTCTAGGCAAGGCTAATACCCACATTCTAAGTCACATTTTTGGGCTAGTTGTTTGGTTATAAGTGTGGTCATTATGTGCCATTGGTTGTCTACTTAATAAGTAATGAACCATTGTTCCTAACTCACCTCCACCCACCTCAGTATAATTATCTCAAACCCTAACCTGAACCCAGTGCAACATCTTCTTCGTGCTTTTGAAATGCAGTAAATATCTGGATATAATAAGCTTTGTTATATCTACTCAACAAGCTTATTATAGTGTGTGTTTCCGGTCATTAATGCATGTATCCATACACTGTGTACCGAAAAGCATACTTTGTTTAGATAGTTAGTTGTTTAGAGTGCATGTGTGCATTCATAAGTGTGTGTCTGAGAGAGAGAGAGAGAGAGAGAGAGAGAGAGAGAGAGAGAGAGAGAGAGAGAGAGAGAGAGAGAGAGAGAGAGAGAGAGAGAGAGAGAGAGAGAGAGAGAGAGAGAGAGAGAGAGAGAGAGAGAGAGAGAGAGAGAGAGAGAGAGAGAGAGAGAGAGAGAGAGAGAGAGAGAGAGAGAGATGAGCTCTTGATATCTGTTCATGCTCTGCAGACACATGCACTTACTCATCAGCGTATAATGTTGCAGGTCCACTTATTATGTCAAGGCAGTGTCTCCCATTCATCAAAGTCAGTCTTTCAGAATAGAATTTGGTAAGAGGTAAAAGTAGTAGACTTTAGCAATTAGTATAATGTGTCTTGGAGTCGGGCCAGAATTGGACAATATGCCACTAAGTTAAGTAAAAAATAAGCCTTGATTGGATTAGCTAGGCTGTATTGTCTCGATGCACATATCTATGTGACCGTAGACAGTTTGTCTTTATCTTGCTAGTTTTTTTGTGATGGAGGTATAGTAGTGAATAGGATGGAGAGAATGGAGGATGGCTAGTCTAGTGGTTAGCGTGTTTCTCTGGTTCTGGGCAAGATGCCTATCCCATATCTGGTATGGTATACTGCTTGCAAATCGCTTTTAAGGAAAGCTTCCGCTAAATGACTAGACAGTAAATAGTAGAACTGCAGAGAAGGTTCTCCAGAATTACTGTTGAAGAAGTAGCCTTCATAGAGATGCGGGGGGGCTCTTTGTTCTATTGCCCCTTACTACCCAAACTGTGGTGTATTACGGTCTCCATGGAGACAAGAGGAGCCTGGCCGATGTCAGCTGATGATGCCCGTTTCTGTGTTCCACGGTCCTGGGCGTTGTGAGCGAGTGAGTGGGTTGGGGGTGGCGTTGGACTAGTTTCCAGCCCACACTTGGCCCCCCTTCACTTGGCGTGGGCCGACGGGCCCCCAGCCTCCCTCAGGCTGGCAGAGGCAAACCGAGGCATAAATAAATAGACCGAAAGAAGAACAAGCAGGAGTCCACACTGACTGATCACCCCCCTTCCCCCCTATACCCCAATACACACCAGCGGTGTTAAAAAGGCTACCATTTACAGCCAATGAACAAGGGAATAAATTTCGGCCCACCCCACCCCTTGATTGCGCAATGTGAGTTACTCAACCGTATAGTGATGTTGTCGCTTACCTTTTGCCACAGGTAAAGTGACATTAACGTGCAGATGTGGGAGCTGCTTTCATTGGCTTCCGATGAGTCCCGGGATTGGTTAACATGCATGGCTGACTGTGTGACCTTTCTCACGCTGGCCAGGCCTGTCCCTCCTCATCTCCACCATGGATCTGTGAGACCAACTATTCCAGAGCCAGACTGGCTGTTGGCATAATGAGTCAGACGCAACGAAAGGCTGTTTAGCCTTGTTTTCATGACACCTATCCTAAGATGGGACAGCTGGTGACAGCTAATGCTGGTGATGAGGTTTATTCACATTATTAATACCACCCGACATCCTTGAAGATGTGTTAGGTCTTCAAGACAGAAGACTTAGGCTTCATTGTTGGAAGCATTGGGCATATTTCATTTTATTGAATATGCTAGACGTAACATTACTTCAGAGTTTGCAATTACATATTCCAGAGCTCACAACCTGCTGTTTATCAGATTGTATGAATAAAATAGCATAAGAGCATAACAAAGCAGTTGTACTTCTAAGTTCCTTTGATGCAGGTACAGAATCACGTAATTAATCACATCATTCTGTAACTGTCATGGCCACATCGTGGTGGCTCTCTTTAACTGGACAGTTAATGCTTAAGGTGGGAAAAAAGCTACTATATAGTTTAGATGCTGTTCAGCTGTTAGCAAAGTCTATATGGCAATGATTCAGAGAAAAAACACATGAAGGTGTTTAGGTGTGGAGAATCTACACGTTTTCCTTCCAAATGGGCAAAGTAGGATAACACTCATTGTGATATGACATCTTGCCATTGCAGAGATTACCTCTTCATAGCAAAGTGGGAAATCTCCTGCCAGAATGTGGTTTTGCCCACATGGTTGCCGTGACGGCAAGCTCATGAGTCTGCCTATTTCATGTGATATCGTTGCTAGTTTGAAGACCGTCATCATGGTGATGGGCTCAGAGTTATTTCACAAGTATTTCTCATCGTTGCAGTGACTAGTTATCAAAGTAACTTCAATCTGATTTGAGACACGCAATGATCGCTATCTGTTATCACACCACTACACAGAGATTCAATTCCAAGTGTGCTATGTTGCTTTTTTTTTTTAATGAAGGCAATATGCCATCTCAGTTTTGAGATATCTTTGTTGTGGCTTATTTAGAAGCAGTGTGGGGCATTATGGGGGGAAAGATAATCAATGAGAAAATGTCCGAATTCTTTAGAAACTGACACACAATAAGGGAATAAAAATAAACCAGAGTTGTTATTCATGGAGCACAGCCAACTACGGCAGATGCAATGTATAGGTTCTTTAAGCGTGTGGGTGTGATGGATGTGGCTTTAGGCATCTATATCTCAGTGGTATTCACTCACACCTACAAGACAGATGATGCAATACTTGGCCATCATATTGTAACTGCATGTCCCTCGCCATCAATGAGACCAAGTCGCACAAAAACGCTATATAAATATATATAGCCTAGCTGTAAATAGTGAGTGTTATTATTATTATTCGTAGTAGTAGTAGTAGTAGTAGTAGTAGTAGTAGTAGTATAATTATTATAATTTTAATTTTAAGTTTATTTTTTATTATTATTATTATCATCATAATAATAACAATGCATCCAAATATTTTCATTTAACAAGCATGCATTTGGGTGCATATTCAGTGAATTCAAATCCTGTATAACTCTCCTAGCATCCTCCCAGCAGTGTTGCATCCTAAACGATAGCGTCCCAAAGCTTCTTAAAGCCTCTGAAACTGGCACAGCTCTTTGTGCGGCCTGCGTTCCACTTGATTACTCCCTGCTTGATGGAGGCGTATTTGTTTTGCCTCGCGTTACACAGACGGTGCGCTCCAAACATATTTCTGGGTCGATAACTCCCTGCAATGAAAAAGAGTCTGGCTTGCTATTTGCGTATTTAAAGGACCATAACTTCTCTCCTTTTCAACCAAGGTCAGTTAATAAATAAGGCAGTTAATCTCTGACGGACCTCATCAGATTGAAACACTTTCTATATTCCACAGGTGTGATTCTCCCGGAGGTTAATGCATAATTTGGTTATGTGCACAATCAGCACCCTACTGCCACTGTACAGGAATTGCACAAAGAAGCCGGTACTGTACAAAAAAGCCTACAGCACCCTGAGGGGAAGAGAGGGAGATAAAGAGTAATAGAGAGAGACAGAAAGTAATAGAGAGCATAAGGGGAGGGGGTGAGGGAGATAGACAATGGCCAATCTTTCACCACTCACTGGTCAGCCTGAAATCTGCGGCAAACATTCTCAGGGTAGATGGCTTCTCGGGTCACTGCTTCCATATTCACAGTCTTCTCTCTTAGAGGGACCGCCACCACAGCTCTATCAGGTAAGGCTTTTCAGACAGAAAAATAATAGCCCTGACAGTTCTCTCTTGTGACAGTGTCCTCTGGTGGCGCCATGGCAGGGATAAGACAGCACATATCCCCCCACCACCACTGCCCCCAGCCCCATACCGTGATTAATACCGTGAGAGAGGCCCCGATAGGATCCAGACTTCTGGTGCAGCTCGGTGAAATAGTACCACACCACGCACCAAGTCCTGATGAGGATCTCCGACAGACCAGGGGGATCACCCAGGCACTAACCTCGGAGGGGGGTGAAGCCTGAACAGACATCTCCCCTCACTACCAACACCCACCACCACCAACAAAATAGAGACAGCAATTTTTACTTGCCGGTAGGGTGGAGGTGACAGCCGGTGGTGTCTGTAAAAGCCCACGAGTAGAGTGCTCACAACCCTCTGAAAGGAAGTCATCCGCACTGAAGTGCACTACCTCAGAGTTATAGTACAACCTGGAGGTATTGTGCATTTGTCCTTGACGCCCCCCTCCTTGTCTAAAAGTGTGTCATTTACTCTATGCTGATCTCTGCCTTCCATTTGGGGCAGGATGGAAGGTAGGAGGCCAGGGTGGGGTTGATAGTATTGTGGCTAGATAGTGCCTAGAGTGTTGTGACTCACAGCCAAAAGGCACTGGGCTCAATCCCCAATGTCTGCGACTTACTTGTAGGCATCCTTGAGCAAGATGTCTAACCCCTTTCTACTCTTTAATGATGGAAACCACTTTAAATCACTTTGGATTAAAGTCAAAATGTGTAAAATAACAAAATCGTAATAAGTGTCTGTGTTTGTTTTGATTGATTTGTAAGGGAGGAGGTTGGGTTAATCTCTATGAATCAAGCATTGTCTGCCACCATAAAGTCAAATATTAGTATCTTCTAAACATTTGCCTATTTTTTCTCTTTATTTCATCTCACAGTGGAGCTCAAGTTTAACCTGGACCAGTACGTGAACAAGCGTTACCCGGGCCTGGTGAAGATCGTCCGGAACAGCAAGAGAGAGGGTTTGATCCGAGCCCGGATCCATGGGTGGAACGCTGCCACCGGTCCCATCGTTGGTTTCTTCGATGCTCACGTTGAGTTCAACGCTGGCTGGTAAGAAGACGAAAAGGTCACATTGGAAAACAAATGACCGGTGACCTTGCTTTTATCCTTGGGAGTTCAGTCTCCCCCCTTTTCTTTTCATGTTCAACGTGCTGCTCTGTCATCTCACATTATTAGCCGTGAAATACATAGTTTAGGTTTCCCTAGGATCGCTTTGACACGGAGCCAGGACAGGGCGGCGAACTCAAGCCGTGCCAGTTCTAACTGAGACAGCAGTTTTAAGGCGAGTGACCCTTATAAAGATATAAAGGTTTGTCCTTAATAAGCTTTCCCTCACACATTTCCCTCTAAACCATGGGTAATGGCCCTTGGCGAGCGCCAAACGAGACCACGTCTGTGTTACAGTGACACTACAGTACAGTGTCAGGCAATACGTACTGGCGGCAACACAAAAAAAGCCCAGCCAAAACCCATTATAAGTGAGGATGATGGTAATTAAAGCAGAACAGAAATCCAAATGTGTGGGTTTTTGTGTTTTTTCTATCTGTAGTGTTTTCGCTGCCAGGTGCTAGGCTTATGAAACGACCGCTGGGGCTCTCAGTCCAATGTGTGGCTGCCACTTAGAGTTGCCCACCAAACAAGTCACTCAGGCACATGTAATTGGCACCTAATTCCAAGCTGTCATCCTGTCAAGGGTTTCAAGACAGAGTGCAGCTTTTTTGTTCCCAGGTTTTCCTAGCTGGGAGGTATGGAGGAGGTGGAGAGGGGGACCGTTTGAGTTATAAAATGCCTGTGGCCTCCGTGGCTGAGATTCCACCAGGTCCCAACCGATAGATGGTGGGAGTTGGTTTGCGCCACGTTTTACACTGAGAGCGTAAAACAAGTATGCCACGACTAATGGCGAATGATAACCTGATGTGTTCAGCTAATTTGTTGTCCAGTACAGAAGATGTGGAGGCCTTATACCTCTTTGCCAAGGGGCAGCCTTTCAATCCCCTGTTAAACCACAGCAGGGGATTGGATTGGCTCAGCAGAAAGGGCTGTTGTGCCGTGCTGTTCTAGCCAAGGCAGCACTGAGGGAGTAGGTGGATGGCCGGTGCTAAGTGGTGTTCTCACTTGTTTTCCCCCATCTGTTACCGTGCTGGAACGGATGTGGCTATCTCCCCCACCCTCGATGTCTACCAACTACCGCTCCCTGCATAGCACTCTGCACAACACTCAACAGCCGCAACAACAAACGCCTCTGAACAGAAGCCCTCTTTGATGTAAACTGTAAAATTTTAGCCACTCATCGAAAGCTAACGTAAAATAGAGATTTATATTGTTCTGTTTTGAGAAGAAGGCACAGTAAGGATGGATATTAAGTGTATTGTGTGTGGTGGACTGTCACGTTTCGACTCACATACGACCCATCACATATTTTAAGGCAAAACTGATTTTTCACGCCTATTCACGTGAGGTCTTTCTGTTATTTTGATCTTCTTTTATTAGGCTATGTTGTATCTGATCTTGATTAACGTTTTTAGCAGTAAAACGGTCCGTCATTTTAAATCCTGTAGACCTCTACTTTGGGGAACGAACATCAAACTAAATAGCTTTCCGTTGCGAGTCGAAACATTCCAAGCCACAACACTAACCCTCCCCCGATCATCCACCAATGAGCAGTTGTGACACCGTCTCCACCTCGCTCTAAGATCTGTCACCTCCGCCACCCCCACCACCATCACCACTACACACCTCTGCCAGTCAGGCTGCTTGGCTCTGATCACAGAGAGCCATGCTGTCTGTCTGGTGTGTGTAGAGTCACGGTGTGCGTGGATGTGTTAACAGGTGCGGGGAATCTAAGACAAGAGGAGAGGAACCCCTGTGATTCTTGACAGGTAGATGCTGGAGAAAGGGATTTGGTGAATGAGATGATGGGCTCCTTCAAACCAGCATCCATCCTCTTCTCTGTCCTTTCAAATGTCTATCTTCAAAAAGATTACACACACACAGTTTACTAGTGTGTGTGCGTGTGTGTGTTTGTGGTTGCAGTCGGTAAAGTCTATAGCTTTGCCATCAATGTTTGTTGAGGGGAGTTACTCAGTTCGTGGCTCAGCTGTTGGTTTTTCAATGCTTAAAAATGTTACCCTGCAACCTATTTTGGATTAAATATATACACATATAGAGCTGTGCTCTTAATCCAGGCTTCCATACATTCTGTGAGTAACTGCATGTTGGAGAAAGCTCTCCAGTAAAGAAATACCTGGTAATTTGAAAGAGTTTGCATTTCGAGGATACTTCCCGTCCTTGCTTCTAAATCCGTTTCCCATCAGACTTTATTGTGAGTCATTGTGTTGCTCTTCTCTAGAATTGTTTAGAATATTTTAAAAATATATACTATATTCACTGCTAGGAATCCCTCCCTTCATTACCGTGAGTGCTCTCCTATCGGTGAGGACAGGATTAGCCCACTACAGTAACACATTGGTCTAAGTAAGATGGATGCCCCCACTAGATCCGGTCCCTGGCTTCACCTGGACGACCTTGTACCCACTCCTTGTGCACGCAGTCGGAGCCTACTTTGTCAGCACTCATTTATAACCGTATGATTCATCCCAACAACGCTTCACCCCTGGGGTGTGGCTTAGCAGGGCGAGCCCTCGGTCAGAGCTGCTGTTAGCATAAGCAGAGTTGCGTTGCAATGCATTTTGACAGGTGTTTGACAGGAGCTAACAAAGTCTTATTTGTGTCAAAGCATTGATTGGCCTGAAACAAAGATATGGGATTAGTGGCCATTGCTAATTACTAATATTTGGTTGGCTGACAGTGTGTTTATTATTATTATTATAATTAAGGTCTTTAATCCATCTGGGTTTCAGTCATCGAGAGAGAGAGAGAGAGAGATAGAGAGAGAGACTCTAGATCTTCAGTATAGTGAGGTAGAAGAGACCACACAGCAGGCAGAGCCAGTATGTATCTCATCCGTCTTCTAAGCAGGATTAATTGCTGTGAAGTGGGAGTGAGTGGTAAGGACGACTGATGCCAGTGAAAGCACAGCGCTACAGAGGGGGAGCCGGAGATAAATTGATATTTATGCGATTTTTCCTGTTTGTTTGTTTGCCTGGTCTGAATATCCTGCATTGTTGCTATCTGGAGTTATTCATGGTGATTTGGACATATTGGCTGAGTTCTAATTGTTGTTATTTCAAATCGATCCAATGTCCTCTGAGCATTTGGAGCTTTCAGAGTCTTATTTTAGGACTCCGATAATCTAAAGTCTCAGTGGTCGAGGAGATGTTTTCATCCCACTCCCTTGTTCTGTAAAGGGGGAAATAAGGGAAGGGTTTACTTTGCTTATAAATAATATTTACACGTGAAAGGGGCTCACATCATTCTATAAAATCATTTTGAATGAAATATATTTCATGAATATAGTTTAAATAATTAATCTCCAGTGTACAGGAGAGTGTATTGACAACACTTTCTTGCAGCAGTTTTCATAATAAAAGTGAATGGGAGACACTTTCAGCTCCATAATACTAAAATACTGAAGTGACACACTATTCCACAGCCATCGATCAATACTTTGAAGCTAACATTTCCCTTCATTTTGTTTGAACAAGTGTCAACAAGTTAAATCAAGTGACAGTCCAAAGAACACTCATCTTGTCAACTTCTTGCTGTCAATTTTTAATTGGCACTCTATGCACATCTCTATCCATGTTTTGCATTGTAATTTCTGATTCAGTCACTTACTGGTCATTCGATTTCAACGTTCAAATTTGTAAAGAAAATCAGTATTTCTTTGCACGTAAGCCTTTAAGTAACTATTTATTCTGCTTATAGTATCATATGATATTGAAGCATCATTCTGTAATGTATTTGTTTTGGATTTAACACTGCTCTTTTTCATCTTACCGTCAACACACCCTCAGCCCTCACCCTCACCCTCATCAATGTCTTTATCCACTATGATGTAGCTTTTTATTAGATTAGATTAATTATTTGATATCTGTTTATAGAGATTATCTGGCATGTAGTCTGGACCTGAAACACCTACCTGCATCGGAACCCCAGAAATATTGCGAGTTGTCCATATCGTCGTCAGATGATAGCCGATGGTTTCATTGCTTTTGCATTGGTTAACAACGGGCTAGTGATGATATACCATTAAGAAAACATTAAAATGAATACATTTATGTTTAATTTGTATTAATTCTATTTATTTATTTCAACTTTTCAAAAATAAAAATAAACAAATAGGTAAAACATATATTTAGCTGTTATAAATGATAGATTATAAAGGTTATAATTGATTGTTTCCATATATGCCATATGTTTTTCACTGGTCATTGGCCTTACTCTGGTGCATGGCAGCTGGCAGTGGCCCACTGTTTGCATTTCTTTTTAAAAACCATAGGATGTTTGTTTGTGTTAATGTGAAAAATCCATAGATGCTTAGGCTCCCAGGCCAGGCAATCTTCCCAAAAAAATGAAAAGCGACTTCTTATGCTACCTTGAAGCTTATCTATCACACCAACTACATCTAGAGTAAACCATATGAAGACATATGCCCATTCCATTTCAGGCCATTTCAAGATTAATGCCACTGTGTCACAGCAATGTCTTCAAAAGGGGTGCGAGACGCTGCAGGTAATTCATATTCTTAGTGAAATACCTGAAATGTGCCAGTATGGTACTGTATTCATAAAACAGGCGATATGCAGGAATTAATATTTCTCCTCTCCATCAATAGGCCTTAAGCATTCAACCGAGCACTGGTTGGTCTCAAAGCCTTTAATGTGCTTCCACATCGCTGGAGGCAGTGAATGCTTAGATGCCTCGCAAAGACACTTGCTCATGCACTCCAGCACGCGCGCACATGAACACACATCCATTGCATCGCACAGAGATTGCATTTCTCCTTTGCATGCGTACAGCGACACATACATATCGTTGAAACAATTTGTCTTCTGAATTAAGGCTACTGTGTGCTGTCCTCAGGAAATCCCCCTCTTTTTACGACCAACAGACGAACAAAAATGTCATTGTCATAAAAGGAGCTTTAGATATGTGTTATTCTCAGTGTGGCCCCGACTGAAGCCAGATCCAATTATCTGATAATTCGAGATGCACGAATAAGATGTGTCGTAACAAAATTTGATTAATCTGTGAAAATAGAATGACCAAAAATATGTATAATAATATCAGACAGGACAACTTAATCTTAAAGGGGCGCAGGGCGGTGTGACTCTTTGTTGGTGGCGTGGATATCAGATAGCGAAAGCCCAGATCTCTCCACAGATTGTGGATGTGTTTGTGGAGCAAAGCCGCACAGGGATTGAGATGCCAGGGATATTTGTCCTGGTTTAAGATATTCCAATGTGACCCCTCCTGTGGTCCTGTTTGTTGAAGGCAATAGTAATATGTGCTCAGGCTGATTTGGAGCCTTGGCGGAGTAGCATGCCATTGCAATGGACAAGCAGACAGCGGGACATCATTTGTCAGAAGTCCACCCCCTCACCCCCCACCCCTAGCTCAACCAATCACCTTAGCCACACGCACCACCCAGGGGTTAATAACAGGGACCCATGCCGCCACAGAGAATCCCCTATACGGAGGATGACTCATCGCTGAACATGAAGTGAACCCATCCCTGACCCTGCCCTCTCCCTCCCCTCCCTCTTGTTGGAATGGGAGCGTGGATCTCAGCTGGTCGAAGGGGGATAAGTAAGCCCTTACGGTGGTGTACAGGTGGAATGATGGCAGCAGGCGGGAGAAGAAGAGTGTAGCGGCGGGGGAGGGAGCGTGATACGGGTCCGTCTGGCGAAGAAATGCCAGATGTAGTGCACTGGCTTTCTGAGTGGTTGCTATGGTGCTAAATGAGGCGTCCCAGAGGTGTAGCTAGCACTCGGTCGTTGCGGCCAGGGAGGGAGGGAGGGAGGGAGGAAGGGAGGCAGGGCGGGAGGTGGCTGGATGCGCTGAGGGCATCCGAGGCTTGGCTCTCAAGGACAACCATGTGTGGGAAGATGAATGGCAGACGAATGGAGCCAGAGGTGTGGTACAGCTGAGAGGGGGCTGCTCTCAAGGTTGGGAGACACACAAGGATGTATCTGGGGTTGTGAGGGGGGTGGTGGGGGGTGGGGGGGGTAAGCCAGTGGTAATGCCTCTGCGCTGTGTTGCTGGGTTTTGTCCAGCAACACCAGGCTGACACAGTTGGCGTGCCTTCACACACATTATTCTGATTAAGATGAATATTCAGCATGAGGTTGTGTTCAGAAGAAATTGTTCTTCTGCTAATTGGGTTGACATGGGCAGGTCGTAGGCTGAATATTCATTGGAAGTAGGATCAGGTAAGGTAGGTATAATGTACAATGAATACAGAACGGGCTCACAAATGCACAATTGCTTAATTTGTGCCCACATGTTTGTTTTTTATATACAAACATTATTTGAACAGCTGCAGTCTTCTTTCAAATAAGATATTCTGAATCAGCATGTGCATGACAGTTGGAACCTTTGAAAGAAGGTTATTCAGAAAAAAAATTACACATTTTATTACAGTCATGCTGAACAAGGTGTGCTGTGGCTGGCTAGATAGAACCCCAACTGGGATGGGGAGGAAATAGGACAAAACAAAAATACCTCTTATACTCCTTGTACATCAAAAGGCAGAATAAAAATAAATAATGTTTTCTGAATTGTATTCTGTAATATATTCTTCTCTCTCATTTATATATATATATATATTGTGACGGTTCTGAGTTGCGTGTTTGTCTGCATTGTGTTGATGTTCTGACTGGGTGCTCAGGAGAAGGGGGCGGGCCTTGGAAAAAGATATCCGGTTGGAGATGTGTTCATGTTCGTTGTGTTATAGCGTTCGACAACGTGTGTCCGCGATTAATAAAACAGAGTTCATCAAAACAACCTGTGTGGTGCTTGGACGCATAGAAACAGGGTTGCTACTATATATATATATATATATATATTGTGCCAGACGGCAGGGAGGGTTGAGGGGAGTCTTGATTGAAGGGAGATGTCGTGCAGTCTGCTGGCTCCACCCCCAAGCCTTATATGGACTTACTCCTCTAACGAGACAAGCCTGAGGATCATCAAGCAGGCAGTGCTTGGGGTTGAAAGGGAGAGCAGGCTGCCACATGGAAGAGGAGCTTGATACACTATCTAAAAGTAATAGCGTGCACAGAGTATTGTTTGAATCATTGTTGTTCTATAGCACCTCAATAGAAACGAGCCTGCTACAATATATACACTGCTCAAAAAAATAAAGGGAACACTAAAGTAACACATCCTAGATCTGAATGAATGAAATAATCTTATTAAAAACTTTTTTCTTTACATAGTTGAATGTGCTGACAACAAAATCACACAAAAATTATCAATGGAAATCAAATTTATCAACCCATGGAGCACATGGAGGGCTTTGCGGCCCCCCAAGGAAATGCCACCCCACACCATGACTGACCCACCGCCAAACCGGTCATGCTGGAGGATGTTGCAGGCAGCAGAACGTTCTCCACGGCGTCTCCAGACTCTGTCACGTCTGTCACATGTGCTCAGTGTGAGCCTGCTTTCATATGTGCAGAGCACAGGGCGCCAGTGGCGAATTTGCCAATCTTGGTGTTCTCTGGCAAATGCCAAACGTCCTGCACGGTGTTGGGCTGTAAACACAACCCCCACCTGTGGACGTCGGGCCCTCATACCACCCTCATGGAGTCTGTTTCTGACCGTTTGAGCAGACACATGCACATTTGCTGGAGGTCATTTTGCAGGGCTCTGGCAGTGCTCCTCCTGCTCCTCCTTGCACAAAGGCGGAGGTAGCGGTCCTGCTGCTGGGTTGTTGCCCTCCTACGGCCTCCTCCACGTCTCCTGATGTACTGGCCTGTCTCCTGGTAGCGCCTCCATGCTCTGGACACTACGCTGACAGACACAGCAAACCTTCTTGCCACAGCTCGCATTGATGTGCCATCCTGGATGAGCTGCACTACCTGAGCCACTTGTGTGGGTTGTAGACTCCGTCTCATGCTACCACTAGAGTGAAAGCACCGCCAGCATTCAAAAGTGACCAAAACATCAGCCAGGAAGCATAGGAACTGAGAAGTGGTCTGTGGTCACCACCAGCAGAACCACTCCTTTATTGGGGGTGTCTTGCTAATTGCCTATAATTTCCACCTGTTGTCTATTCCATTTGCACAACAGCATGTGAAATTTATTGTCAGTCAGTGTTGCTTCCTAAGTGGACAGTTTGATTTCACAGAAGTGTGATTGACTTGGAGTTACATTGTGTTGTTTAAGTGTTCCCTTTATTTTTTTGAGCAGTTATATATATATTATTAAATGTATTCTAAATGTGAACATACTTTTAAATAGCAATAACAACAGGTATTTTCCTGCCTGTAGCCTACGGTTAAATTACATCCAAAGTGCTCTTGCCAGCCACTCTAACATTATTAAATGGAAATTATGTCTAAGTACTGCTCACTTCCCTCCTTTCTTTACATACATTATCATCCCTTATAGGTCCATTTCAATCCATTACCTCTATCCCTACTACCTCCTCTACCTCCTCCTCACTCCACTTCAGTTCATAAGGAGTCGCAGGCGGAGAGCGGGTAATTACAGAGTGTCGCGGGAAAAATAATCCTAATAATAATATCAAATTACGTTTAAATGATATAACCTTGTTTCCATTGCTACTAGACAATAACTTCTGCTCACACATAGATAGCTCCCTTCCTCTCTCTTAAATTGAAAGGTGTTTAGTTAGCATTCACATTGACACTATTACCAATATGTCTGATACTGAGGCAATGCCAATCTCCAGACTTCTTTATTGTGTAGAATCCTTTAGTCGTGTTGCATCCTTGCAGATGTCCACTTTCCCCCATTTTGTATTGCAAATTAACTTGGTCTCTCCCGCCATGGCTGGCTTCAGCCATTATCCTTTAATCTCCACGATGGTAACTCCCCTCATTTTTGTTTCCTTTGTTGTTACTACTCACGATGTGAAAGTTTCACTTTTAGAATCATGTACACCCATTGTGTCATTGAAGATCCTCTGATAATTCTCCCAGTGTGTCTTCCCATGATCGTGCTCCATTAAATCAAGTACTTTGCTGTCAAGGAGTGTCCTACAATAAATATTTTTTATTTATTTATTTATTTATTTATTTTTTATATATACAAAAACAGAGGGGAGATAGAGAAGAGATAGAGATGGAGGTGCAGAACAGAAGCCAAGTTGCCATGGTGATCTTGTAAGCTCCAAAATGTCATTTCCCCTGTCGATTCAGAAATGTGAGAGCTTGTGTGAACTCAGGATGGTGTCACGGGCGCTAGGAGAGAACGGAACTTAAAAACCCCCGAGTACTCCCGCAAGAGGATCATTTATCATTTCATACCGTCCGCCTCTCTTCCCTCTAAAATGTGAGAAATCCACTCCACATCAGCCCATGCACTAGTTACACAAACCCTGCCGGAGTGGAGGAGGGTGTGAGGGGCAGCGGAGATGGTCTTAACGCCTGATGGATTAAGCAAACGGTGGAGACGGCGTCTGAACCCATGCTTCTCTTAACGCGCCCTGTCACCACGGCTCAATTCCTTCTCTCCCTCCTCCTCCTCCTCCTCCTCCTCCTCCTCCTCCTCCTCTTTCTCCTTTTCTACCGCCATCACCAGCACCACGCTGCGGCACTGTTGGGTTTAAAGAAGCGACACCTCGGGCCATAGCTTGAGGTAGAGCAGAACGGGGGCAAAACACGGCAGCTGAGAGGCCGAGCACTCGAGCGACAACCGACAAGCAGTGCAATCTGCCGCCCTGTTTGATGTGGGCTGAGAAGAAAGCGCGCCAGTCAAAGCAGCCCTGGGAGCCGCAGCCAGAGATGAAGGCAGTGGCAGGCTTATGGAGTCAGGCTCTGCACAGACTGACTTTCATTCTGGCAGAGGATTTCCCTTTATTTCATTAAATTATTTTGTCATTAGTTTCATACCTCTTATACCTCAGCCAGATACCTTACCCCTAACCTTTCATTAATTACATGTCCAAAATAATGATTTACTCTAAGAGTCGCTTTTGTCTAAACTCTGCTTAATGACTGCAATGGTGATTTCAAGTTCAGAAAGGTCCTTTCTGGAAGCTGGAGTATATTGCCTGGGTGTTGCTAATTAGTGCAACCCAAAGGCGCAACTGCATTCATTAGAGTACCATGAGTCGGTTCAGTGCTAGCATGAAACTAACACAGCGCACGTTCTTTGTTTGCAGCGCAAGGGCTTTGTTCTTTGCTGCATCTGAGTGTCTTGTTCATCATGTCTAAGTTCAACCTTGACCTTCTCATTTCGTAAATGGCACTCTATATTTAATATGCTCTACAATCTATTATTCATTGTCCTGAAATACTCACCTACCTGGTAGGTCAGCAACGCTACAGTGAAACAAACAACTCGTCAAATGTACGTAGATAGTTTATTATTAATGTGTCCAATGTGTCAATCATATATTCTCTTTCTGCTGAACATAGTTATATAAATGAGTACAACTGCTGCAGCAAAAGGGCAGAATGCCTCCACATCATATCAATAATGTATCCTAATTTGACTAATTTAGCAGACATTTTTATCCAGAATGACAGCGAATTCAGATGTTGTTAAGGTTTGGCATCTTGCTCTAGGATGCCTACAGATAGGCTGTGGACATGGGGGACTGAACCCAGTACCTTTCGGCTGGGGTTTGAGCCATAGAAGCCCCCTTTCAGCGAGACATATTCAGCCCCTCCTAAGCCGTGCCGTTCCCTCCATGTGTCCGCAGGGCAGAACCCATCCTCACCAGGATGAAAGAGGACCACAGCCGGATCATCCTGCCTGCCATCGACAACATCAAGTACAACACGTTTGAGGTGCAGCAGTACGCCAACGCCGCTCACGGCTACAACTGGGGCCTGTGGTGCATGTACATCATCCCCCCCCAGGATTGGCTGGATAAGGGCGATGAGACAGCCCCTATCAGGTGAGGACCAATAGCGTTCATAATGGATGAGGATGTTTGATGAACTATGGATAGGTCACATCACTTATTCATGTGTTCATGAGAGAGGCGACGTTGTGTCCGCTGTTACCTCCACCACAACCCAAACACAAGAGTGCAAACCCCTCGTGGGAAAGGCTTGTTCATTACAATTGAAGAACCTGTTTGAGTGGCGGGCCGAGTCAGTGTTTTTAGCATGAATGTATAATGTGAATTGTGGTGCATTGTTTTAGACCATCTGTCCTGCTGTCACTGAATTGATGTTGGCCAGGAGGTTCTGGAGTATGTGGCTGAGGCATAACTATTTGAGAGAGAGAGAGAGAGAGAGAGAGAGAGAGAGAGAGAGAGAGAGAGAGAGAGAGAGAGAGAGAGAGAGAGAGAGAGAGAGAGAGAGAGAGAGAGAGAGAGAGAGAGAGAGAGAGAGAGAGAGGGGAAGATAGGGGAAGATAGGGGAAGATAGGGGAAGATAGGGGAAGATAGGGGAAGATAGGGGAAGATAGGGGAAGGGGCTTGAGCTGCAGACCTGGTTCTTGTTTCCCTATTGACATTCTGCTGTAATGGACGGGGGCCCTCGAGGGCCAGCTGGAGTGTGTCAGATTTGTGGAGTCCTAACGGAAATCGTTCTGCCGCTTGTTTTCATGACAACAGAGGCTCCGTGGTCAATTTAAACCCTGACGCCCAGGACTTTTCTGGCAGTTTGGACACACTCAACACAAAAATAAGTTGTAAATAAGATATATATATATTTTTTTAAAACATACGATTTGAAGAGGCCTTAAAAGAGAATTAATTGAATGTTGAGGCTTGGGTGAGATTTTGACGAGAACCAAGTTAGCAAAACTGTAGGGTATTTGGCAATTATACATGGTTTTCAAAAGTTTCACTTGTAGACTCAGCAGGAACCATGATGCATTCAGCTCTGTTCAGTTGGAGGATTGGTTGCCTTCATGGAGAGCAGTCCATGTGGTTTAGTGGCTGTAATGTTCTCAACATATCACTTAAGGCACTGGTGCACTGGAGGAATCAGTCTTCAAGCACTTTGAAGAAACATTAAGGAAATAGAAATGTTAACTAGGCTCTATGTTTAGTTAAGTACTGGTGTTTTCGTCAAGTTCACTGAAAAGCTGATGGCAATTATTTCTTTTAGTTCACACGCTATCAACAGTTTAATTGAAAATTGTTCTTGAATTTAGAACATTAAAAAGGATGGGTATTGTGCTATTTCTCTTACCGGCATATTCCTGTGTTTTGGTTTCTCTTACCGGTTTAATTTGTTATTTAGCTGGCCAATCAGAAGATACGCAAGTTGTCAATTAACCATGTTCATATTGGGAACCTGTTTCCATAGGAATAATTCTAAATTATAATTACTCATAAAAACACACAGACTGATATAGCACACACCATGTTTGAAGGGCATTTTGTGTGGCCGTGATGAATGCTCCATATGAATCCATTTGAATGAGTTAGGTGAAGAGTAGCACCTGAGAGCTACCCTAAGATTTAAGAGTACTGAGGATTCTATATATATCTGTCAGTGATAATCACAGGTACTGGTGTCAAACTGCCTCCCTTTATGTTGTTGTATGCCAGAGTACAAAATGCAACTACCTTGTAATGGCTGTGAACCTCCACAGTTTTACCTCACGTGATCTGTTGAAATGAGTAGATTGATGGATTGTGTCACGACCAGTGCTGGCAGGGCAGCAGCAACAAAAGGGAAAGGATCCAAATGCAGACGAGAACTTCTGAAAAAAAAGGCTTTTAAATAGAGAAACTCAAAATTCTCCGTTTCAGGAACTGGCATAGAAAAGCATCATCACAAGGGAAGGACAAAGGGACATGACAATAATATAGAACCAAGAAGGGAACAAAGGAAGTGAACTGGTATATAATGGGAAAGACTAATGGGGGAATGAGGTGCAGGTGGGAAGATTGACGGGAAGCTCAGGTGAGGGGAATGAAGTGATTGCCGATGGGAGTGGCAGGACCTGTGAGCTCTGTGAGGGATTCAGGTAGTGGCCTAAAAGCCGAATAGCCCAGCCGGGAACCTCAGGTGTATGACCAGGGTGCTGGACAAGGGCAGAGCAGGAGATCTCAGGCGGATGGCCTGGATGCTGGACAAGGGCAGAGCAGGGGATCACAGGCAGACAAGCTGGATTCTGGGAGCGAGATAGACAACCAGACTTGCAGAGCCGCTCTGGAGGATGTCCTGGGGAGCACAAAGGTGGACGGGACAGCTCTGGTGACCAGCGAGGTAGGCAGAGCCGTTGAGGATTCTGACGACCTATGCGGAGCCATTCAGGAGTCCGACGATGTAGGAGAAACCGCTCAGAAGTCTTGACGACGTTGGCGAAACCGCTCAGGAGTCTGATGACTTAGGCGGAGCCGTTCAGGAGGCCGGCAACATAGACGGACCCGCTCAGGAGGCTGGCGAGGAAAGCAGAACTGCTCAGGAGGGCATCGATGTTGGCGCAACCACAGCAGAGTCCGGCAACGTGCGCAGGACAGCTCCGGAGGGCGTCGGCGTAGGTGGGACCGCTCTGGAGTGCGTCGATGTAGGGGGCACTGCTCCAGAGGCTGGCGATAAGCCTTGTTGACAGGAAAGACTACTTGACTGGTGACTTTGGAGATCTGGGGTTCCTGGTGTTCTGGCTGGACCCTGGCGGGGGCGGCCGACGGGGATTCTGGGAGTTCGGGCAGAGCGTCGGCAGGGACGGCGAAGATTCAGAAATCTCTGTGTCAAATAGCTCAACAAACATAAGGTTGTGTGAGCTATATTTTTGCATCATAGAACATTGTGTTGCCTTTCGTGCATTCATGGCTGCACATGTTGAAGCACATGGTGGCTTATGTATGCTATTCCATTGTTAATGCATGTTGGCGTGTAACACATTGAGGACCTGTCGGGGCCATGCAAGATAAAAGAGTGTCTCCATAGCCCAGCCCTCTCAAGGGCTCTGCACTAACATGAGGCATTTCATGGACTTGTACATAATAGACATGGGCAGTATGTGGGCCCTATAGCCAGAGTGAGGACCTCAATGGCAGTTTTACATACGGAGGTACAGAATACTGCACAGAAATATTTAAAATGAAAGACATTATCTCCTCTGTGAATTAGCATAATGAGTGGGATGGCGTTGACGGCTCACCGTTTGCATAGTAAACAGTTGGCCCGAGATCTATCCTTTTACAAAATATTAAAACAGTACAGCGCAAACATACCCCCCCGTTTATACATTCTGCTGATGATCCTACCCCTGAATGAGTGACACGAACGCACCGCTGTCGAGAATATTAAACACGACGTCGTCCCTTCTTCACAAGCACACGGCAGATGGAGAGGAATGTGTATGCTTAATTTGCTCTGTAAACACTGTGACCAATGTTAAAGGCGTTTTTCTTGAGGTGATCCTCCAGAACTGCCTAATTTGATACTGATCAAATAAACGGTGTTTCTGCCGTCAGTCTAACCGGTAGTATCAACCATCTTCCTGCCAAAGCCTAATTGGTTTCCATGTCTGAACTGGGTTGCTTCTTTTTTTGTTGTTAAGGGTAATGAACTGCATTCATTGTGGGCGTATAAAAGACGAGCAGCTGGAGAATATTTTCTGCATTTTTGTTTTCTCTTTTTCTCTTTTGCTTCCTCTCTCTCCATCTAACTCTTCCTTGGTCTGTCTCTCTCTCTTTCAGAACACCAGCAATGATTGGGTGCTCCTTTGTGGTTGATCGGAAGTACTTTGGTGAGATCGGTCTGTTGGACCCTGGTATGGAGGTGTACGGGGGAGAAAACATTGAGCTGGGCATGCGGGTGAGTTTCCTAAGCCTCCATTACCCCATTCAATGTCATAAACATGCATTACCACAGGGACATTGTTCTGCCAAAAGAAAAATATTATGAAAGAAAACAACGAAACTCACACAAAGAAAGACAGTGTGATGCTGACAAAGATGCTGCCATATTGGGGATTTAATGAGAAGATTTTCCCTATGGCGGCGGTGAAATGGGGGGTAATGCTAGGAAGGGATGGTTTGATAAAACACAGAACACACACACACAAAAGCTGTAATTACATATCCGATTTTTGGGGAGGCTGATCATTTGATGAGCAATCCCGGTGGGAAAGATTTGTGGAAGCTCACTTCAGA
Source organism: Lota lota (assembly GCA_026745465.1). NCBI lineage: Eukaryota > Metazoa > Chordata > Actinopteri > Gadiformes > Lotidae > Lota > Lota lota. The sequence goes on along the minus strand of JACYXH010000479.1, from coordinate 12,090,084 downwards.
CTTTGAAAAGCGCTCCTGATTTTCTCCTGTGCCCCTGCCTGAAGGCAGCGGATTAGGATACTAGACACCAGGGGCGTCAACACGAGCCATGATTAAAATTTGCAGTAGAAGTTAAAATGTCTTAGATGAGGGCAGAGTAGAGAAAGAAAGCTTAATGCCAATCTTCAGCCAACCCAGCGGCTCTGAAGCCTCTATACGGAGAATGTAAATCTCTTTCTGCAGCCGCTTTGAGTTGAATTTAACGCTCAGAGTGAGCGGCGGGCTGGGTGAGTGTTTAAATTCAGAAAATGTTTCCCTCCAGCCGAGTGGAACTGCCTGGACTCGGCTGTATCTGAAATCGGTGCTGGGCTTATTGGAATGAGAAATGCATGACAGATCATACTCTTTCATTTAACGTCTTCCTCACATCCATTTCAAATCTTGAGATGGCCTCCACGGTACCCCAGAATGGCTGACTGCTCGGGTGGTGGCCAAATATACCTTGCCGAAGAGATTTCAGAAGGGCTTCGTGGGAACCAAGCGCCATTTATGGCTGCTGATGATCATCTCCAACCCTCTCACGGTTCCCACACACACCACTACTCCCAGAATCCCCGGTTCCTCCGGTTATAACACAGCCGTCCCCGAGCCGAGCTGTCATCTCCAGATAGCTGCTGAATTAGCATGAAGCCATGAGTCACCACAGTGTGCTATGTGGTAGAAAGGAATGGCTCCGTTCACCCAACGTCTCGCGGTGTTATTTTTGTTATTCTTATTCAGTGAGCCTGCTAACATGTGAGCTAACAAATCATACAGCTCGGCCATAGGTGGATGGCAGAGCAGATTGAATTTCTGAAACTCCCACCTCTGCGGCTAAATGAATGCAGAGGGAACTGGATTGAACTGTAATGAGGTGTAACGGTGGGTGCAGACTCCTCTCAGCTCCGTCACACTGGTTCTTGCATCGCTGGGTTGTTTTTGTTTCGTAGCTCTATGGATTATTTACATTTTGATTCAGGAAGCAGCGCGCTGCCATGTTTTCAGTCCCTGTGTTATGTATTTTAACGCGACACCCGTCGCGAACGGCAATTACTTCGCCTGCCGTTGGGCGCGCGTGTGTGTAAATGAAACATATGCCATAGAAAGAAAGAAGAAAAAGCAGAGTCTATTCAGTCCATTCAGTGCATGCACGACTCCCACGGTAAGCCCGCAGTCGACAGCAGCTCTTAGCTTCTCATATTGTACAGCTGCTAATGGAATTGAGATAGTCTTGAGGCTGGCGGAGGACCTGCTGGGCCTCAGCTCATTGTAGTAGGGCCGGCTGAGCACTTGCCAGGCGGGATAGGCTTGATTGACAGCAACATGTTTAACAATTAGCCCAGGTTCGCGCGCTATCCGCAGCCTGCCCACGACCATTTTACTGTGTGGTGCTGATGAAAGCCACCGCTCTCTGGGAAAAGGTTACACTGCATTTATAATTTATTTGGAGTTGCCTTCGCAGTCACATAAGCTGCGTGAAGGAAGAAAGAAAGGAAAAAGGAAGAAAAGCTTCATGGCTGTATTCAAAGCCTTGGTCTCCTTTAGAGGAGGAAGGGGAGCAAGGTGTGGTTGTCTCTCTCCCTTTGAGTGTGTGTGTGTGTGTGTGTGTGTGTGTGTGTGTGTGTGTGTGTGTGTGTAAGTGTGTGTGATTTAAAATGACGTGTGGGTGGGGAAGAGAGATAACAGATGCAAGAGGAGGGTAAACCCCATTAGAGATGTTATAGGAGATACATTTCTACTTTCTACTAACGCATCTGTGTATTGTGTTTTTCACTCTTCACTCTGAGTGGAATTTAGACTGATATTTACTATCTCTGTAACCATTCTGCACTTGACTACCACCAGTTAAAAAATAAAACTGAATGAAAAATAAAGATAATGTATTTATTCATTTATTATCAGCACTCTGTCCAGTAGTTACTATTTTCAAGGTTCTCAAAGTGCTTTACATAGTAAGGGGGGGGGGGGGGGGGGGAGGATATCACACCTTATCCACTACCAGTCTGCATTTAAAAATACTACAATATAGTCTATTCTATCCTGCCAACAACACTAGACAGACTTATCAGCGTTATCTATCCACATTGATAGCGTGAATCCTTTGTGGCCTTTTCACATTTTGAACAACCTTTATTCATGGCCTTCAAGGAAATTCTGCTTGCAGCTGAGTTTGTCAAAAAAGAGTGAAGGAGGAAAAGTGAAGACAAATTCTAGCAGAAGTGTTAATACAGGTTGATTGCAAAACGCCCCCACCAGCACCCAATCCTCTGCTGATCTGGCTTCTCAAGAGATAAGGTGGAGTGTGCGGGGGGGGGGGGGGGGGGGGGGTGGGGGGGGTTGCCTTTCATTTGCAGTGTACTCCTGGCATTGGGGTGTTGTATCAGTGGAGTGCTGCACTTAAATCTCAGCCTGCATAAAATCAATGGAGCTCCAGCTCTCTCTTATGTGCCACAGTTAATAACAATTACAGGAACCACAGCTGCTTGTTCGTACCGCCGTCCCCTTTAAGCCAATTTCCTTGAGCCCTTGTAGACACTTGGCTGACACCAGAGTGCCGGAGTGAGGACATGTGAGTTCTCACCTGATGCAACCTGGAAACTCTTAGGTCCAAGTTGTGTTATGAGTATTGGCATTTTGCAGACACTTTTATTCTATGAAACCTACAGTGAATAGATGTCACTATGGGGCAGGTAGGGGTTAGGGTTTCTTGCTCAAGGATACTTATAGTTAGGTGGTGGACATTGGGGATCTAACTCGGTACCTTTCTGCTGGTACCCTGCAGCCAGATTGTCATTCTAATGAATTTGAGTTTGAATTAAGAATTTCTACACTTGTCAGAAAGACTAGTGCAAGAGCTTTAAGAGCGCTTAACTTGTCATAGAGACACAAAGAATTTGCGTTCATGTTTTGTATGTTTTATAATTTTGTAACCATTTCTCTTAAATTCGCATCTCTATAGCCACCTGATCATGTTTTGTATGTTTTATAATTTTGTAACCATTTCTCTTAAAGCCGCATCTCTATAGCCACCTGATCATGTTTTGTATGTTTTATAATTTTGTAACCATTTCTCTTAAAGCCACATCTCTATAGCCACCTGATCCATTGCTCCATCTGGTTCTCTTTTCTCCTTTGTGAGGGAATAGCAGCTCATTAAAGTCAAACCACAGCAGAAGCTACCAGAGAGGAGGCAGCTAATTACACTTTCCCCAGTCCCAGCAGTAATAGATTCATTAGTTGTTGTTGGTGTTGTTTTTTATAAATATATATACTTTTAATTAAGCTCGGCTTTGCTTCTTTTACAGTTTGTTGGGTCACTTTAGTTTGATTAATGTTTGGTATTATTACTTTTTAGTTTTACTTAAGACTAGGTATGTTTCTCGCTTCATAGATTATGTAGGTTCATTATTCAATCTTGACCTTAAGCAAACTTAATTCAGTTTCATAATAACCTTGGGTTGTTTTCACATTTCATTATATTAAATGTCATTGTTTATTTTTTATATTTTGGGGAAACAATAAAAACATAGTGCATACAAATATTTATTTAGCTTTTCGATCAGTTTCATTACCGACTGCTTATAAGTAGAAATATTTCTAATATAAACTATTTACATTTATGAAAACCTACACACCCCATTATCCTTTAAGGCAAACTCAGACACTTTTAGTGGGCGCTTGTGAAGTTGCATTTGTGTTGCTATTCTAGAACAATAAGTTATATAAGGGATTAGTTGTAAGACTGTGGGTAGTTCTTCAGTATACACAGAATGTCTGATAAAACATTCAACATGGACAGATACAGAGCACCAATCCCATGAGTTATTCTTAAGGAATAGTACATCTCTTCTAGTATAGGTCTACTATAGCATATCGAGCTATTGCAATATGAAATATATAACATTCGGACAAAACCGCATTTGAGCAAAGATTTCAAGTTTTTTTGCAGGACATGTTGACAGCAGACAGAAACAAAAAGAATCCCAGCAGATATTTTGCCTAATGCTACATCCATTAATAAAACAGGTTAATTTAAATAATTCTCAGTTGCATGATTAACACTAAAGAGCTAACCTGGAGCTCGGTCAAACAGCCCCCCAACCCTCATCAAAGGAAGACCCAACCGCTCCCAGGCCCCAAGCGGTTACCTTGTGAAGGGCAGCAGAGTCATTATTAAGGCCCCGGCCATCTGCGGTCAGCAGCCATGCTGGCACAAGAGAGACCTGCACTCTGCCGTGTCCGTTTACCAGCTCCTGATGGAGGGCCGCCATATGTCGGCCCTTGGCCGTTTTAATGGAGCCAATTCTTAAAGTTGGTATACTTTAACAATCTGCTCTAACAATCTGCTTGAGTCCACAAATCTGTCCTAGATAAAGATTAGCAATGCCTCAATGAGATGGATTAACACAGTCGTTTTATCCAAAGTGGGTTGTTGATTTTGGATGCATGACACTAAGGAGTGGGTAGGGGTTGGGTATAGTGCTCTGGGATTATAGCTGGACATTGAGGTTTGAATCCAGAACCTTTAGTCTGGTAGTGGAAGACCTTTACCACTCGATTCTCCTGCCCCTAGATACTGTATGTGCTGTGTATCCAAGATAGTCTTGATGACCGCCATGGCGCACGATGTGTGATTTCCCTCAGTTTCTATTCCTTGCGCCAGGCTGAAGGTGAGGACAGCCACCTGGTGTCTATGCATGCCCGCTGGGTAAAGGTAACAATGGGGGAGAGGTCTGTCTATTGATCACTCATTTGTCTTTTCCATGGCCTGCATTATTTAGCAGCTGGATCAATCCACTTGGGCTTAATGGACTCAGAGTTACTTACTCTGTTCTTCATTACTGTATGTTTCCACCCGCAACTGTCAACGATAATAGAGATGAGGCCAAAATAGATAGGGACAGTATGAAGAACGTCAATGTTAACTGTAAACAACTAAGTATTGGATGTTGTTTTCAATTGCGAATTCAATTAGCAATTACATCTTTTTTGGCAGCACAGAGCTTGTCAATGTGTCCACGAGAAAAACTTTGCATAGTTATATAATTGGTAATCAAACAGCACCAGTATGTCTTCCAATTTGGTGACTAATAACCATTATTAAAGATCCGCCTATAGCTGTGACATCGCACGCCGCTAACCAATCCTTACCACTCTAATAGCGGCAGTGAGTTCAGATAGTTTCTGCATCGTCCAACCCTCTTGTGTTTGGTTTCATAGCCCAATGACGTGAAGTGAATGATGGATGATGCTTTCCTAAAGTCAACCGACCGTCTTCATCCCTGTGCAGTGCAGAGAGAGAGAGAGAGAGAGAGAGAGAGAGAGAGAGAGAGAGAGAGAGAGAGAGAGAGAGAGAGAGAGAGAGAGAGAGAGAGAGAGAGAGAGAGAGAGAGAGAGAGAGAGAGAGAGAGAGAGAGAGAGAGAGAGAGAGAGAGAGAGAGCACTCACCTACTTCAACTGATAAGAGAAGAATTAAGATATGGTAGACTTTATGGAAAGCGGGGGAGATCTGACAAGGCCAACGTTTGAAGAGTGGTGAGCCGAATGAGGGAGAGCGTTGAGAGAGGAGTGTGAGGAAGGAGAGGCTAGTGTGAACAGATTGAGGTTTTGACAGACAGACAGATTAGAAGGAGGCCTCTGCATATACATCTTCCATCATCTTCCCCTCGTGCACTCTGTTTGCAAAAAAAGAGGCAGGCAAAGAAGGAGCATGTGTGTGTGTATGCGTTTGTGTATATGTGGGTATGATGAAGGATGGAGCCTTCATCTATCGATGCTTTGAAGCTTTCTTATTATATATTCCAGGAGGAGAGAGAGAGCCTGTTAGAGTATCAAACTCTGCTAATACAAAACGTTAATTCCAAAATGAGGACGCCACTACCTCATTAGCATATTTAAACATAACTCAAAAAATATGTGTAACATTCTTTTTTTATGCTCAAAATCATTTGTACAAGAATGATGGTTTGCAAAGTATGATTTTGAGCCTATGATGAAGGTGTTCTCGTTCTATTCTTGTTTATTTCACATTGTACATTTCTGCGTGTGGAGTTCTGTTGAAACTAACTCTGCATAGTGTAAAATAGTAGCTCCAATTCAGCCTACTTTATAAAGATAGTTACTACCTTGTACTTTGTTTCAATCCTCTAACTATTTGTATTTTATGACAGCTTTTGATGGCCTTTAAAAAAAAGAACTATCAGGACAACAGATGGTCAAATTGAATGGCTGACTTTCAGAAGCCACAAGTCACCAGGCTTTTGAAGAAACTAAGTTGTTGGTTGTCTTTGCCACAATAGAAAATGTCAAAGTCTGGGCTCTTTGCTCCTTAATTACCATAATTATCTACATAATTCTTTGCAATTTTCTGTGATGTGGGGAAGGTAACCCTGCTGACTGTACAGAGAGACTTGTCGGCAGTTGTGTTTTACAATTCGGAGAAAATGCTAACCTCCTCATGGTAGAAAAAGGGGACAGCGTTAGTGAATAAGTTGACATCATTTCAATGCAGATGTTCTCCTCAGTGGGTCAGGTCGGATTCCAGTGTACTGATATGTTTTTCTTCAGTTCTTTTGGGATCACTTTGCACGATACATATCACAGGGCTTTAGTTAGCATATGGTATTACTTACTATTACTATCTATCATTTCGATTATTTAGTTCATTTTATTCAAAGCGACTTGCAGTGATTTTCTTTTCTTTAGATAAATGTCAATACGGAGCAGGAAGGTATGAGGTAGACTACAGACATTGGGATTTCAAACCCAGAACAGAGTAGAATAGAATATAACTTTATTTGCTCCAAGGTGGAATTTGTAGATCATTTCTGGCTCTGCTCTGCGGTGACACGCCGGGCATCAGGCTCAGGCAAATTGTTTGTTTATTCGTCTGTGCATCGGAGTCAAACATCCTAGACTATCCTGCCCCCTATTATATTACAGAACCCTCAGATAAATAAAAAAAATGCAGTAAAGCCGTTGTTGATTTATGTTGACATGGAAGATATTCCGTTTTTGTGGTTTTAAAATGAAAAAAATACTCTGAAACTCACTCGAAAGGAACCAGGGAAGCGCTCAAAGTGCCTTACACTTTTAAAGAAATGCATGCGAATCAGTCTAGAAACAAGGCAGATAAATTCCTAAGAAATTGGGGCTGTACACTCACAACGGTATATCATCCACCAGCAGATAGGAACAGTATTTAGTTATCATGATATTTCCCTTGGATGTGGCAGCGAGACCACATCCAGCCTCTAAAAGCGATTTATCAACTGTCTAATAAAAACAGAAGGCGGGGGAGGCTCAATTACCATTACCGGCTTTCTCATAACCAAACGTCTTGGGTGGGCATCAAAATGTCGACGTCGAAGGATTGCACACCCCTTATACCGGCCGGGGCCGTGTCACCTGTTGTTGGCAGCCGGTTTTTCTTCAGTAATATGTTGGACTTGTGATTCCATTGGCTATCCCTCTCATCTCGGTTTACAGCCCACTGAACCAAGTTTACGCTCTGCTGTTTCCAGGTCTTTGATTGGCTCCCTAATCAATGCTATCTTTCTTCCCGCTGCCTGTTGTGTGTGTGTGTGTGTGTGTGTGTGTGATGATTTGTTCATGCCACTCCACAGTCCCACGGTCACCATGCCTCTCTTTTAGACAAGGCAGGCTCATAATCACCATGGCAACATCACATCACACTAGCAACTGTGACAGCCCTTAGGGAAGGGGCAAACAGTTAAGGTGTGTGTCAGAGTACTCGCCAAAAACTGTCAAAGACATGACGACTCACTCATATGGATGCACGGTTTAGGAACTAACTGAACGACAAGCTTTAGACCGCTAGTCTACAATCCACCCTTTTAGTCAAGTGTTTATTTTAATCATTTTTAAAGGGCAAATAAGATGCTTGACCAAACATGACCTTAGCCGAAACGAGGGGACTTAAATGGATTGCTAAGCATTCTCTATCATGTTTTGTATCACGTGTTTTTCTGAGTGCGCCGCCATAACCAGATCTACACTATAGGCATTTGGATTTATTTCAGCATGTGTGAAATGCTCAGCATTAGCTCAGCCTTTGTTTCCCATAGCCCGATGGCAAATGTCAAGTGTGTGTGTGTGTCTGTGTGTGTGTCTGTGTGTGTGTCTGTGGCCAAACATGGGTGACCTTTTAGATGGAACAAGGTCAACATGATGAACAGGATGTGAGGGCAACTATCACAATGGCCATAACATCGATATGATAAAAGTAGACACCAGACCAATGTTCTCTAAACCCATCTGGTCTTCACGGGCCCACATCTCACTGTGGTCTGACAACACCTCTGACCCTCCAACAGTGGGCGGTGTCAGGGTCACAGATGGTACTGGACTGTCCGGAAGGCTGCCGCCATGATCACCACGCAGGGTGTCAGCCTGGAAGGTGAAGGTTCTCTTCCTTAACCTCTACTCAGCATGGAAAGCGTGCTCTCTTAACCCCCCCTCCTCCCCCAACATCCTCCTCTCCACCCCCACCCCATCAACAGCTGGACTTCTTCCACCAGATTGTTGAGCCGATTACACGCCTGAAACGGATGAAGAAACTGTGTGTTTGCGTGTGTTTTTTGTGTGATTGTGTGTGTGTGTGTGTGTGCATCCGTGTGTGCATGTGTGTGTTTGTGCGTGCGTGTGTTGGTGTGTACGAGTCATTAAAGAGATGTAACTTCTCATTCTGGGTTCAAATCCCAATGTCAATCCCAATCCCAATGTCTAGGGGTCTAACTAGAGTTCTTACCAGCTCCTCAATGACACGTATCTTGAATCCTTATAAATCACTTTGGATAAAAGCGTCTGATAAATAATGACAACACATTGACTAATATTAACTGTCAACTCTCGTTATCAGTTTGCATTCCTCTGCCTCAGTCATCCATAATGCATGACTGAGTGTCCAGATGAACTCAACCCGATCCTCCTCAATCTGCTCAAAACGCTCCAGCCATTGGTGGGGTAAATTCTGAAGTCCTGCTGCACTATCTTTGCTGCAGGATCATTTTTCTGCAGACGTCAGTAAGATCAAGTGGGCTTCCTCTTCCTCACGGGATGAATGAGAATATAAAGGACGCTGTTGTGACCTCAACCCGCCCTCGTCGTCTTGCTCTGGCGCCCATACTGCCGTCCGGCTGCCTGCACCCATCCTTACACTCACACGTCTTATCGACAGCCCGGACTGGGGGGAGGGAACAGAGTAGGTTCACTAAGGAGAATCATGTCTGATTCAGCGCCGAGTGTGCAGAGTAGCACCCAGGACATGGGAGTGTAAATTGTGTAATTTATTTCCAGATTTTCCTTTGTTGTGTTGGGTGGTTTCCATAAAACAGGGCTTATATAGTGAGCGTCGATATAATGACGTGGAGAAGTGATACCGTGAATAGATGTTGGCATCATGAGATCCGCCTTTTTTGCAAACATGTCATTTGCAAACTAGTCTTGACTGCAGGAACAAAGAACGGAGCACTGTGTTCGGTTTGGTTGAACGGGTTGGACTGCATACTTTATGTGTGCAGCACACGTCTTTGCTGTGGAGAGAAACGCAATGAGGCACTGTGATTTCCCATAAATTACAGGTTCAAGAAAAAAGAAAAAAGAAAAGCCATCTTCAAAATCTTTAATCCATCTTTCATCTCATCAGCAGAATGCCATCTCTGGTGAACCAAGCTCAGATCAGAAAAATCGGACGTGCAGTTTCTTTCAAGGTTGTGTCTCACGATGACAGTGACAGCACTCAAGCGTCAACCACCACAGGAACACCCAAATAATTCTTGATTATGAGATTATAATTGTATGATGACGACGACTTCAGCTCAGGCTCATGTTAGGCTTGATAGAAAATGCGGAAAAAAAACTAACAACCAAAGTATCCCAGTTTCAGAAGCACTCACATTCACAGCTCTTTCTCTGCCTGTATATTGATTATATTGTGTAATGGTGCTTATGAAATCATGTTTACTACTGCTGATAGCCTTTTATGCCTTTAATGGCTGATGTGCCCTGCAGCCCTGCGGTGCTTTTCGTCCAAATGGACCGGCACCAATTAACTAACACTATGTACAGTGGCGATTCAATTAAATTAGCGATTCCATTACCACTACATCAAAGTAAACGCTCTCCATTAAGTCATTGATGTTAATGAAGGGGCCGGCATTTTTAATTTTGTATTATTCAATATAAATGTTGGATGGACATAACAAAAATATAATTATGTAGACTCGCTGGGCAGTGTGTTGAGACCAAGTTCACTGAGGCAGGGTTAGTCCTATATGGTGTCTAGACTTACACCATAATATTTATTTGAATCTGTCATCTGTAAATACACAGAGCACTAAAGTTGTTATCTTGTACTACTTCAACATTATTACATTAGGTAAAATATGTATCAAATGTGAAATCATTTATCAACACCAAGGCTAATAAAGGTCAATGATAATCTTTTGGGAATTGGTGATCAATAATGTGGTTTCAAGGTTCTATCAATAAGTATGATCGTGCATCATAGCTCCACAGATGCAGGCGGGGGTGTAATGGTTAAATCTTAAGATATCCTTGAACACGAATGTACCGGCAGCCTGCTGCTTCCAGCCACCTGTGTGCCTCCTGCTTCACCGGGACTGGGTCTCTCTCTCTCTTTTTCTTTCTCTCTCTCTCACGCTCTCTCTCGCTCTCGCTCTCGCTCTCTCGTCCTCTGTCTCCATATCTCTCACAAGCTATCCCTCGCTCTCTCTCCATATATCTTGCTTGTTCTCTCTGTCTCTTCCTATTTCTCTCCATCTCTCTCACCTATGTATCGCTCTCTCTCTCTCCCTCTTTCTCTTTCTCCATATTTTTCATCCGCCCTCTCTCTCACTATCCATATCTCTTGTTCGTTCTTGCTAGCTTCCTTTGTCTCTGTCTGTCTGTCTGTCCGTCTCTCTCTCTTTCTCCCTCTCTATCCATATCTCTCTCTATCCATATATTCACTCCCTGTCTCCCTCTCTCTCTCCATGTGCTGTGCTGCTGGCTGTTTATAGGACAGTTAGTTGTATCTAATATCCCTCCTAAATCTCCTACTCCCAGTGAATTGCTGAGGGCCTGTGCAGTCTGTTGCATCCGCGGAAAGCTTGTTTGATGTAAACACATGCAGGATGCTTTAATAATAAAATAACCATGAACCTATATACCCACAAACACTCAACCACATACATTGACCCTCATTATTTGTAGCATAAAAATTACATATAATTTAAATAAAAGTGTAGAATAGCATAGTGGTTTATAGAAAGTGTCACTACCAACTTTGCCCCGGTTCCCCTGTGTGAACAGGGTTTAATAAATGAGATGCTTGAGCTCACATATCATTTTAATTAACCTCTGTCTTCAAAGATTGTGAACAGATCCACTTGCTGCTATTCTAAGCTATCAGTGTTAGTTGTAGGTTGTAATTTCTCTGGTTGTTGCACGGGTTGCCTGCGGTTAGCTACCTTTCCAGAAAACAGATGATTTCCATTTATTTTAGTGCAAATGTGATCTGATAATTACATGTGTTGGCCCAATTTTCCTGAAGAATCCACGTAGTTAGAATTTTACAGATGGAACACAAAATTGTGATTTGAATGAGCAAAATTACCTTTAGATAGGATTCTGATCACTCCATCGGGCTAAATGTATAAATAGCACCGGTGATACAGTTTGTTATTTTTTTTTATAAAAGGGAGATGTTTCTCCCTTTTATGTAAAAGAAAGAGTTGAGCCTTGACAATTGCCATAATAATTGCAGTGCATTGTGGGAGATGATGCCAAGAGCTTGATCTCAATCACAGGTGGGATTTTTTGTTTACAGACATTTACTACAAGGGGAGAAAGGAAGAAAATAAAACATCAGTCAGCTTATAAGTGCTATGGTAGTTTATTATTGAAAGTCTTTGGATCATTTATTGGCCAGACATGTCCAGACATATCATATTAAATGTGCTCAGTGCTCAGAGGGAATAACGTAAAAGAAACGCTGTCACAAGTATCAAAACCTGATCTACATCTAATTAAAACATGTCAAAATACTCTCCACAAACGTTATCAAGTGACACAACTTTGGCCCAGCAATGGTTGCCTAGTATAAAGTTTAAAACATAAAAAAGCAACATAATACACCCAGTTATAAAGCTATCTGTTGTTATCTGCTAGCTTCCCAACCGTAGGATATGGTTACGGAAAATAATAATGTCCTTTAATTAGTTTTTAATGGCAGTGGGAAGGCTTCTGAATAACACATATCAACACATTTAATGAACAAAGTTTTTCCTCCAAATACCTCTTTCTGTGTGTGTGTGTGTGTGTGTGTGTGTGTGTGTGTGTGTTTGTAAGTGTGTATATGTGTCACACATAATGCATGAAAGCACACAACACAGCTCAGGCTATTGATTTTGAACACCTGGCTAACGAACCCAAAGCAGCACATTGTTAAATTGAGCTCAGCACCGCGTCCCACTACAATTAGCAAGTGCTTAGGATTTAGCATTAAGCTGGTACCTGCTATTACACACTGACACACACAAACACACACACACAGCGATAGATCAGATAAGAGCGTCCCTACTCTTATGGTTCTAATGAATTGTCTTTTGGTGCCGGTTCACCATGGATCAACAGTACTGAGGAGGGTCCGGTTGGGCCAATCGATATGGGCGATCGAGTTTAGGTGAGCACAGCAGAGCGGCTCCATACGCACTGAAACAGTGGAGCCGGTGTAGGGGAGATTCCGCTAGGAGACTAAGGGTGTTTTATTATTGTCATTAAAACATGCACATACACACACACACACACACGCACACAAACACACACACACACACACACACACACACACACACACACACACACACACACACACTCTCTCTCTCTCTCTCTCTCTCTCTCTCTCTCTCTCTCTCTCTCTCTCTCTCTCTCTCTCTCTCTCTCTCTCTCTCTCTCTCTCTCTCTCTCTCTCTCTCTCTCTCTCTCTCTCTCTCTCTCTCTCTCTCTCTCTCTCTCTCTCTCTCTCACACACACACACACACAAATGTATACATTCATAAGATGCACTTCATTGATCCCAGATTTTGCATGACATATGAATTAGGAAAATGTGGACTTGGTAAATATTGGATGTTGTCTCATTTCCATAAGCGCTGCGTACTTGGCCATATGGTTCCAGGCTCACTGATTGGATCGCATGGCTCCATGTGGATTGCCTGTATGGGGCCTGTCAGTTTCCCTGTTGATTTGGTTCTGATTTGATGATGGTGATGCCATCTTGATTAGCTAGTGTCTTGGATAAATGGTGTGTACCCACACCAGATTGTTGATGACGTTGATGAACTAACTTTATATGGCACTTTTAAAAAGCCGGTTTACAAAGTGCTTCGTTTTACTTCTACCACTGGTTAGGCTGTGAGTTAATGAAGGTAATACATCATCAACCAACCTTAATTTAAACACGCAGATTATAAATGCTTGCATGAATATTGATTACATTTTAAATTACTTAAAATATATCCCAAGGATATAGAGCATATTGTCCAATTATCCTATTGTTACAAGAACTAGTTTATCACCTACATCAAGTTAACTTTTTACAGTAAGCTTCCATCCCCCTACACACTGAGGTCCTCAATGTCAATGTTGCTATCTCTCTCTCCCTAGCAGGTAGAAAGCTGCTAACTCAAAGAGCAGAGCAGATCAGCAGCAGCGGAGACTTCCCCTACTGACTGTATTATCCCTGACTTAATTATGCATCTGGGGTTTTCACTTTTTGTCCTCCCTTATACGCTCACTGTTGCGCCAGCTGAGGCAGGCCTCCTCTTTCGACACGGCGCGCGGGATGTATTTCCAGGTTCAGGGAAGTGTTAATAAGCCGGAACGTCTGTTGTAAACGATGCGATGATTGTCATTAAGAGACAGGGGGCTTGGCGGCTGTAGTTTTGGAGGACTGAGGGCGTCGCCATATGCCACCCTATTATGAGACTGCTGTTCTCACCTCGCACTCCGGGGCTCACTTCCTGCAGCACCGACGTCTGCTTCCATTTCTGCTTACGGTATTATTTTTCCGATGACCTCGATGTATTTCACGCAAACCTTTTTGTTTTTTCCCCTCCTTGCGTTCTGAGAACCACTGTGCTACACACCATATGGCTCCCTGTCACTTCCTCTTTCTCCCTTCTTTCATCCTCCCCTCGCAGTATGCTTCCTCAGCATGTTTTCTCATCTGTCGCTTTGCGGGCGACCGATACCGTCTATAGAGATGGTCAGGTGTTGTTCGAGGAGGGCGTATGAGCTGCCTATTTCACTTTGCTTTCACATTGTTGGATTGTTATCGTACGATAGTATGTTACCATATAATGATAATTCCTATCTTTGTATGGCAACCTACTATCATTGTATGTATCATACTATCGTTGTATGGCAACAAACTATCGTTGTTCAGGCGTTAACGTTGATTTTCTGAATTTTATATACCTGTACATCTTTTATATACTTGGTCGTTATGATGCAGTTATTGGTGTTCAGCAGTCAGGGTTTTGTGGTTGTTTTTTGCTCTCCAGGCGCGTTTATGGTGGTTGCCTCCTGGAGTCCATTACTTTTCTACCTTTTCCCCTCTGTTCAGCAGAAAATAATGATGCATAGCATCTAATTGGTGAGTCAAATTGAACACGTGCGTATGTAGAGATAAAACAGGGCGGCGGATCTTAAACTGCAAAATCTTGGCAAGACCAAATTTCCCCTGACAGGAAAGAGGTTTATTTTAATGTTACTGTCTCGGCGTTGCCCTGTGGATTCAAGTATCCTGCTGGTAGAATATTATCTATCCTTTGTTTCCAAAGTCACTATTAGTTTGACGATCCGAATCTTCGCTATCACTAGACAAAAAATATTGAATGGAAGCTAGACATTGAAGCTGATGTTGAAGCTGATTATCCATGGTAATACCGTGCATTTAGTGTACAGAGACATTTAACTGTACAAAGACTGAAGTGACTGCTTACCAAACTGAAAAATGGAATGCAGTTTAAAAACATGAGTCAATGCATCTGCCATGAAAATGTACTAAAAACTGTGTTGACCTTCATGTTATTTTGACAAAGCAGCAACCAAGAAATAACCACAAAACACGTGATTACATGCAATTCGTATTTGTACTGCAACATTTTGCTTGGAATGTCACCTTCTTGTTGATAAAGCCCAACACTGCTTTTTGATGAAATGAAATCTTTTCAATGTTTAGCTAAAAAGCTCATGCATGCATAAACATAGCATAACGTCAAACTCCTGCAAATGAGCTCTCTGTAACCACCCCATCACATAAAACTGTTACATCTTGTGTGTGTGTGTGTAGGTGTGGCAGTGTGGCGGCAGCATGGAGGTGCTGCCTTGCTCCAGAGTGGCCCACATCGAGCGTACCAAGAAGCCATACAACAACGACATTGATTACTATGCCAAGCGCAATGCCTTGCGCGCCGCTGAGGTCTGGATGGATGAGTACAAATCCCATGTGTACATGGCCTGGAACATTCCCATGAATGTAAGTTATTATTTATTTTTGTTTTAAGCTGCATTCGTTGTTGTCTCACTACTAGGAGGAGCCGACAACAAATGCAGACATTTACAGTTTTTCCCTAGCAACCTTAACTACCTGCTTCTCCCCAAACAAAACATACTCCTACACTGAATTACAAGGATCTTACTAGGTCCTCAGTACATCAACAGCCTCAGGTGAACATACACTGTCTTATTGGTTGTGCTGCTGAGAAGTTCACCACCTGCAAATCTTCCCACTTACTAATATATTAAGGACTTTCTTCTTCTTCTTCTTCTTCTTAATATCATATATATACTGTATATAATGTAAGGTAGGTTTCTAAAAACTAGGTTGAGCTCTATTCAATGAACAGTCGAGAGGATACTGATTCGTCATACTGATAGCTTGTAGACCGTGGTGGTTTGAAAGCCAGAGCTTGTACTAGTGTTTCTAAGACCATGGACTCTTGTTCTTCCTGCTCCCTTGGCTTTGCAGTACTCCTCCCTCCTTCAAACTTGCTCATTCAGACGATCACTGCAGTCCTCCAAAGACAGTAGTAGATCGAAATTCTGAATTCACATTTCAACCCCCTTAATCGACCTTCACACTGCTGGGTGCGGTGTGTGCAAGGCAGGGCTCATTTCGTTGGAGGTGGGGTCTTGCCCCGAACAGACCGGGGAGTTACGGCGGCAGTAGATGTGAGATGCCCTACAGTTCATCATAGTCAACTCTGACACCATTCGGTTGCTCCTAATTGCTTTCAAGTTCTTGGCTAAAGAATAAGCTGCTACATTTCCTAATGAATGGCGGCTACCGGCAAACGTATTGCCTTGTAAACCATGCTAAATGACATGGTTGTCAGTGAAGGACATGGGTCTGATTGCAGCAACACACAGGAAACAATGTGACTGTGTGTTGGGCGAACAAAGGCATCGAAACAGGATGATTAAACCGTAGCCAAGCTAATAGTGTTGGTGGTCTTGGGTGAGGCATGGAGGACATTATACCACAAACAATAGGTCCAGGTGGTAAAAATCATCTGAGAATACCTTAACTGTCTTAGTGCGCCGATCCATTTGTGAAAAATTAGCTAATCTAGTCACATCCTCTCTCCGATGTAATTACAAACACAGTGCCACAGCGCACTGCCATTACCCAGGCTGTCACATAGAGAGAACTGATGCGGTATACATGACAAACACCCAATGCTACAACTGTACAAATCTAAGGTATCTCCCACACACAGAGACACACACACACACACACACACACACACACACACATACACACAGGCACAGACACACACACACACACACACACACACAGGCACAGACACAGACACACACACACACACACACAAACATAGTGATACACACACACAACAACACACATACAGATATAAACACACACATACACATACATACATATACACGCACACACAAACACACACGGATACACGCACATACACACAAACACACACACACACAGACAGATAAACACACGCACACATACATACGCACACAAGCACACACACACACACACACACACTCACACACACACAAAGATATTCAGATACAGATATACATGCACACAGACACAGACACATAGAGACACACATGCAGACTCACACAGACCCACTCTCACACACACACACCCAAGCACATACATACACACTTATGTTATTGGCCAAGGGATCTGCTGAGAAGACAATTACTTGAGCCGTGTAGGGGTTGGGGGCCTTTATGAGCCTCTGATTTAGCCAATGTTAAATCCTACAATCCCACTCCTTCTCTGTGGATGCAACTCGAGGACGCGCAGGCTTGTATTTACACCTTGCCAGATGTTGCAAAGGGTGCCAGCAGCTGGTTGCAAGAGACCAACAGAGGAAAGAACGTAATATAAATAATCTGCTTTCAAATCAACCCTGATTGTGTGTGTGTGTGTGTGTGTGTGTGTGTGTGTGTGTGTGTGTGTGTGTGCGTGCTTGTGTGCATGTGCGTGTCTATGTGTTTGTTCTTTAGCTTTGATGATTAAATTGTTAAGTTGCTGAGTCTGTGTACAATGTGTACAATACTGCAGGTATAAACTGTAACATGTTTTTTTACAGATATCTTTCTCAGGTATGGGTGTAGACTACCACACACAGTTATGGATATTAGCATGAATACATGAATATGAAGATGAAGTATAATAGCCGTGAATGTTTGCATTCTGTTTTATTCTATCATATCTTGCAGGCTTGTATCATGCATTCATTTATTCATGCTTCAGGCTCCTTCGTTTTCCTAATCCAACAGCTCGGCAAAACAGGTCACCACGGTTACTTAAGTAAAGTCCCCGGTGGCCATTTTATGAGTTTTTTCCTTCCCGCTGTGCCTCCAGAACCCTGGGGTTGACTTCGGGGACGTGTCTGAGCGGGTGGAGTTGAGGAAGAGGCTGCAATGTCGCAGCTTTCGTTGGTACTTGGAGCATGTCTACCCCGAGATGCGCATCTACAACAACACCATCACCTACGGCGAGGTGAGAGAATTATTCTGTCTTTCTTTCTTAGCTTCCTTCTTACTTTCGTATATTTATCTGTTTGTTCATCCATTTTTAGTCATTCATTAATTGTTTTGCATATACTTTTTCTCTTTCTCACTATCTCCCTTTATTTATTTTCCTTCACTTGTTTTAACTTATTTTCTTTCTTTCTTTTCCTTTTTTCCTTTTTCTTTCTTTCTTTCTTTCTTTCTGTGGTAACGGGATTAAAATACTCCACGTTATGTAAATTCATGATTGCTTGCTGGCTGATTATGTTTTAAAGAAACTATGCGTTGCGGGAGGGGATAAACAGGGATAATTTGATTTCACGGATGATATAAAAAGGATGTCCTTATCGAGTAGAGCTTATTAATTCATGAGCACCGTATTATCCAATTATTCTGCCACAATCTTTAGTTCAACAAGCAGGGAACCCGTCAATGTAATTCTAGAGAAAACCACGGTTTAGAATACACTTTATGGAAAATTATTTTGAAAGAAATTAGTTTCTGGACAATGTCAATGGATGTGTTGAATGTGGAGAGTAGAGATGGTCTCCGTGGTCTGCAGCATTACCATTAGCAACGAAAGGCTTTTCCATTGCTATTGTGATAGGGCACTAACTAGCACTGCCACACAAATACATTCGATGCGGTTTCCTTTCGTGATGAGTCTGAAACACTTCATCATTTCAATGCATGTAGACGCCATTGTTCAGGGCTCGGCTGTGCTCGCGATGCGTTGGGGGACGGGGGTGGTGGTGGTGGGGGGGAGGGGTGGGCAGAAATTATGACAGGTTGGGGGAATGCAGCAAACACACAGCAGGGACACCATTTGGAGGTGCACAGAAATGCACCGTCTCTCCCCAGATACATCCCCCCCCCAGGTTATTGATTCACACAACAAGAGAGGAGGAAGGAAATCTATACGCTCTCCAAATGCATTGTGGGTATATATTAAAATTAACCTTTAGATTCATCAACGCTGTATGACTTCAAACACTACCCCCCCAACCTTCACCTGTAATACGCATACACACTCATCCAACAGTTCCTCCATCTTCCGCATACATTTCACACACACACACACATGCACACAAATGCAACGCACCCACACACACACATATCCCACACAAACATATGCATACACAAACACAACACACACACACAGACACACAAAGTAATTCACATTCAACCGACACAAAGACGCGCATACACTAAAGAACTACACACATGCGTGCACAAACGTCACGCACATTTAACCCACACAAACACGCATACATGCAAATACAACACACAAACACACACACAGACACAAAGGTGCATTTACCCACACTTCGGCAAAGGCTTCTCTAACGGATTCCCCCGCATAGGCGACACCTACATCTCCACACAACGCCACAGGAATCACACGTTGCCATGGTCGCCGCCGCCGACGCGTGGCCAATCTGTCACCGCCTCTCTGAGCGGCCAACCGGAAACGTCTCTGCGCCAACCGCAACATGACAGATTTGTCGCAACCTGGAAGTGTGAAAGTTGCACACACATCCCCCCCCACACACACACACACACACACACATCCACACAAACACACACACAAACACACAACCTCACATACATCTGCATGCACACACACACACACACACACACACACACAAATACACACACACAGGCCCAGCATCGCCACGCTGGGCCGATGCTCTGCCTGCTGATCTCAGTTTGTTTAGCGATTACGGGTTTAAGATGTGAGAGGTGCGATATGAGACAATGGCGCGTAGCTTGTGAGACGCATCTCACCGCGAGGGAGGCAGAGGGAGGCAGACAACAGACATGAAGGAATGTTATGTTTTGTGTGTGTGTGTGTGTGTGTGTGTGTGTGCATTTGTGTGCGTCTGTGTGTGTATGTGCATTTGTGTGTGTCTGTGTGTGTGTTGGTTCAGCATAAGGGCACAGGTATGAGGAAACAGAGCAGTCCTGAATAAACAAACACAGATAATTGATTTGCTTTCATCTTCAATTCTGATCCCGATGTAACCAAAGGAAGAGTCTACAGTGACCCCAGCTACAGGAAATACCCTTTGTTCAGGTTGAGCATCTGCAAGGGGAAGGATGGGTTAGCTGTTGAGCCCAACGGTACCGGGTTCCAGATCCGGAGCAGACCTGTGGGCCTCCTTGAGCCAAGTGCCTAACCCCTACCTGCTCAAAGATGACGTGTGTCTGAATTCACGGTGCCCCACTTTGGATAAAATCTAAACTATCAAATTAAATAGGAACAGTAGCAACATGAACCTCTAAGATGTCATGCACATCATAACTCTTAATCACACTAATTTGCCTCACTTTTGCAGTATTATTCAAGACAAACCTTAAGTAGAGTTTCAACTGGTCTCTGATCACCTCAGAAGTCACCACGGTAGTCATTCTGTTAACGTTACCATCCTCTTACTGTTCAATGATCAATGATGATGAAAACATTGACCATAGAACCACTTTCTGACTCATTGATTTACTATTTTAACATGTTGTCCAAAGTGGACATTGGGATTCAAACCCAAAACCTTTTTGTCTGGGAGTCAAACACCTTGAGCACTAGACTATCCTGCCCCTCTGTGGCTGGTGGCTGGTCCAGCGGTACAACCAGTGAACCCAGTACTGAACTCAGCAGTACCGCGGCTGCTGACCTGGTTGTATGGATAAAGTGTGAATGCTCATGGGTTTGTTCCAGGTGAGGAACAGCAAGGCCAGTGGGTACTGCCTGGACCAGGGCTCCGAGGACGACGACCGCGCCATCCTCTACCCCTGCCACGGCATGTCCTCTCAGGTGAGGTCCCCCTTTCAACTTGATATGTAATTTCCACAGAACAACGAGCAGCAGTCACTCATTTCACTCCACATCCATGCTTCCCCCAACACTGCAAATAGGTCACAGTGCAACACAAGTAGAGAGAGTAAAAGGTAATATGTGGTAGAATATTGTAGAATGCGTGGTATACATATCCAACTGTACGTCTAAAAGTGCAAAAATGCTTTATACATCATATTAAAGTAGCTTTCTTACCGTCTTTACCCCTTTCTTTCTGCTTGTGGTTATTTTTACCTCAATGTTTGATTGGAGTCGATGCTGTCAGCGTACAGCGTCGGCTCTCTGGAAGCACAAAGACGCCATTGTGACTGGAGAGAGATTGATTATGTGTATTGATCAGGACTGAGTCTATTCCCTTACCTCTGGAAAAAGTCCTTCGGAGTCCTAATCCTCAACACACGGAAGACCATCTGGGTACCTCTTCACCCTGAAAGCCCCCAGCTTGAGCAACTGACTGTTATTTAGCCTGGGGTTAACAGCTGGCGGTAGAAATACTCAGTGTTAGTGTTAATAACTCTATAATTATCTGGTACTCTCTCCAGCCGCTCCCTGAGTCCTTGAGATATTTAACAGTGTACTTCTACTGCTATATTTCCCCGTGCATTGTTATGTATTCAAAAGGATAGGGATTACCGAGACTAAGTAGTCTTGATTTGAACAGTATAAAATGGTAAATATTGCAGTAAACAACTACAGTAATTCCCAAGGATGTAAAAGATAGCGTCATTATTGATTTTTCTACTAGTGGTGGAATGTATGTGAGAGTTGGTGGTTTCCCCCTGCAGTTTGGGGTAGCGACCATACACACCGCGTCAATTAGCTTCCTGTTCCCCTTAATGTCCCCTTGACCTTCCCAAGATGGTGGTAGGCTCTCAAATCTGACGTTAAGTTGGCAAACGTTGAGGCGCTAGAGTTGTGATTCGTGTAAGCTACTACAGACACAGTCGAGGAGGCTTAAACCAAAAACTTCCCCAAGGGTGGTGGGTGTCTGGTATGGATTTCAAGCTGGGCACGGCTAAAACCTGAAATTGTGCATGCTCATCTGAAAATCTAGCAAAACAGAACATTTAGCATTGTCATCAAAATGTAAAAACAACCAAAATCCAGGTGCCGACCTTGAAGTTGTTTTGACAGAGGTTATCGGTTTCTGTTGACGGGTGATGGCCACCTTCTTTGTGGCTTTTTTAAACTCTATGCAGTGAAAGCAAAACTAAATGCCAAATGCACAAATGATGCAAATGTAAGTCATGCAGAATTTTCCGTCTCCGCCTTCTCAGCTTCAGTTCTCCCCCCTTCTCTTCTTCTCTTCTCACTCCTTTTTGCCCTCCTTTTCTCTCTCTCATCTGCCTTCCCCATTTTCTCTTATCTCTCTCTCCTATCTCCCTCTCCGTATCCCCCTACCCCCTCTATTTCCCTGTCCATCGCTCCACTCTCTCTCCGTATCCCCCTACCCCCACCCCTCTTCGCACTTCACTCTCTCCCCTCTCCCCCTTTCCCTCCCCCCTCACCCCCTCTCTGAGTGACAGGTTCATTAGAAGTGGCATAGTAGAATATGAAGGGGTCCTATTGCAGCTCTCTGGGGCTGTCTCTCTCTCTCTCACTCTCTCTCTCTCTCTCTCTCTCTCTCAATGTAAAGCCA
Organism: Lota lota; assembly: GCA_026745465.1. Classification (NCBI taxonomy): domain Eukaryota; kingdom Metazoa; phylum Chordata; class Actinopteri; order Gadiformes; family Lotidae; genus Lota; species Lota lota. The sequence goes on along the minus strand of JACYXH010000479.1, from coordinate 12,067,483 downwards.
TGCCAGCTCTTTTAATCACGCTCACCCCCTCCTCAGCTGCATCGGGGGGGGGGGGGGGGGGGGCGAATGTAATGTTCCTTTGTAGTCTATAACTACTGCTTTTTTCTTCTTCTGTGGTGAAAAATATACATGGTTTCCTTAACAGAGTAAAAAATGCAAGGAAATTGGTTCCTTCGTTTCTTCCCTCCCATTCCCTCGTGGAAATATTTAACACATGCAATGTCACACAAACTCCCACATGCACATCCAAGTGCGTGCACATACACACACACTCTCACACACACACACGAACAGGCACATGCAGACATACAAACACACACACAAGTCTAACAGGCTCATGCTGTATTTAGCATTATAGAGGGATGATCCCTAGTTGGGTGCTCAGATGCAGAAGGAAAGAAACAATTTAATTACACACACAAACAACCACACAGACACACACACATACGCACTCTGTTCTGACTAGGTATTCTATCTATGAGTTGCATGGACTCCTACATCAGTGATACAGTGTTGCTTGACCTCACCTACCTCAGCTCCTTGATGGAGCCTCTTAAGTCTCCTTTATAAGGGACTTAGGAGTAGTACTTACACCACTATCCACCAGGCTAGGGTCCCCAGCAGGAGGCCCCCTCCCTGGTAGAGGGCCTGAAGAGCCGCACAGCCAGGCAAGCTAACACTGAACCTTTCAAATCACAAAAGCTGATCTCTAATATAGGCGCCGTCACTCCGTGGAGGAGCAAGGGGCTTGAGACGACCACGCTTTGGGATTATGCACACACACACACACACATGCAAGCACACACATACTCACACACACACACACACACACACATACAAGCACACACACATTAACACACACACAGACGCGCACACACACACACACACACACATACAAGCACACACATACACACAGACAAGCACTCACACACACATACACATATAAGCACGGTCGCACACACACACACACACAGACACACACAGACACACACATGGCTATAATGACAAGCTCACACACACAAACACACACACATGCATGTACTTACATACACACACACACACACACACACACACACACACACACACACACACACACACACATACATACCTGTAGCCTGGAATTTAGAATCTTGTAATTAGCTTCTCCTGCTAAACAGGTTCAGCTGTGTTTACGGCAGCTAAGAAAATTTGTTCTAGTAGTATAACATCTAGTATCCCTGCATGAAAACAGCTTAATCATTTAATTACTATTTGCATTAGACCTGTTGTAGATGGTAGTGTGGCAAGCTCTAAAAGCCTCCCAAACGTAGCTGTCAACAGATTTTAGAGAGGATTATATTAGGCTTTGTATTTCTCTTTGGCCACTCGTAGTTTATGCTGCGTTTATAAACCCTTCAGAGCACTCAGACCTGGCAAGACCAAAGAGTCCCAGCTTATGACGCCACGTGGATGAGAATAAAAATAAACCAAATAAATGTATGAAATATAAGCTTTAATAATCACAATAGTAATCTTTATAGAAGCACATTGACAATGAAATACATGGGTATTGTGTGGCCATAAGGTTAGTGTTATCTAAAAAGAAATGTCTGTTATTGTTTGATACAGCATTTCTCAGCATTTGTACAACTATTTTCCCTTATTGCTGATGCCAATTATAACACAAAAATGAAAGCAATTCCCAGAAGCATTGGGAAGATTAAAGAGCTACTGTTTAAGCATATTTTTCAGAGTGGACACTCCAAAGTCCCATGAGACTTTAACTGTGATAAATTGCCGCATGAATAAAGTTAATTTGAATATGATAGCAAATTCCCTCATGTGCGCCCACCACTTAGCACAAGTCTCCCTTAAATAAACACTGCTGCACACACAGTAAAGGCAATATATGTTATTTCATGAGATTATAGACAACATTTTTAAATCGTAACCAACAACCGCAACATCCATCCCAAAAAGACCATTGAAGTATTCATTGTTCAGGGTGATTTCAATTTATCACAATCATACTCTATTTTACAGAACCAATCACAAGAGCTTTGTTTACAGGAAATCATCTCTTGTAAGTAGCAAGACCTCTGCTATTAAACAGCATCTAAAATGTTTCCACTCTCTCAGGAATCTAATCAGCATCCCTGCAAACAAAATATTACGAGCAACCTGAGCCTGAGGCCGGGAAGAAATAATAATGGGCACATGTAACTTTTCAACAAATGCTAGCGGCGTCTTTTCATTTAGCAGGGGCTCAATGCAGCGTGCTAGCTTATCAGCACAATGGGTTTAGCGGCATTCTATTACATTGATATTCCCCAGCCCCGGTGTAAAATAGGTAACCTAGCCCAGTCGTACAGATGACCGTGTGTGAGGGAAACACTGTGTGTGTGTGGCTGTGTGTGTGTGTGTGTGTGTGCGCATGAGTATGGGTGTGTGTGTGTGTGTGCGCATGAGTATGGGTGTGTGTGTGTCTGGTGTTTCTATAAGCTTATTCTCACTCAGAGCAGCGCTGAATCAATGACCCCCATGACCCCAGCCCCCACCTCGATGCCCCTGCCCCCTCTCTCCCCCTTCTCCCCTCTCCATCGCTGGCATCTCATTTCTCAGAGAGGATCAAGACCATAAATAATAGATGTTATCCCCACTGTATCCTTACGTAATAGAGACGCGCACACAGATACGTGCACACAGTCCCCAAGTGCCTTTGCGTGCTGGATTAAACGTCCGGGGATCAAATTTTAATGGGCTGGTTGAAAAACATATTAATAAACTGAATCAGCGGGTTTAGTGTGCAAGCCCCAAACTACTACTACCGTGTTCCCAAGGGACCATGAAATCATTAAAGGTTTGCAGTGAAAATACTTGTCTTCTCCCAGTGAGCATTCCATTGTTTTGGTCATTGAATTACAGCCAGATAACGCAATTTACCTCGGAGCACTCCACAGGTCCTGGAGAGCTGCACACTGCGAGTCACTCTCTACAAAGTACACAATCACATTTTTCGGGTGTGGGGGGGAGGGGGTGAGTGGGGGAGATCTTAAATTGTTAATAGCGTTCTCCGGCAGACCGATATTGTTGTTTCTCTTCTCCTGTCACAGCTGGCTCGCTATTCCACCGAAGGACTTCTCCAGCTAGGACCACTGGGGTCAACCACCTTCCTGCCCGACACAAAATGCCTGGTTGATGATGGTAGAGGTCGAACGCCGGCTTTGAAGAAGTGTGATGCTGTGTCAAGGGTTTCTCAAAGGTTGTGGGACTTCACGCAGGTAAGAGAACACAAAGAAAAATACTGCATTGTATTTCCTGCTCCCACAGAAACCTGTCTTGACATGCCAGTAAATTCACACAGTCTTAAAGGGCCCCTATTTGACATCCACATACAATGTTGATTAGCCATTACAAGCCGTTTCAAAATCTACATCATCACACGTAGATTAATCAAACTTCCACCCTACCCAGTGGGCAGTACCAACTCTTGGCTGAGCTATCTATTATACATCTGGATGAACACTCCCACCTTTTATGTCTGGACATCAATTTTGAAATGGCTTCTAAAGGCCAATCAACATCACACCTGGTGGTAAAATAGGAGCCCTATATAGCTACCATCTGATGATCCAGGTGCTCATACAAGTTTGATCCGGTCGTTAATCATTTCCTGGTTCATGGTTGCAGAACGGACCAATCATCAGCAGGGATACTGGCCGGTGCCTGGAGGTGGAGATGTCCAAAGAGGCCAACTTCGGCCTGCGTCTGGTGGTGCAGCGCTGCTCTGGACAGAAGTGGATGATACGCAACTGGATCAAGCACCCAAGGCACTGAAGCCATAGAAACACCTAGAAACACATAGACACACCTGGGCCATCCGAGGACAATGGTACGATCACAGAGTTGTTCACCTGGGGCCGTGAGACTTATGGAGCTGGTGTGGGAGCGTGTATTTCACACACACACACACACACACACACATTCACACAAACAATCCCATGCACACACACACACACACACACACACACACACACAAACACACATCATGGACGGCTGTGTCCGCTGAGCTCCCCTTAGGCGGGAACCTTTATGGATCAGGGACTTAAAAGTTGAGTATGATGAATTGATGTGCTCTGCTGGACTAAGACCTTACGAGAGAGAGAGCTCTTGTGAGGTCGTTTTTTCCCTTCAAAACGGGCCCTCCTTCCTTAGGTTCAGCCAAGCCTACAGACCTACAGAATAACTAGACACCAAGAGGACCAGAGAGGACCCGGAGAGTCCCCAAGTGGGTTCAACATCACAATATTTTGTTGGCACGCAGTGTCCAGTTTTCCAAATCCTTAATAAATGTTTGTTTTCAAATTAAAAGATTGCCGTTGCTATAAATAGCCACCTCGCCATTTAACGATTTCAGATTTAGATAATTGCTTTTGGAAACATTCCCGGCTAGCCATGGTTGAGAGAGATGTAATGGGAAAAAAGACTTAAACATGTGGACGCTCAGGACATGGACCATGATGCATTTCTCCAATGGTCGCTGCTCGCACACAACCCGCGGAAGATTATTACTCTTGTCTCTCTCCCAGGACTGCCTTGCTCACTGGGTACAGGAGCAAGCATGTGCCTTCACCTCCCCCCCCCCCCCCCCCCCCCCCCCCCCCCCACCCCCCTTCCCACCGTATTTCACCTTCCTCTGACCAGGGAATGTCAGAAAAGCATGTACAAAATAAATTGACCGTATTGCTTAATGTATAAATCAATGTATAAAAAAAAAGGTTTAATAAAAGTAATATATTGTAAAAAGATAAATAAATAAAAGAGAAAAGAAGAAAATAATATTGGTATCTGTCCTCTGATCACAATTAAGGTATTAATTTAATTATGAATAAATTTTTATGATAATGTTCTCCCTTTTAGAAATTTTAAAAATAAATAATGTACCACTCAAAAAAATGCATTTGAATTGCAGTATTACCCTTGTGGTCAATGTTATGTCATGTGATTATATGTCAAAGCTAAGCCTTTACGTCGCCATAAGAACTGCAGTCACGTTGCTTCTTATTGTTCCGTCTCTGCCCACCTCCTCCAGCCTCCCACGGGTTCTTTGCTCTGATTGGGCCAAACCACCCACGGAAAAGAGTGCTTTGAGAATCAACGAAACGCTGTGATTGTTCCTTTATGTTCACTACATTTTCTATTTTCCTCATGTTTGACAAGAGACTAATGGATTATTACATATGGAAAGGGCATTATTATAAGATGAATCCTTTTTTTTTACATTACATCACAATTATAGCAAAAAGAGAAACAATATATATATATATTCCTATAATATGACAATGTCTTCAATACATCTCAGTGGAGGCTCCTCTTCCAGGTATGATCAGTCCCCTGTCCTCAGAAATACCGTGCCAATGTGGAGGCGATGGGAGGTGGAAGGACCCACGATGGCCCTGCCAGATTCTCTGTCCCTCCCCTCCACCTACATGCTCTGGTTGGGGTTTTAATATGGTTTCCAGTGGTGCCGGGTTAAGATTGTCCACGTTACGCTCCTCTGGCTCTAATCATCCCACGTAAACGATGCATCAGCCTGCGTGTCCTCTACTGGAGCAGCTCAGGGTAATATCTCATTCTGCTGCCAGACAAGGTTTTTACACACACACACACACACACACACACACACACACACACACACACACACACACACACACACACACACACACACACACACACACACACACACACACACACACACACACACACACACACACACACACACACACACACACACACACACACACACACACACACACACACACACACACACACCTGCATCTGGAAATCGCCCTAACTAGCACATTATCATTCTATCCATAGGAGTATTCCCAAACTCTCGCATGCACGGAATGAGGGTGCTCTCGCTGGATGGACGTGCCAATTGTGTAGATATAGATGATGCTAGCATGTAGCTATATAGATGACACTAGCGTTTAGATATATGATGCTTGCATGTATCTATAAAGATGATGGTAGTAGTAAAGGATAGGGCAGGACATGCCCAATAGTTTACTATGATGTGTTTTAGGCTTTCGAAAACCAACCATTGTATGATAGCCTATTGTTTATGATTGGTCATGCCTGCTTACTGTATGTAGTAGATAGATAGACCACTGCATAGATGTCGCGTCACAGCCTATCAGATAGACACAACACTAGTTACCAACTGCCTCAAAATGAATGCTCATGAGCAAGCTAGTGCCTTTGCCATTTCAAAATATATTAATAGATTGCGGGGTCATTTCCGGGAACAGTTCCAGACGTGGACAGGGCACCATGGAATGGGGGTAACCCTACACTAGTAGGAAGGTAAATATATTACGCTAGCATGTAGCTACATATATGTCGCTAGCAGGTAGGTATATAGATGACACTGGCACAGGGTTCCCATCACGCTTCTTCTGGCGTGTGACACGCTTTCACCTTCAGCCGTGAGTGCCGTGAGTTACCTTTATGCAAATGAGCGCGTCTTGCAGCGCACATTCGGCCATGCGATTGGACAATCGACATTCCGTGAGTACTGGCGGAACATACGGACTCGTGGTGGGATTTTATTTCGTGGTGTGCAAGTGATTAGGTGTGCGTGCGCGTACAGGTAAGCGTGATTAAGCCCATGGCATCAAAATCTCACTCCAGCCAGGTACCCAAATTTGGCAACCCTGCGCTAGCATGTAGCAATATAGATGACTAAGTTGTAGATTTAAAGCGGATTCTGCTCTTGCAGAACTTCTGTGGCTTAGCTGTTATCTATGTGTGTGTGTGTGTGTGTGTGTGTGTGTGTGTGTGTGTGTGTGTGTGTGTGTGTGTGTGTGTGTGTGTGTGTGTGTGTGTGTGTGCAGCAGCTATGAAACGTCTCCTAGCAGGGCAGTGGAAAGGTCAGTCGCCATCACAGGCTTCAGTGTCATTCATGGGCAGATAACAGGCTGACACTGACTGATGGACTGGGTGGCGGCAGTGGTGGTGGAGGAGGGATTGTAGTGGTGGGGACTGGGTGGCCAAGGACAACACACCCTCTGATGGGCAGGAGGACCCTGAGTCTCCCTCATTGTCATGCCATCGATATTCATCTTCACACCTGGTCCACGGCCAGGAGCCAGGGGTGACTTTAATATTCACACTACTGCAGGGACATCAGCGACATCATGACAAAACCAAACCCAGAGGGGAGGGAGATACCAGGACGATCAGCCCTTCTAACGCAACCAAATATACTGAATTCAACAATTTATGTCCATGTGAGTATCGTTGTAAAAGCCGATGCAAATTCCACCAACCGTCATAGTAGTGTTTTCCTTTGCACGTGTATCTGTGTGTATATGTACACGTGTATTTGCTATTTAGTCATTTAGCAGACGCTTTTATCCAAAGTGACACAGTGAATTCGAATAAAGGTCATTAAGGTAGAGGTTAGGCATTTTGCTCAAGGCTTTGATCCCTTATGTCTGCAGGTTAAGCAGCAGACATTGGGGAGCAAAGCCAGTTCACTTGTTGGTTGGGAGTGGATCACGCTAGTCGCGACACACGTCTACACTATCCTGCCCCTAAAACCACATGCAGGAGCTGTGTAAGAGAGAGAGAGAGAGAATCGTTAATGAGTGGGAGTGTGATGAGCGCAAAGCACCGCAAGCCATCACTGTGTCATGCACACAGATCGGTAAACCCGAGCCTGTTTAAGTTTTACTGACCTACAGTTTGCAGTAAAAACCTTGTTGTGATGTACAGTCTTCTTGACAGGATAACAACAGACCTTTATTGGATCTGTGAGTGGGTCTTTTCTTTATTTGTCAACATCAGTGCTCTTTAGAAAACCTCCCACACACAACCATACACAGGTTGTACACACACACACACGTAGACACACATGCATGCACACCCACACACACACACATACTGTACACACACGTGTGTGTGGGGCTGTTGGAGGGCTGGGGGTCGGATGGACCTTTAACACGTTATCACACACTGTTCCCCTTCATGTTTTTGAAATGTGGCCTACATTAGAGACACCTCTATGAAGGCACCAGACTCCTCCTCTTCATGCAGGCTTGTTGCTCCAGATGCTTCCATGGGGCCCACAGACCTTGAGGCCAACCTTGTCCACATGCTGTACATGTCTCTCACAAGGGGCTTATGGACATGGACAGCAATATGTACTCTCCTCTCCATCACCACCATATATGGATCTTTTATATATCTGTAAGGTTGATTTCTGCAGAGACCTGTCTCACTATCATCTGTGAATAACAAAAGAGCAGTTGGAATGTAGCATTTTGAAGGTGTCAAGGGGATCAATGTCTTTGTTTATTTGTTTTACTTAAGGACACTTATAATAAACTACATGCTTATATATATGTGTTGAATATTGCCATAATAGAACCAAATCGAGCTCACTTGCCCAAAAATACATATGCCAAGAAAATAATAATAATAAGGTCTGATGAACTGTCTTAAGGGAGATGTTATTTGATGCAGTGATACTATGGTGAGCAGGGGGAGAGAAAAACTGACCAGCATCACAAAGCCTTACAGCTATATTCGTCAAACGGACAGACAACTTTCCTTAACACTTTGAAAACACACACTCCTTTACTCCCCACCCGGAGGGCCAGACACACAGCAATTAGACGTTGCGTATTGACAGCTTATGGCAAGATAAAAAAATAAAAAGGCCGGATCTGCTTTATCTCTTTGTCTCCGCGCCGATGCGTCTGTCTTTAGAAGCGCCATATAGTTTTCCTAATCAACCATAATGGCTTCCTTCCATCGATACCGCAAAGGGACAAGATTTCAGAGACAAGAGAAAGAGAGAGAGAAGAGAGATGCTGAACGGGCAGCAGAATGAGAGAGCGAAAGCAGGCGTCTACGTGCCTGAGAAGCCGGTGGATCTTCTAATGAGATCTCCAGAGATGAGCCGCCGCGCTGTAGCTTCAAGACACAATTAGGGCCCCAGCATCGCTCTTACCTTCAAGATGGTTCTGTGCAGCAGGAGACTTGGATAAAATAATAGTATATAGCTGGTATGTCAAGCTGCAAACGTTAGCTGTAATATTAAATATAACTCATACTACGCCTCGACAATGTCATTTGTCGCATGTCTGAAATCCATAAAATAATCAATTGGCTGTAATGTAAGTTATATAATGTATTCACTAGCCTACTCAACAAAAACCTTATTCAGACTACTTTGCTCACTTTAAACTGGTGTCTGTGTTTAAAGTGAGCAATTTCCTTCAAAATGCACAGTGTGCACCAAGAGCCTTATTAGTTTGTGACTATTCATCAACTACATTTTCAAATGTTGTAGCTAAGTATTCCATTACCCCCAAAAATTTCTTCATCTGAAAAGCAGTTTGTTCCAAAGACTTGTCGGCTCATTGGAACAGAATACTTCTTTCTGAATGACGGGAAACGTCGAAACCCAGGGCAACTGTGACAGATCCTGACTCCAAATCGGGTGAGAGTTATTTCCATTGGAAAGTTGTGGCCAATCACACAAACAACATTTACAAAGAGTTGTTCATTTCTTATAGACTTCAAGAGAAATTACTCTGATGCACATGGAACATGAGAAACGTTACTACAACAAAAACAACAACAACAGCATATTGATCACATTCACCGTCTCTCCATTCATCTGCTTCAGACTTCTGAACCAGAACAATCCTCTGGCTTTTTGTACTGTCGTTACTTTGAAGTCTAAATAGCTGTCCATCAAAACATTTAAAAGATAAAAAATAAAGAACAATAACAAGACCCCCCCCCCCCCCCCCCCCCCCCACCCCCCCACACACACACACACACTTTCCCTCGCTCTCTTCAAGCCTCAAGTCCTTTTAGCCAATCAATTGCAATCAGAAGTACTCAGTGTGAAAAGTAAAAGAAAAAAAAGAAAACCAACAAACCTGGGGAGGCAAGCAATCACTTAAGGGTGACCGTCGGGGGCGGCCGTGCCCACCGACAAAGGTCATGTGCTTGGCGTTGCTGAGGCGGCGGCCAGCTAATTGAATTGTCACAGGAAGCTGCCTTCCTCGCCCGGCACCTCGCGAATCAACCGCCTATCCAATGGGTGTCCTTAGAGGCTGCAATAAGAACTCAGCTGAACACAGCCCATCTCAGCCATGATGCAAAGATGGATGCGGAGACACATAGATACATACCTGAATACATTCAACGTGATTGGAAGGGGTGTTGGCAGGGCACTACAGTCTAGCTGTGGGTGCTGAGCAGAGCGCTGCCAGAGAGAAGTGGCGAGGTCAGCCGTGGCCTGAACACAGTGATAATAGAAGGAGCTTTGTGTGGTTTGTGTGAATGGAGACCTTTAGATGGTCTCTACACGACATCACCCCTCTCCTACTCTACACGACGTCACCCCATCTCCTACTCTACATGACGTCACCCCTCTCCTACGCTACACAACATCATAATGATAGTAGGTTTACTGGGAACCAGACGAATCAGTGACCTCATGTTTTATTTGCTCTGGCATATGTGTCAGGCTCCCCTCCTGTTTGGACAGATTTCCAGCATACCTGGCCCAGGTCAGGCCAATCACAACCGTTTATCTAATATGAGACGGGTTTAATACGATAACAGTACAGAGGAGTGCACTATGGGAGCGCAATTGAGGTATTTTCATAAACAACCAAAATGGCTGCCACTGATGTCTCGCACTTTTCGTTGCTCTGATTGGTTATAGGTCCATCCATTTGCGTCCAGAGGCATTTCGGTCAGTGCCCATTGATAAGTCCCTTGGAAATTGAAAATGAACAGAGATTCCAGAATAATACGCATTTGTGAATTTGTCTGGTGATGTCAGGCTAGGTAGTAGTAGTAGTAGTAAAAGTTATACTAGTTATAGTATTAATAATAATAATAATAATAATAATAATGAAAATGTGTTGCTCGAATACCTTCAGAATGGTGTGAGATAAGCAATTCTTCTTAATATTGATACATGAACCAAAGTCTAAATTTGTCTGATATACCAAACAAAAACCTTTTACAAAAGATCTAAATATAATAAAAAGTTGCATTGCTCTCTCAAGTATGAAGACCAGCATGTGAATCAGTGAATGTACAAAACAATGACATAAGTGGGTTTTATTTTGAGTACTTGGCTAGGGTCCTTTATCGTACTGTTAAGGGGATAACTGCTCTCAAGGACCAGAATGGTTTTGGGACGCCATTTTACAATATTATCTTTGACAGAATATTGATTTGACCTATGGGTTGTTTTCATTTGCAAGTATTGGATCCGCCAGACGGTGCTGCACTTACTTCTCTCTCTCTCTCTCATCTCAGAATACAAATGAGCTTAGCTTTATCTATCAAAATAATCAGCATGACCTATTCAAATAGAGAGCCCCAGATGCCCTTGGTGTAGTTCACAGAGGCCACACTGGCAGCACACGCGACTTGTCCTTACCACTATTGAAAAGGACACCACAGTTGATAGCGTCTTGTGTGCCATTGTGTGCTCAAGGTCTTTTAATGGCATAACATTCATCACTTCTCTGTTAGAAAATAAACGTTGAATCAACATTCCAGTATTTTAAGATGATAATAACCGATTGCATTTTGCCATGGATGATTTAGATTCGATTTTCTTTTAACATTAAATTCCTGTACTAAATTGCCTTTCTAGAAGAGGTTGGGCATTTAAGTTCAAGTCTTCTGAGATTTACCTCGTTAGGTAACGGGGCACACCTGAGGTATGCTATCCATTGGGTCTGGCTGCGATTGTTCAGCCAGTTCTAAGTTGGAGCTGAAGAGAGAACACCGTTTAGTTTTTTCTTCACAAAAGCTCAGTTTTTAGTTTTGTATTTTCCCATTTCATTCTTATTATTTCTAGCATAAATGGAATCCCCCTAACCCCATTTTTCAAACTTATTTACCCAGTGTTGTTTTATCTTTGTATTTATTTACTCCATGGTAGATGCACAGGTAGCCTAGTGGGTCAACTGAGTGTACTGTTGTTTAATCAGCTTGTATTGGTGACAATAAATTAAACCAACAAAAATAAAAAAGTCTTTATTTATTTTACCGTGCAATAGCACACACAATAGTCGTTATTTCAACAAGGTAAAAAAACTACCGTAGAATTGCTACCCTCTGCAGGTAGCAATACTTCAATTTTTCACACAATGATCACTCGTCAGTCACGTCATCATGGTTATATTAGTTTGTGTTTTCTTTGTTCCATTTCACCACAGTGCTTCTGGGACGTGTGTGTGTGTGTGTGTGTGTGTGTGTGTGTGTGTGTGTGTGTGTGTGTGTTTGAGTTTCATGATACCCTAGTGCTGTGGAATCCCACAAAAAATGGTTGGCGCTGTGTGCACTCACCTCAATGTGTATGTATGTAAATATGTATGTGTGTATGTACATATAATATAATATAATCATTATATATACATATACATATACATACATGTAATCAACAAGTCTGTTTATTTATTACTTTACTTTTACTTTATTACTTAAAACATTTAAGTACATGTAGAAAATGTATATTCTCTTTGAGCTGGGAGTTTAATTGGTGTGACATGTGTTGATACAATCCATCAAACCAGCAAAACCAAAACAGCAACCCTGGTTAGTTATATATTCCCCTCCTTTCGATGTTATGTTTTAGTCATAGAAACGGAGACATTTATTTTACTTGTTACTCTCACTTCACAGCTACATCACTTTAAATATATGTCATGAATAATAAATAAAACATCTGGGAGTAATTACAAAAGTCAGGGCAGAATGGAGGCAATCCAATGGACCTTCTGTAAACTATACCACGGATGACCTCCTGAAGTGGGGCTGGATATTCTAGTGGCCTATAGGGTATTTTACTCCTTACCAATAGGTTCTTGGTTGAGTCCCCCGAGGCTGCAGTATACCAGTAGACATCCTTGAGCAAGATGCCTAAGCACTACCTGCTCCTTGATTATATTTATTTGATTTCAGCTTTAGATGAAAGTGTCTGGTAGGTGACTAATAGTACAAATGGTACCACCTGGCTTCAGGATAACATCCCATCTGAGAGAAGGGCATTTCTGTTTCAGAGCTCCAAAATACTAAGCCCCTCCCCTTTCACCAGGATGTTCAAGTGATGTTTTTTATTTCCCTTGTCCCACTGGTCATCCATTGTGAACAAGTGAGTATGACATGTGTATCACAGGGGGGACGATGATGAATGAATCCGTGCGACCCTATTGGCTGTAACAGATAGATTGTAGGCGTGTATTTTTCTCACTATACTATACATTCCTGCACCGTGCACCTCTTGCTTTTCCTCATATTTCTTCTTTATATTGGACAATAAAAGACTGTGAGGTTGTGTGTGTGTGTGTGTGTGTGTGTGTGTGTAGACAATATAGACCTTACAACCCCACCCCAATAACAATAATGGTGGGGTGATAACAATAATCAAACTGGGAGATAAGAAAAAACTTTCTTTAGGATAAAATGTTGTACTCATTTTTATTTTACACAATAAAAGACCAGAACAAGAAATAAAGACGACTATTCTCAGAAGTGAAATTCACCCCAATAATGTTCCTGAGTTTATTATTAAAAAAGTATGCATATATTTTGATGTGATAAAATTATTTGGACATAACACACTTGTGTGTCATGGTGTATCTGGTTTGCACAGTGGCGTCACAGTCGTACTGGAGGGCCTCACTTTTACTGCTTTCACTCAAGAACAGAAACACAGCATGAATTATGAGAGGAATGCTGAATGGCCAGCAGGCAGCTAGTTCAGAGTGGACTGCAGCTTGTCAGAACCACATCAAAAGCGAGAGAACAGAGCTCGCTTTTACATCATCCCACACAACATGGCATTCCCCGCTCCCCAAACCATTACACAATGGAACATCATGGCCTTTAGAAACAGACAAATTGGTGCGAGTGTAGCTTTGATCGGCCTAATACTGAATCTCCCCTGAATCTGCCCCTTCAGCTGACAGCAGGCGGGCTATGCTGGCCTTTGTCAGGCGGAAAAACACGACAGGAAAGAAGCCACGCTCCTTGTGTCATGTTCTAGCAATGCGTACCTGTCCCACTGATAATTCACTGAACGAACTGCTCAACAGCTTAGCAGTCCGGTTAAGCAAACCCATCTCTGATTATGATTGGCTCATAATGATTCACTGTCTTTAACGGCGCCTCTGCTGATCAATCTCAACTGAAGCACACCTAAGGGTGCCCTGGCACAGATAGGGCCTCCCCGCAATCCGATAATTTGCAGGCAGTCCATGTGTAGAAACGTGCGTGGCTTGGTCCACTCTGTGGAAGACCTCTCCATGCTGCTGGTATTGACAGCTCCCAGATTGTTTTCTGGGCCTGATTGATGAGAAGGTGACCCAAGCACATTTCACCTACCCCTCCACCCTTCCCCTCTCGTCTTATCTCTTTCTCTCTCTCTCTCCCTGGTAGTGTGTCCTTCCTCACGTGCTGTGCTCAATCATTGATCGAGGCAGCTCCTGAGACACCATATTTCAGTAGGGCCACATAACTTAGGTAGCTGGCCTGGGGGTGAGGACGACAAAAGTGCTATTTTCCCAGTCACAGTTTGAAGAGTAGAATTCCTGAGGCAGCAGTTCTGTGACTGGCCTGTTGTGCTCTTGTGTTATGTTGGCAACCCACCAATAAAGTCGTTCTATCAGCAAGCCAGCAAAGTTAATTAATCAAAAGACGTTTCTATTTTTTGCTTTGTGTATTGAATTAAATTTTTTGAAAACGAGTTGTAGGTTATGACAGCCCGTAATGAATTATCCCCTGTCAAAATGTGTTGTATGGCGACACAATTTTAATTTGGGATTCCCTCAAACCCTCATTAATCTTCCTAAGATTCCCATATCCCCAGTTGAAGTAGCTGAAGGCCTTGTTGTTTTTAATCCTCTGTATCTCAGTATAAGGTGTGTGTGTGTGTGTGTGTGTGTGTGTGTGTGTGTGTGTGTGTGTGTGTGTGTGTTTTATCTCGCAAGCATAAACAGGCCACAAACTCCCAGGTGCCTCTAGAAAATATGTTAATGAATTGGCCTAATTAGCTCCCCGTATCTCTATGCCACTTAGATGGACATGGCGATACACATGTATGAAAAGCACAGCGTAAATTACTGGCAGTGGCAGAGTTTCCATCAACCGTTTCACCCGTTTTAATTGAAACGGGCCTAACAACCACAGGTCCTCGAACCTGAATGCCTTTTAACATTGTCATATAGAGCCTAGTGCATACTATAGGGCAATGGGGAAAACATTGATTCAAGCAGAATTCAGTCCAAAAAAATACATAAAATAAATCAAAGGTATAAAACAAAAACAACAAAAAATTTAAGTTATCGTTAATGTTAGATGTCCATACTCAACGTCCCAGTGAGATGTTCAGTTTAGGCGTCTATATTAAGCGTCAATTTTAGGCATCCATGTTGGATGTTCAGGTTAGGTGTCCATGTTGATGTCCCAGTTAGATGTTCAGGTTAGGTGACCATATTTAGCCTCCCAGTTAGACATTCAGGTTAGGTTTAATGTTAGACTTCCATATTAGGCATCCATATTTTATGTTATTGAAGGTGTCCATATTAGACGTCCACATTTGATGTTCAGGTTCGTCGTCCATATTAGGCATCCATGTTAGATGTTCAGGTTAGGTGTCAATATACGACGTCCCAGTTAGATGTTCAGGTCAAGTGTTCATGTTAGGCTTCCATTTTGGGCATCCATGTTATATGTCAAAGTTAGACATTTATGTTAGGTGTCCATATTAAATGTCTGTGTTAGGCGTCCATGTTTCATGTTAAGGTTAGTTGTTCATATTAAATGTGCCAGTTAGATCCAGTAAGATTCAGGTTTGGTGTCCATGCTAGATGTCCATTCGGTATCCATGTTAGCTGTCAGTGGCGTGTTTATTTGCTCTTGCAGGTGAAGAGCCGGCGAAGCCAAAAACACCTCCTCTTTTTCTTTTTCACCTCCATAGTCTCCTGTTGAGTAATAATAAATAAGGAACATTAACGATCAATCCACAGCAAAAATACATATATAGCTTTGCTTTTTGGCTATGATGGTGATGGATAAATATATTCCATTTGCTTCCCTTCAGTAAAAAAAAATTATAAATAGGTATGGTTCTAATTTCCAACATTTTTGGCAACAGATTATCACCGTTGCCTAAAATCTTTGCTTTGTGTATCATGCACCGTTAGACAGAAAGGACTCAGCCAGTAGGCTGTTCTGTTTGTAGGTTATACTTGGGAATGATAGGACAGTGGACTTGTGTCCAGTGTGATAGGCTGTTATACTAGGATCTAAGATGACTGACCTTAGGGGAGGTGAGTAACTTTGTGCCTTCCTCGTAGAGACACTCTGCTCCCTTGACGTCATCAGGAAAGCTCACCGAGGTCTTTGGACATTGAAGGACTTCTGTGATGATAACGGAGGAGGCCAGCAGGGTGTTCTGGGGATCCTGTTCAATAATAATAAATAAGGAACATTGAACACCCTAATCCGAAACAGTCATCAATCAAAGTTTGATGATGTTCTTTTTTTTTTTTTTTGCTAATCAGACATTTTTCAAGGATTGACTGGCTGTGGCAGTAATACGGTTTGAGTAGTTTCATCTACCGGGTCCAACCGATGCGCAAGCGATTGTCAAAGTGTTTTTTTTTTCAGAATTCTATGTTGTCCCTGGCAGTATTTTAAAATTGTATTTATCATGTCATTTTTAAAAACACACACACAAAGCAGGCCACTTAACGGCATCGACAAAACGGTTTCAAATGTGTCGGGACAACCAGTAAGCAGACATGGAACATTCACAACACAAATGATGGTCTGCACCTTTTATGTACCAGGGCACGGGTAGTAGGCTTATCGTAAACCTTTCTTTCTGTGTAGGACACCCACGTCATGGCCTGTGTGATGGGCTGTTACACTAGGAACTAAGATGACTGACCTCAGGGGGGGTCAAGAACTGTTTGTGTTCCCCGTGAAGACACTCCTCTGCCTCCTTGACGTTGTCAGGAAAGCTCACAGAGGTCTTCAGGTAATCAAAGACCTCTGTGGCGATCAGGGAGCAGGCCAGCAGGGTGTTCTGGGGGTCCTCCATGAGCCCCTCCCTGGACAGACACACACCCGGAAAAGCCTCTTTCAGCCTCTCCTGAAGGACCCAGCAAAGCTCCAGGCCCAGTTTGTCCTGTTGAATGGCCTGACCTTTAATTCTTCTATGCGTATTATAACGATATTTCCTTTGTACACAAATATTCCATGCATTTCACCAAATGTTCCTTTCTACATTAACAGGACCACATATTACATCATTAAGTCATGTTTTATGAACTTTATTACGAAGCAGACCTTCTGCTTGGGGTCCATCAGGCGCTCCAGGGTCTGCTGAAACCCATGGTTGTTCTGGTACATGGTGGCCTCCTTCTGCAGCAGGAGGTGGACTTCCTGGACAACCAGCTTCTGGAAGGCCCGGTACCGGAGGATGTGGGACTGGGAGGACATTTGGTCGCGTCCTCTGAACAGCTGGGCCACAATGAGTCCAACAGTGGACCGCTGGATCAGAACCATGTCCTGTTTTACAGAGGAAGACACCTGGACTGCTTAGTTTGTCTAAAACTAAATCAGTAGTTCATGTTACTTAGATATTATTTTCTCGTGTTCTCGAGCTGATAATATGCACATGAATGTAGTCTAGACTTGCAGTCTTTCTTTGATGTCTCATGATGAACCTACGGTTGTGGAGACGGAGTCAGAGTCTCTATCCACTGGCTGAGCTGCTGGAGGAAGAAGGTCTCCAGTAACGACAGGGCCACAGCTACTGTTCTCCACCATAGACTGGTCACAACAACTGTGGCTGTCGGGGTGCTCCTTCTGAGGGGCAGCCAGACTGCCGTCCAGAGCAACAGGATTGTCTGCCAGAGTGTTTCTGTTGACGGGTGGGTCCCCTCCTCTGAGGTTCTGCTCTGTGGTGCTCATTGATGGAAGAGCCCTGCACAAGAGTTTGGAGTGTTGGACCCACTTGCCAAACCTCAGGTAGAGTTGCTCCCTGACCTGCTCAGGAAGAGTCTGGCTGAGGAGCCTTTCTTCCATCTCCTGCTCCACCCTGGGAGCTGAGAGGAGAACAAGAGGAGTCAAAGACAAAAATATATGAATACAATTCAACACATTGTTAAGGGCTCCTCAAATGGGGCAAAAAGGTTTTTGTCTTTTGAATTTCACTATGGTAGGGTAATGAAGAAATATATTATACAACTACTATAGTTGTTTAATTAAACTGGCATTACAAAAATTGCTTTTAAACGTTCGATTTATGAATTAATTAGAACACTTTGTTTGAAGTGGTTACCTTGGGTGGGGATGGAGGTTTCCTCAGGGCTGACTGAATGGTACTGGGCCAGTAGGGCCTCGACAACCTCCCACAGGATGGAGTAGAGCATATTGGGGCCCTTCAACAGAGAGAAGAGAATAGACGTCTTAAGCCAGTGCTCCTCCACAATACATTTACACTGGAGCAGCTTGGATTTGATGATCATGTCTCCTCTTTTTAGATTCAAGATTGGCTTGATTATTTGATCTCCTTCTTGAACTTCATAACCTCATGAAATAATTTGCAGTGATTTATCAAGGTCTATTCTCTTGAGTGGTCCATGGTTGTCAACGGTAACCAGTCCTACCTGGAGAGGGGTCCCGAAGGACTTGATCAGGCTGCACTGCACCAGCATGGCAAGCCTCCTGATGTCCCAGCCGGGACAAGGGAGGCTGGTGTCCACGGTGATGCCGGGCATCTTCCTTAATGTGGCCAGGATGAGACAACTCATCTGGGAGAGAAAGGGTCAGTAACCAAGAAGAGTGAGAGAAGAAGAAAGGTAGGAAACAAGTTTGGAGCAGGACATATGATTACTTGTACACGTAAAACGATTGCAAGTAATGGTCAGTGGAGTCGACTGAAGCATCTAATCTAACAGTAGCATGAGTAATATTGTCATACTATAGTTGTAGTAGTAGTAGTAGTAGAAGTAGTAGTAGTAGTAGTGGTAGTGGTAGTAGTAGTAGTCGTGCTGATAGTAGGATCTACCTTAAGAGTGACGGTCAGGAGTGTCTGCTGGTTCAGCCGTCTGTAGCCCTCCCCGTTCAGGGGATGGAGCCTCAGCATCAGCTGGACCAGCAGGTCGTCCACCAGGTCGCTGCTGACGGTCAGCATAGAGCCGGGAGGCAGGCTCTTCAGCGCCCACTCCATCCTCTGGATGGATGCAATATACATGGAAATGGATGTTTAGATCACATGGGCTTTCATTTCATTAGTGTGCTGAGAATTCCTTACTCAATTTGTAAATGTATTTCATGTTTTTGATCTTGTACAATTATTTGGGTTTTCTAAGTATCTATGTTGTATGTCATATTATTTCGAAGCAGTATCAGTAACAGTGTTGAACTATCGCTTCATTAGCAAACCTCCAAACAGTTATGTAATACAATTGAATCCAATAAAAGCATTTATTAAATGCTACTATGTCCTGCAAAGCCCTGTCACTGACCAGCAGGTCCTCCTGGCTAGCTTCTAGCTGATCCGGGACCAGCCGGGCTATGCTATGAGCCACCAGGTAGACGGCGTAATGCTGGAAGATGTGTGGCGTGGTGAGCAGAGCCTTCTCCAGACCATTCCAGGGGACCAACTCTTTCTCCAGGTGGGCCATGATGGACTTGGCCAGCTGGAAGAAGGACACACAAGACATACGCACGCTGCCATTCAGAATTCATACAGGACTTATTTGTCACTTTGATGTTGTTATGTAACTCTGTGTTAGCATTTGGGTAATTTACCAATTACTTCTAGGGGTTGAATTTGTGTTTAACACAGTAGGTGATGCAAATGACAACATTAAAGGGTAAACTTAATTCAAGAAAATATTACAATATGGAAATTAAGTATGTTGATGAAGTAGCTACACTGCAAAATGTGTTATTTAACTTGGTGTATTCAGAATACAAATCACTGTTTTCAAATCAGCGTTTTTCTTTTCAAATAATGTAAGTCACTAATTTGAAAAATCGTATTCAACAAGTAGAGACCTGGTTAGGAGCTGTGGGCTGCAGAAGACAGTTGGCCTGCTGCCTGACCACCGTCACCCTGACCCAGGGGAAGGAGGACAGGAGGAGGCGCTGGGTCTCCTGGAAGATGGTGGAGAACTTCACAGGAGAGCGGGACCCAGGGCTGACCTGGAGAGCACAACACCAGTAGACACCTGTTTAGGCCATCTGTGGTAGACACAAGTCAACCTGGAGTTTCAGGAGCTGTTGCAGTGCTCCTCCAGCTGCTTTGATTTGAACATGAACCTTCATGTGAACCACAGCTACTTGGCTCTTACGCAATACCGCCTACTATATCTCAGTATTTAATGACTGTAGACAGATACTGTGTGGGACAGTTCTGGTGCCCATGGGGGACAACCTGAGCAACGTGGATACCTGAGTCAGCAGCTGGGAGATGACTGCTCTGAGGGAGGAGCCAGACACCACCACCTGCCAGGGCGGGGCAGAGGCAGGGATGGAGTCGACAGCTGCCTTCACCTCAGAGGAGGACGTCCGGAGGGAGGGTTCAAGGTCCGGCGGGTCTCCAAGATGACATGAAGGCCAATCAAATTACAAAGATTAGTTTTTCCCAACATACACTACACTCCAACATTACTGGCTCTTTGAGGGAATGGTACAGCTGATAAGTTGAAGTAACTAACAAATATATACCTTCACAGGGTCTTAGAGAGGGTGGTGGGGCAACAATACAATGCATGTTTGAAAACAGCAGCCAACAGTACTTGCACGAAAGACCAGGTAAACTGATAAAGAACCCAGCCTACATAGCATATGAATTCCATCACTGGTCATTGTGTGTTGTGACATCACAACAAAGAGACTGATGGCATTGTGATGGTGAGGGAGTGTTCACATAAGCAAAAAACGCCATTATATTGGTAAGAGTGTCATGATTAATAAGTTCCTGTAACTACGGTGACAACGATGCACACTACAAATGTGCATACTTGGCATCCTTTCATTCATGGATCAATGGATGTAAATGTTTTATATTGGGTTGTTTTTCAATTGTACGCTCTACAAAGTTTAAACCTTTAACATATTAGGTAATCTTCAGCTGTTAGAAATACTCATACTCAATACTCACAATATTAATGTTACTGCAAGGTTGTAAACGCGATTCACATTCGCTTTGTTATCGCTGTTTGCTACGTCCTTGCAATTTGCTGATGTTTTTTTTAACATGTCAATTATGTGACTTCTAGTTTTGGGTTGTTGCTAACTGGTCCACTTGTTTCCGTTTGTTGAAATTAATAGCGCCATGCTTACTAAGTCCATTTTTGCTCCGTGGCGAGATGAGTTTTGACGTTTGGGCGCCGAAGTACTACTACTAGTACTACTAAGTACTACTACTAGTACTACTAAGTACTGCTAGTAGTACGTGGATCAAGCGCGACTCTGGGATTTGGTAGTCGCCATTGTAGCGCCCAGTGGGACAGGGCTTCAGCCAGTGGTCTGATGTGACCCCAGCGTCTTTCATCCCTCAGACCTCGGTGAGGCGGGCGTAGGCCTACACGATGCACTGTCACAAAGGAACTAAACCGTTTCACTGTCTTTCTTTTTCCTTTTCTTTCTGCCATCTTTTATACGTTGGACAACCCCGAAGTGCTTCGTTGCAGATGCAGCTGTTTAAAAAAAAAAGATTTAACTTCTGGTAAATAATTGTAAATTATACATCTCAGCATTTATTGGTCGTCTACCAATTTGTGTTGGATTCAGTGGTCAGTCTTTAAAATGGCCAAAGTCATAATAGTTATTCCTTGAAATCACGTTTTCTAGAACAGTAGGCTATTCCAAATCATATATAAATACCAGGCTGCACATCCATTTGGTTAAGTTATTTTGTTGCTTATCCGAAATCTCTTCCAACTATTTTCTTCCCTAATTTTTTAGCAGCAATGTATTCTCAGAAGACAAAATGTTTTCTTTGACCCTCCTTGCGTTTCCCTTTCTCCGCTGATAAGGAAAACAACAAGATTACCTGTGATAAAGTGCATAGAAGACTGAAGTACTTATCAAAAAATGTTTTACATCGAAGTCATACATTTTGTAACCATATCCCAGTGTCAAAAGTGTACAAGGGCTCATTTTCACCTTATGAAATCAAAATAGGACCAGCTTCTTGTAGCTTGAGTTAAGTACAAGTTTTGGATTGGTAAAATCCAAATAATCAGCTTTTTTTTTTTTATCAAGCTGATTTGGTTGGTTGAAACATTGTGTTCCGTATCATCTTTCTGCTGCTGTCAAAGTCTGTCCCTGAGCACTCTCTGCCTCCTGTAGTATAAAGCGTTTCATTAAGCGCCTCCATACTGTCATGTGTTATCTTTTTCGGACGTGCGTACGCGTGCGTTCAGCTACGTAGCAACGTGCTGTCTGGAGACTCCTCATAGCTTCAGTTTCTACGCAAAAATACGCTCCCAAATGTTTAACCGTATTGCATTCGGCATGCTTTTATGATGAACATACTTTGCTTCATGGATTTAAAAAGTGATCTTTACGTTTTGGAAATTGATTTTTGGTAACCCTGGGCCAAATAACCCTGATTCGCTTTTATAAATTACATTTTATGAAGGTACGCTTATATTTGTTTGGGTAATTGCTTAAATTATTTACAAGGACATAATTATTTTCTATCTATTTTTGACTTTCATGATATGGAGATTTTTTACACTCGTATTGCCTCTAAAGCAGGGTGAATTATTTCATGTTGGCTAAAATAAAAGCACTCTTGAAGTACTTACAATTCATAACATATGTTTCATTGTGATATGTGTTCATTTGTTCTGCATCGCCGCATATATTAACATTTTACACGAGGAAAAGGTTGGTTAATAGGGCCCTTTGTGTATTTGTTTGGAAGTTACAGTGCAAATAGTGGGGGCTACTCAGGCCCCATAGTCTTGTAATTGTAATAATAATCGCCATGAATAATAATGAACAGTGATGCGGAATTGTTTTCAGACGGTTTCCTGTTAGTGTTTCAAACACTGGTTATTTTGACCAATAGTACAAATAATTGTATGGCCTGGTTTGGTCTTTTCCTCTGGGAATGGATAGGTAGGGTTATAGTTGTAATAGGTCTGTGTGATATCAAGTAGTACTCGTGTGCCGGTTTTGCAGCACCAGTTCCATCTGGCCTGGGACGACAGATGAAACCGACTAACTAAGCCCTCCGCACACTCAAGCTTAACTAATATTTTATTTGTTGTAGTAATGAGTCAGAGCTCAAGAGAATGCTTGTTTATAACATCATCCTGGCATCGTACAAGCTTACAAAAACCCACGAGATAGACTCCTGAACACAACGTCATTAGCAACAAACAAATCCCTACCAACCAACCAATCAAATCATTGTCCAAATATGAAGACTAGAATTCACATTGCAGAGTCACTGTCTTGGAACCAGTTGCTATAGGAAACACACATGCACACACACACACACACACACACACACACACACACACACACACACACACACACACACACACACACACACACACACACACACACACACACACACACACACACACACTGAACTTGTCAAAACAACATTATCCTGCTGTTCAACCTGATGACAGACCACCATACCTGCTGAACCCCAGCAGTGTTCAGAATCGCCAACAGAGGCACAACAGGGAAGGGAGGAGAATGAGATGGTGCTTGGAAAGTCTGCCAACCCCTGTGTGTCCCACCGGCTACAGGAGCGCTGATGGACTTGATAGATTAGCAAACGAGCTGGGGAACGTGTTAGGGCCGAGCCAAGCATGCGAGAAGTGACCGTAGATAAATGTTTCTTATTCCTACTCCAGCATATGCAGTACGCACATGGAGCCTGTGCATATATATATATATATATATATATATATATATATATATATATATATATATATATATATATATATGTAGAGAGAGAGAGAGAGAGAGAGAGAGAGAGAGAGAGAGAGAGAGAGAGAGAGAGAGAGAGAGAGGACCAAGAAATGAATTTGTGCATGCTGTATTGACCATATGAGTGAATACTCTTGAAGTGTTATGTTGTTGAAGGCTTCTGGTTCCTTCAAAAAGTAAAGAAGGGTTGACGGTGCAAGGCCGCCATTTTACTCCTACAGCTTAAGACAAAGGTTTAACCTACTTTCCCCCTGGAAATACGACATGCTAGCGATGATGATGAGTCAATCCTTCCATCCATCATCCAACCCGAGCCTCTCCACCTGATGCGTTCTGCAGCGCGTCAACACCACCCACGCTCCCCAAATAAAACGGCACGGGTGAAAATAGCCGACGGGTGATGGAGATTGAACCAACGGAACATGAGTGCTAATCAATATGGTTGCCAGCGCAGCCGGGCAGACACACACGCCACCCACCCAGTGTCCTCAGGCTCCAGTCACCCGCCATCAAGCCCCCCCCCCCCCCCCCCCCCCCCATGTAATTTATGACAAAGGTGTCACTCTTAGAATTATACTTCATGGTTGAGAGACTCCCAAAAGGAAAGCGGTGTCATTTTGTCCTCAGTAAGGAAAGAAGGAAGAAGAAGAAAAAATGGCCAGCACTGTTCCATGCTGTTTTCTCCTCTAACTGTGATGTATTAATCCACGGCATACCATAAAATTGGAATGGAGTGATGACTCTAAAGTGGTGTGAAGGGCAAGGGTGGGCTTAAATATACGGAGAGTGGTGTTTTTTGTGTGTTTTTTTTACCGACCAAGGGCGGACATGTCAGAATGACAGGTTATTGTTTTAAACCCCTCGAAGGTACTCGTGCACAAAATACATCTCAACAGCTAGTCTGCCCCCTGATGTGATAAAATGTGTTTTAATGGATACAAGTGAAATAGGGACAATTATAACTGTATATTAATGTGTTTTAGATTAACTACAGTGGAACATGGAAAAGCGCCTTTACTATAAGAATGTTCCATAAGAAGGTCACTCCGGATATACAGGATATGTACTAAGAAGCTCAGTGCTCTGTAATGACTACTACACTATACCTTTTCACACTCTTGCAGATGGAGTGCATTGCCGTGAATTGGAATAAAGAGACTTGTAAGGCCAAAATGAATTTCAATTGGCAACTAAAACATATGAACCCACCGACCCAATAATAAATATGTAATAAGTAAAAAATAACATGGAGTTCCTCTATTGTTCTGGCACAGTAAAGCATAAATGTTTTCTATACAGTGAGAAGAATTTACATCTCCAAAGTGGCGCTTTCTGCTTTTTTTGTTTCCAAGTAGAGCAGAGACTCACTGAAGAGATGCCGCCGCAAACCAACTGCAGAAGAGAAGCGAGTGGTTTCATTTGGGGAAATGGTGTTCGTTCTTTCAGAAAAAACAGTTTGTGTGTGTGTTTAAATGTGTGTACTTGTGGTTGCATGCATGCGTGCGAACGTTTGTGTGTGTGTGTGTGTGTGTGTGCATGTGTTTGTGTGTGTTTTTTCTTGGTTTTAAGTATTTGCATGTGATTGTGATTGCATGTCTTTGTGTGTCTGTGTGTGTCCCTTTGTATCTATGTGTATGTGTGTGTCTGTTTTGTTGTATGTGTTGTGTCTCTGTGTCTGTGTTTGTGTGTGTGTGTGTATGTGTGTGTGTGTGTGTGTGTGTGTTTGTGTGTATGGGTGTGTGTGTGTGTGTGTGTTTCTACCTGGTCGCTTGCATCCACATCATCTGCACACTGAGTGCGTTCTCCTTTATTTATTCCTTCATTTCCACGTGGCCGGCCACTGTCACTTTGATGAATGGAAGCTGGAACTGGCCAATTGTTTCTACTCCATGGACAAGTCCTGCACGATTTGAACTTAAATGTCTCCCCTCCTGTCAAACAGGGCTCCGCAATTCCCCTGCTTCCCCCCCCCCCCCCCCCCAACCCAACCCACCTCCACTTCACACACACACAACACCCATCACGAGCACCACCACCTCTCTCTCTCTCTCTCTCTCTCTCTCTCTCTCTCTCTCTCTCTCTCTCTCTCTCTCTCTCTCTCACACACACACACACACACACACACACACACACACACACATACACACACTCTCCCACACACACAAACAGACGCACACGTACACACACACACAGAAACATGCACACAAACACACACAGACACACACACACTCACACAACTACACACACTCTCACACAAACACACACACACACACACACAGATGCCGACCTCCACAACCCATAACCCGGGCATCTCTGGAGGTTACCCCATTTAGAATCCACCAGAGGAGGCGCAGGGGGCCGCCTGCCTCAGCTTCAGCTCCATGGCTCCCGATGCGTCATGCCAGATGGTAATTATGAAGTCGGCTCCAGACAGCGACCATAACAATGGTGGATGGGTGAGCTA
The DNA here is from genome assembly GCA_026745465.1 of Lota lota. Classification (NCBI taxonomy): domain Eukaryota; kingdom Metazoa; phylum Chordata; class Actinopteri; order Gadiformes; family Lotidae; genus Lota; species Lota lota. Next base: position 12,041,004 of record JACYXH010000479.1, on the reverse strand, counting down.
TGTGTGGTCTGCTTCTCATTGGAGGCCATGGCCAGGCTGTTCACAGATTTCTTCCTTGATAGTTTCTAGGGATTCTGATGGTTTTTGATCACCTTCTAAAACACTGATACTTTTGAAGCCCACTCATCCTACTTAGATTTGTGGTTGAATTAAACAGCATCAGAAACCCTTTCCCTCTTCAAGCTGTTTTTCCACCCATTGGAGCTTACGAAAAATGTTCCTTTGAATGGAAACTCATTATCTTTGCACAATCTCACTTTACTCTGCAATGTTGTTGCTGCTTGGCAGACCATGGACCAGACCTTAACATAGCAGTAAATGAACAAGGTTGCAGAACTGAAACTTTATAAAAACAAGTTGTAATCTTTGTTCTACTGTCTTGAGTAACCTTCCCGAATGCCAAAGAGTGTAAAAACGCGTTGCTTAAGGAAACTTTCTTGGCAGTTTAAATCGCTTTGCCGAGTCCAATTCATCCACAACTCTTGTTTGCTAATGCCTCAACCACTCGGAAATAACCGGATATTCTGTTGTTTATTTTTGCTATAAGATTCAATCTTTAATCATAACCCTTAGCAGTTAGACAATGATAGATTGGTAGATCTTCAAAAGATGATGTGTGTTCTTTTAAATGAACCACATTTGCCAGAATGATCTCAAATAATTATGTTTGGTTCCATTTGATAAGAGGTAAACACCTTATCATCTATAATAGCTCTCTATTGAGAGTCTAAGGGGCAATGTCATTGCCTGTGAGACTGAACTAATTAACTATTGAATGTTGACTAAAGCTGTGCAGCGTTTACCTGTTTGATGGGCCTTGTTGCAAAGTGACTCCCAGATTGTACTGAGAGCTCTTGCATCAGACTTTCTGTACTGCTTTACGGCTCCTGAGCCATACAGCCTTGTGTTACATGACAATCTGGAAAAAATGACAATCTGAAATAATCCTCAGATGGGATTTGTGTATTTTGCTAGCCATACTATCCAACATCATTTGAGTGCTCTCTTTTTTCTCTCCAAAGCAAAAAGAAAGAAAAGGAGGTTGTGGATGCGAAAACTCCATCAACGTACCATAGTGCTTTAGCTTCAAGGTAGGCCTATAACTCAACCCCCAGCATGATGGAGGCTAAGAGTCAAGTGAGCTTAATTCTGTCGGGGGTGGGGGTGTGGCTGAAAGGTGTTGAGGGATGCGAAGCCCCAACTGCACTTTGCAGATACGCAGGTCCTATGCTTTCATGCCCGGACCCATCAAAATGGCCCTACCGGCCAGCTATCTCCAGGGAGCTCACGCCGCAGTGCAGGGGGATTAAAAAGCTTTTTATGAAGCGTTTTCACGACCTAAAGTGTTTTGAAATTGCAATTGGTTTGCCTTCTCCTTCTCCACTCCTTCTCCTTCTCAAGCTGGACTTGACGGTTGGTGGAGCTGAGCAGACGGGGGGAAGGGAGGGAGGGATTATGCCTTCTGATTGGATAACTAATGGGACTAATGTGGAGGAAGGTTTTAACATTGTCCTCTGAAGCAACTGTACCCAGATGAGTGACGAATAAGAGTTTCTTTATTCATTCAACCATTTGGAAAAAGGGATTTGTGAAAGGTGGTTGGTGAGGCATGACTTTACATCTCTCTGGTGTATATTTGGTTAATATAATAAATGTCATAGCTAGTTCCGCTTAGCTAGCTTATGCTTGTACACCACTGTGCACATGTTGCAATAAATAAAGTCTGATCAAATCAATCAATGCATGTTTAGGTTTAAAAGAGAATTTCATTCATGTATGAATGTCGGAATGGAACGTAGTAAAATGACATCAAGTCATCAAATCAAGACAATTATAAATTAAGCAACAAAAAAATAGAAATCCCAGCATGCTCGATGCATGTGTATTGACTAGAAGCAGAATTAAATGTTGGGTGGATGTGGTGGGACTGTGTGCTTCTCAAGATTTTTATCCGTTGGAAGTGGAGAAATGTTTCCCTTTATCTAAACATCATAAAACACATAGTAGGTGTCCTTAGTAGGCCATCAAGGGAATCGTTACAAATAAATCCACATTCACTTTATTCATTGCATAGTACTGAATAAATATGCCGGCAAAAGGGCAAAATGTTTCTATTATATTAGCGCAAATACTCCTATGCAATCATGGGGCAGAGAAGAAAGAGAAGAGTTTGGACACAAGCAGAGGAGGAAGCCATTTCAAAAGTAGTGGGAAAGCTCTTAATCAGTGACACTTAGAATCCTTTACGCCCAGGTGTGATGAATTGCCTTGCTGGAGGAGGCTATTTGTTACAGCCTTATCTGTGTGGCCGGTGTTAAGGAGACTGAATTATCCACCATCAAATAAAATTGGAAATGAGTGGAAATCTAACAGAATCTGACCAGATGATCACACAAAGACCCAAAGTACTTTTGGGAATGCAGTCTCTTGAATTGGACACATCTTGGATTGTTGAGTCTCCAATCACACGATAGATAGATCTGATCATCATTATCATTACCAAAAGTGTCTGATTTATGGCAGCATCACCTTGAAAAAACCTGAAAAGAAGAGGTTTTGATTTGCTATAGAACAGACACATGTAATGTTTTGCAGCATGTTGGACTCATTTCAATATTAGAATGTATAATTATATATAAAAAAAATTGTATATATTTATATTAAGCCAAAATATAAACTAAATCAATAATAGTTTGCAGACATAATAAAAAAAACTGTATGCCATTTAAAAATCTGTTAATATTCTAATCAAACATAATCGTATATAATTTATATAGGTCTAATAAAAGATAGACCTCTCCATTATAAGTCAAAATGTAGTCGGCATGTCTGCCTGCAGTTCTGAGCTTGATGGTTTCTATGACTGTTGAAAAAAAAGTGCAAGTCTGCCATCCAGTGGTTCTTTCGTTGAGCGAAGGGTCGGAACAAAATCCACCAAGGAAATTGCAGCACTTGTTTCTACCCGAGTCACAATGGTAACCGCGCCGATTTAATGACGGTCGAACCGTGCTAAACCCGGTTGCCTTGTGTGTAAGTGTTCTTTTGATTTCACTAGCTATAATGAAAATATTACATTATATATGTTAGATTTAGCAAGAAGCAAGAGCCCAGTGTGTCATTTTATTTGTGTTATTTAAATCAGTGTATACATTTGCGATTTGCAATTGAACTGAACATGACCAGATAGCTTACAACATCCCTTGGCACTTGCATCGATGCACTTGCTATGATGCTGGTGATGCAAAGTCAAATGCCTAACGGTGCTGCAATCGTTGAAACATCAGCATAAATCTATCTAAGCAAGCTAGCTGGTCAGGTTAAACCTTGAGAGTGATTGTATTCCTAATTGGACCCAAAATATCAGTCTCACTCTGTTCTCTAGAGTCAATGGACTGACCCTTGCCCAATGAGATGCTGCTGAAAGATCTCCCACGGGAGGCCCTGCTGCGGCCGCTGACCAGGAACGAGGTGGTGGGCATGCTGCTAAGGTTGACCATCTTTGGCGCTGCCACATACTACAGTATCAAATGGGTCATGGAAGCCATGGACCCTACCCACAAGCAGAAAAACCTGGCCAAGAAAAAGGTACAATGAGTTTTTCCCTCTAAGTTAAGTTTAAAAATGGCAGAAATGTTATTGTTGTTGTATTGATTATGCCAGGCAGAGCAACTGATGAAGAAGATTGGTGTGGAGGGAGTCAAACTCACAGAGTATGAGATGAACATCGCATCACTCCTAGTGGACCCACGAACAATAAAGGTTTGAAAAACACACTTTATTTCAACAAACAATAATACTACTGTAATACTATACTCAACTGTTATATACTGTGACCATCTTCCAGCTCATCTTTTTTGCGAACTCTATATTAGACGGCAATCATTCAAGTCACACAGTACGATTGTCACACATCCTGTTGGTGCGGATGAGGTCATCACAGTATCTTCTGGACTAGAGACACTGTTTGTGTTTCAGCGGAGGGCAAAAGGCACATACTTCCTGTATTGTTTGTGATCAGCGGAGGTTAAAGGTGTTTACTTCCTGTCTGCAGGTGACCTGGAGGGACATAGCAGGGCTGGACGAGGTAATCTATGAGTTGCAGGACACAGTCATCCTCCCGTTTCAGAAGAGACACCTGCTGGCTGGATCCAAGCTCTTCCAGCCACCTAAAGGTACCACAACTGTCCTAATAAGAATCATCATAGGTTAGTTGTAGATTCTTAATCTTTTGTCTGTGTAGCTGATGCAGTTTAAAACTGGTGTGTTACATGTGTGACATAAATATTGCTTGGACTTTGAGTCATGGCTATGCTGAGGTCACCTACTACTCTTTAAAAAAACAAAAAAAGAAAACTAACAAATATCATTCTATGAAAGGTTCCTACCCACTAGGCGACAAACCCGCCGATTCTTGGGCAGACTCAGTCGGGGAGTTGGGGGCTGATCGGGACTGAAGTCAGCGCTGTTTATCGTATAGTGTGGGAGGTCTCATTGGCTATTTTGCCACCCCCTTAGAGTCAGGAAGGCAAAGACGTTTTTCCAGATCTGTTTGATATTATCGGGCCCGACTCGTGTAGTGTGGGGGTGACTGAGACTGAAATTGGTGATTACGGTGGCAACAGCCAATAGGAAGAAACAAACTACCCGTTCCTGGTAACGGATGACTCCGATATCTATAATTGACATAAACACATGATTCTCTTCCTTGTAATTTTAAATGGCTTAAACTGCTGCTTAACTACCAGAGCAACAACTCCTTTTGTCCAAACTTGCAAAATGACAGGCTTGAAACGGTACTTGAAACGGTTGTTTCACTAGGAATTACTGCGCCATTCATTAGAGAGGTGTCGGTAAATCCATATTCCATTTCCATTGTCAAGACCAGTCCTGTGTGTACGGTGTACTGCCGAAGGCGGCCCCGACTTTAAAAGTCGCCTAGTGGGTAGGAGACTTAAGTCAAGTAATATGTTTTTATATCTGTTCCATCACTCACGTATCACACACTTTCTCTTTCAGGCGTGCTTTTATTTGGCCCGCCGGGGTGTGGAAAGACTCTGATCGCCAAGGCAACAGCCAAAGCTTCTGGTTGTCAGTTCATCAACCTGCAGCCATCCACACTGACGGACAAATGGTACGGTGAATCACAGAAGCTGACGGCTGCTGTCTTCTCATTGGCTGTGAAAATCCAGCCCTGCATCATCTTCATCGATGAGATCGGTCAGTGTGTCTTCATGGTGTTGTAACAGTTCACATTTAGCATGTTGGCGTATTTTGATCCCATGGCAACTGCTATCCCAAACTCTAGTTAACTAAACCAAGTGAGACATTTTCCATCCTCTTGTTATCAAACAATTAGAGGAAATGAAAGAATATGTTAATACTGAGAACATTGCAAGTCATAATGATCCTGATCCATTATGCGTCCTCCCCACAACAGATGAGTAAATCCCTGTTATTATCAGTGAGCAATGTTTGTTGCTGAATAATTGTATTCATGCAAGACAAAATACATAACTAATGCCAATATCACTGTGAATGTTCCTAGTAAACGTTTTCCAAGTTGGTGGAAAAACATAAAACGAACAGGACACTGAAAACAAGGTTTGATGTGTCTAGCTACACTTCGTAGGCTTTTATTTATATTTTGAAGACGATCACTTGCATATCTTTGCTTCAGATTCCTTCCTGAGGAACCGTTCAAGCCTGGACCATGAGGCCACAGCCATGATGAAGGCCCAGTTCATGAGCCTGTGGGACGGCCTGGACACTGCTGCCACCAGCCAGGTGAGAGGCTGAATGACATAATCCAGAACTATAGCCACTTGCCAGGTGAGAGGCTGAATGACCTCATCCAGAACTATAGCCACTTGCCAGGTGAGAGGCTGAATGACCTCATCCAGAATTATAACCACTAGCCAGGTGAGCGGCTGAATGAACTCATCCAGAACTATAGCCACAAGCCAGGTGAGAGGCTAAATGACCTCAATCAGAACTATAGCCACTAGCCAGGTGAGAGGCTGAATGAATTCATCAAGAACTATAGCCACTAGCCAGATGAGAGACTGAATGGCCTCATCCAGAACTATAGCCACTAGCCAGATGAGAGGCTGAATGAACTCATCTAGAACTATAGCCACTAGTCAGGTGAGAGTCTGAATTAACACATCTAGAACTATAACCAATAGAGAGGGTGAAGGACATCATCCAGAACTAGAGCCACTAGTCAGATGAGAGGCTAAATGACCTCAATCAGAACTATAGCCACTAGCCAAGTGAGAGGCTGAATGTCCTCATCCAGAACTATAGCCACTAGCCAGGTGAGAGGCTGAATGTCCTCATCCAGAACTATAGCCACTAGCCAGATGATGGGGTGAATGCCCTCATCCAGAACTATAGCCAGTAGAGATGGTTAATGACCTTTTCCAGAACTATGACCACTAGCCAGATGATGGGGTGAATGACCTCATCATGGCAACTAGCCAGGTTAGATTAATTTGTCTGTGCTAGGTGATGGTGATGGGTGGTGTATGATTGTTTAGTTAGCGTTGTAGTCTTTATGCTAGGTGATTGGTGGTGTATGATTGTTTGGTTAACTGTGATCTTTCTCATGGTAGGTGATTGCAATAGGTTGTGTATGATTTTTTTCTTTTTTGTTAACTGTGATCTTGATCTATGCTAGGTGATGGTGATGGGGGCGACCAACAGGCCCCAAGATGTGGACCCAGCAATCCTGCGTCGCATGCCCACCACCTTTCATGTTGGCTTGCCTGTAAGATTAAACACACACTATTACTACTGCTGGTACTTGTGCTGCTGCTGCTGATGTGTGATTGGCCTTTAGTACACAAACCTGGCTTGCCATGATGGCTTCATCTCACAGTTCTCCGTGATTTCCGTAATAAGAGATGTGCTACTGTCTGACATTTATCTTCAAAACCAAATGCACTGCTCTTACAAATTACATGATTTAAAGACAAATCTATCAAATTCATATTGGGGCTTGAATGCATGGTCCAGACCTTAATCACAGTTACAGGCCCGCATTATACAACACCCTGGTTGCGGTCGGATAGTCGAACAAATTACATCCTATGTCCTTTCCTAACCTCTTTTCCTTAAATCTCGATGGAAACGTCATTGGGTCAAGGAGAATCCATGAGGACTTAGGAAAAGACAACCGCGGTGCTAAGAGAATCCGATTGCACTTACACTAGGGCACGTCATCATGCGACGGCGGATGTATGGACGTGGGTCTGTCGTGATGAAACTACGTTACGAAGATGGACTACTAAAAGTGCATCTTATATACTTTGCCCTGTGCGTTCTTACGGTGTTATTTCATGCAGGCTGTATAAACATAGACAACCCAGTGAAAAATACCACTTCATTACCAAGTTTGGAATTAAAAAAATAAATTGAATAAAGGCTCCAAGTCCCAAAAGGGAAACAAAGTAGTTTTCAAATTGAGAACGGTTGCTCACGCTCACACTCCTGTCCACTCATCATTTATGGACATGGATCACAATTACTATGATTGCATGAAAATAATTGTTAATTAATTAACGGTTATTTTGGTTAATAATCATTTGTTTCCGTGAACGTCTGAATGGTGCGTTGTTTTAAACGTTCCTGCCGCAAGTTATTGTGGAACGGCATTATTTCCTTTCCATTAGTAAAGGATGGTTCAATGTACCCTATGCTAAAGGAGATAAGAAACTATGCTTTGAAGCACCTTTCCTTAGCATTTACAGAATTCGAACCGCTCTTATCATGGCTGCCACTTCGATTATTCCGGGTCATTTCACTCAGTAAGGAACCTTCCTTAAGACTATCCGACCGCAGCTCCTCTAACCCCCCCAAAAAACGATTTATTTAGCATAATGATGAACAATTATGGTACTTACTTAATTCCCTATTTGGATCAATATTTGGTAATTACTCAACCTTTCCCCAAATAAAATATTGATGTGTTACATTTGTCCGTCTGACTTTTCACAGAAAACAAGAGAGAGACAAGAGATCCTCAAGCTCATCTTGGCAGAGGAGAATGTAAGCGCTTGATTTATTTTTACACTTTTTTGTACCTTTCAGAGATGCCAACACCAACCTTTTTGTCAATGCATAGTTGTCATTTTCATCGCTGTTTCTCTCTGTATTTCATCTTTTAAATGGAAGTAATACCTAAAATATGCATATCAGCACTGGAGTGTGTAATCTCTGCATTTGTCCTTGGAAGTAGTTTCTCTGGTATTCTTTTGGAGCCTTTGTAAGTATGTTGAAATTGTCTTTTTTTCTTTTACCCTTTTAGAATCAACGTCAAATAACTTTGCTCATGAATAAATGTTTTTGTCATTGTGTTACAAATGCGAAGCGGTATGGCATCACAATCTATTCAAACACGTCCGTCCTGCATTATGGCCCATCGCAATATTTAGTTTTACTCCCATTACGTCAGGAAGATGGCCTCTGAATGTTGTTTCATATGGTCTTTAAAGAGACACCAGCACTTTGCCATCGCAATGTCCTAGCGATGCCGCAATCCTAAAGACAAGACTCCTCCTTTCCAACTGAGAGAGTTTCGTGTATAATTATTATTTTAATAAATCAATTCAATAATAGATCGTTTATTATCTATTTATGACTGCGTACTTGCTTCACCTGTTGGGTAAAGCTGTCTGCTAAATGTTAATGAACTGGTCAAAGTGAATGATTTGCTCTCCGTCTCTGTGTCTTTCTGTTGCCGTCATGTCCAGCTGAGCAACGCTATCAACCTGAAGGAGATCGCTGAGAAGACGGACGGCTTCTCCGGCAGCGACCTGCGGGAGCTGTGTCGCGACGCCGCCATGTACCGCGTGAGGGACTACGTCCGCAAGGAGCAGATGAGGCAGATCGCCCAGCAGATACAGGACAGCCAGGAGGAGGAGCGGTATGTCATTGAGATACAGAGCCGCCGTATTCTAATGCAAAGGATCTTTCATTTGATGGAGGCAGGTCGGGGTGGCGTTAGGGTTAGGGTCGGTGTGGTGTTAGGTTCAGGTTAGGGTTATGGCCGGGGTGGTGTTAGGGTTAGGGTCATGGTGGTGTTAGGGTTAGTGTAAGAGTCGTGTTAGGGTCGGGGTGGTGTTAGGGTTAGGGTTAGTGTTTGGGTCGGGGTGGTGTTAGGGTCGGGGTGATGCTAGGGTCGGGGTGGTGTTAGGGTTAGGGTCATGGTGGTGTTAGGGTTAGTGTTAGGGTCGGGGTGGTGTTAGGGTTAGTGTTTGGGTCGGGGTGGTGTTAGGGTCGGGGTGGTGTTATGGTTAGGGTCAAGTTGGTGTTGAGGTTAGGGTCGGGTGGATGTTAGTGTAAGATGAGGGTTAGGGTTAGTGTAAGATTAGGTTTCAGTTAGGGTCGAGACATTTTAGGGTTATGGGGGATAATTTAGCATTCTCGTTTTAGTGTTTTTCACTGACATTGTAGTGACACACAAAAAAAATGACTACAATTATTTAATTGTTATTATAAGTCCAAATGAACTATGATTAATGATAAGAACATATGGCTTAACATTACCACAATGAAGTTAGGAATATATTTTATTTGGAAAAACCCTGATCCCCTAATTGAACTGGCCATATGGTTCAATGTAATGAACCTCAAGTGTTCCTTTAACTCAGGACTTTGAATTCCTAAGCAGACACCGTCATTTATTTATCATCTGGGTGTGACAGACTGTGTTATTATCATGATTATAAATCGATGTTCCCAACCCTGTCAGCCTGGAACAGATGGGTGTGGGATGTGCCAAGTGATTATAGAAAAATGTTTTTTCAAACAAATATACGTTTTGTAAAAATGTTATCAAGTAGTCAGGGCTGTCACTCAAGTTCTCAGTTGGACTGTTTTTGTATCATGCTTCAAAAAGTGCTTTCTGGTTCTATACTGTTTGTTAGTCTGTTTTAAAGATAACTCACGCGTGTATCATGACATTGGAAGTCCTAAAGAATTGTGTTATTACATGAATAACACAATTTATTAATCTCTCATATAAAAAAGAGACATGTATTCTCTCATTTCAAAATCTATTTTGCAATCAATCTCGTGATTCACAGAATTTACTTTGAAGAAAGAAATCGGGATAAGATGGTAGTTCATTAGAGGGACAGATAGAGGATATATTTCACATTCAATTTAAGAATCCAGATTAGTCCAGATATGAAGCAATAGGAATCATATTTGATTCAGGTTGATTTGCACAGAGTAGAGGTCAGAGGTCATAATCAGTGCTCGGCTCCCATTGACTGTGTATTGCTGTTTGCTGCACATCGCATTTCAACAGCAGTTGGATGGAGAGTGAAAGAGTAGTCTACTCGCAACAATGTTGATTTCTCCAAAGTCTCAACCTAAAAAAATAAGTATTTTTTTAATCTCTCAAGATGGAGTTTGAAGACGGGTAAGGATGATTTGCATCATGTCTCTTCAGTTGAGTCAGCTAACTCCATGTTAGTCTCCGTCTCTGACTCATTGTACCAGACTTTACTGAACAGCTTTATTCCTTCACACTAGAGCAGAAATAACTGCAAACGAATAGTAGTGGAGGTTATTAGTGCATAATGTAATAGCCAGTAAGAAGGTGAATATAGATGGATAAATATTGTAATTTACTTGTATCTATAGTATAAAAAAAAAAGGCAACAAAGGAAATAAGGCCTGTGTTAGCTGTCATCTCTTGTTGCTCAGCAACCACAAACGCATGTGCAAAGAACCGTTTTGAGGAGAAATCAATGACAAATCAACGATATTATGTGTAACGATGATATAAAGAATGTCCTAACAGTCTTAGTTAGGACTTATGGGTAATGTTTGTAGTGTGACTAGTGTGAGTCCTGTGTCCTGCAGGCCTCTGGATGAGGACCACCTGCGTCCTATCACCCAGCTGGACCTACTCTTCGGCCTAGACAAGATGAGGGAGTCCAAGCAGGCTACGGTTTCTATGAGGTCCAGCATTGCAGACGTGCCTCTGGACTAAAACCAGCATGTGTGGGTGTGTTTATTACTAAATGTGCGTGCGTCTGTGAGTGGTGTGGGTGGGGGATCTCGCCTCATTTTTCCACAGTAAATGTTCTGTTGGCCATGTGTCTTCCTTAGTATTTTTTATTTAAGCATGGCTCTCCATTGCAATGGCTGCCAGGGGTCCCTTTTAAGCGTTGATGTTGTGTTCTTCTGTACTCTGAGCACTGCTCTGTCCTTGGCGAACCTTGATGATGGACGATGTGATAAAGGTGCCCGAGAACAGAAGGTAGTAGTGAGATAGTAATTTGAACTTGCCATCCCTTGCACTCACACTACCCAGAATGCACTTGTGAATGACTCGGGTCTTGTCCTGTGTTTATCTACTCAGTGTTACCTAGCGGCCGTGGAGAGGAACTCGGAAACCTCCCTGACTCGCTTTATCTGTATATTGGATAGAATCCCTGCAGATAAGAACATTCCAGTTGCACAGACGGTTCCATTTGTTCGTCCCCCAGCTACAATTTGCAACTGATCCAAACCTCTCTCTATTCACTTCAGTATATACAGCAAACCACAGCTAGTACCACTTTTAATCTTTTTTTTTCTGTTCTTCCAGAATGGGCAACTTTCCGCATGTGTCCCATTGAATTGAACCGCGCATTGTTAATCCATGTAAGGAAATTGGGTATTGTAATATCTGACAGGCATTCGCCCAGTGAATACACTCTCAAACTGTGCTCGGAGGGCTTAAAACTGTCCTTTACTTCGTGGCACTATTCGGATTGAGGAAATTGAGGATCGAAGGGCAGTACGATGACACTACTGCTGAAGACCTTTAGTTTATTTTGGTTAGTCTTGTCCCAGTGCCATCGACTGATGCAAAATCGGCAAGTTGCCCTGACGACACTGTTCCTTTGACATCCTCCTGGGTGCTGCTTGGTTTCAACCTGCTAGATGGAACACCTCCGCACTGGACTTCAAAAAGCCAATGTCTAGCCAGCCGGTACACTGTACTGAGAACCCTTCGCAGAGAATACATACTAGTTAAATAAATGCATTCGGTTGGGGCATCAGCTAAGGCAATTTGGTATGAAATAAACAAACACTCCTATGGAACTAGACTGAGCTGTACAGGGACTTTCCTTAAGAACGTGTTTTGGATGTTTTCATTTTAGTGTATGCCCTACATTATGGGCACCATGATGAATGTTGTTAAGATTTCACTGGCTGTATCATAGCATACTTTAACATCAGAACATTTCACTGTTGTATTTGCACCGTCACGTCGTCACAGCTGTGAGAGGATGGGACTTGGTGTGTGTTTGCTGTTTGCATGACTGATTGTGGGGAAAAAGCTTTTTATGAGGCCAAAACCTGGGACTTCTGGGACATTGTTTGATATTATTATTTTATGTTTTTACAAACACGCACACGTTTACAACAAGCGTCTACTGAAATATGTTTAAAATTATTTACACATGGATGGTGATTCAGATTGTTTTATACACAAGTAATTATCTATTTTATTCTGCATATTTTATCTCTGCCATAATGGTTACCTTGTGTACTTCATTTCTAGCTGTTTGCTATGGTTAGCCACACACACACACACACTAGTGAAATGTTAATTAACACTTCCATCACGAACTGTTGACCATGCATCACTCGAGAACAAATCATTCCTTGTGTATCTTTTCCATTATTCTATGGAGAGTATACATGTATATACACACTATTTAAAATGAAATATTTGCTAGAGTAGCCATGCAATTGCACCTTGTCTATGGATCTGTATTTGGCTCACATGCAGACCTCTCTGATGGAGCTGACTGTTTCCCTCCAGTCAGCTCCCTCCAATCTTAAAGCAGGCCGCAGGGGGGCGCTGTGTCCCCATGTTTTAAACGATCACTGTTTTAGCTCAGAAGTGCTTACATTGAAACAGTTTTTTGGACTGAAAAGGACGTAAATGCGCATTATAAGGATCATCATTAGGTCAAACTCCTTAGTAAATATATTTATTAGGGCTGCATTTCAAGCAATTGTCAACCGCAACTGGCAATTCATTGTCGATTGAATACGTCATTTGAGGAAATATTTATTCATAATTTAGTCTATAAAAGATCAATAATGGCGAAGTCCATCATAAATTATTCGGAACTGAAGCTTAAGGATGAGCATTAAGTGTTGTAATGACAATGACTCATCGACTATCACAGTTATAATCAACCGATTACTTTTACTAATTGTTGCAGCAGTAATAAATATAGCCACCGGTTGTCCTTCAGATTTGCTCACCAGCAGCTAATCAGACCTCAAATGGTCTTGGTTTCCGACACCCCTGCCTCAACATTGATTTTTGGTTATGGTTATTAGTGTGTGGCTTTCACCACACGGTAATAACAATATTGAGTTCAATCACAGGTTGTGTCACACATCTGTAACCAGAGGGAAAGCCTTGGTGTTACTAAGTCTTCATCTGTCTTCCGTCTTCTCTTATGTATATGACAAACATTTATTGCAGAACATAATAAAGGCTTTCTCATTCTGTACATTTAAATGTCTTCATTTACTCTCTCACTTTAAATGTTTTTAAATATTTGTCGGTTCAATTAATATTCATTCTAGACATTTACAAATGCCTAATCTGGCACCTTTCCCAGATGGATTACCCACGTAGATGTAGGCCTAAGTGTTTCATGTTGTATTCTTCTCATCAGGAACTAATGTATTAAGGTTTCCTTTTCTTCAAAAGAACCAAACCAAAGTCACCGGCAATGCTTTCCTCGGTTTTGTGAAATGAACAAAATACATAATACAGAGAGATAATACACTGAAAGACGGAAGGAACCATTTGAACACAAACTCTCAGCTTTTGACACGGCAGCAATCGGATGATGAAAAAAAGTCGGCTTGTTCCTTGTTTTCAATCCCGGCATGGCGGCCGTCCAAGGTCGCTGACTGTATAACTCAGCAGGCTGTAACCGGGGCTGTATTAGTTATTATACAGCGTAGCACACATCCATCTCTTCACCTCCCGGACCGTATTCTCTCATACCAGTAAGTTGTCATCTTTCTAAACGTTCCTGCTGCTGTTTGGCTTGGGTTGTTCGCTTTGTCACCTCTTCTCTGCGGCAGCGTGGAAAAATGTTTTTTTTTTTGTTCACACTGAGACTTTGCCATGGCCCTTGGTGGCAGGTAGTTGTTAGGTAGATGCTGCAAGGATGCGCTGCAGAGATGTGGCATATTTTGCCCCCCCCCCCCCCCCCCCCCCCCCCCCCACACACACACACACACACACACACCTGTGTGTAACTCTTCCCTGTTGACTCCAGTGTGAGCAATACATGATACATGGAAGTATTGTAGTTCCACAGATGATTGGGTGGTATTTACAGTGGCTCAGGCAGTAATGAGGTGGGGGGCTTGAGAGGTTTCCTGCCAGGTGCTCCGGTGCGTTGTGTGTAATCTTTGACCCCCACCCGGTTATTGATTGTTATTCATAAAGCTTCTCTTTTCAATTCAAGAGTGCCTCTTCCCGGTCAATACCCGTGAAGGAGGCAACAGCGGCCGGTACAGCGTTCGCAGATAGCGAGCGGTTGGAGGCGTGGGTAGGGGGCTGGTGTTGCGTCAAAGGACCCCCTGCAGAGAGATATCCTCAGGCTCCAATTGATGCCCTCTTTTGTCCAAGAGTTCACCGTCGATAAAGCGCCTTTCAGCTGTGGCGTGATGGTTTCAACCTTTCGTTTGCTATCTAGGTAGGAGACCTGACAATCTATAACAGATTTGATCTTAGTTTCTTTTTTTTTTCTTTTTTTCTTTTTTTTTCGGACTTGGTTGTTTAACAGCCGTTAATGGTGACCGCCTTCACCGCAGGATACCCTGTTTTTTCAGTTGGGTTTGTAGAGCTATTATATGGACTAATTACAAAAGGGTCTGTTGCATAATCAGCCGCTAACCAAGAGAACATTGTGTGCTGTTTTATGTGGCTCTCTTTTTAGGTTTGCTGTTGGATATTATTATTTTTTGTTATTGACAAAAAGAAGAAGCTATAAAGGTCATTGTGAATAAATCTTCCTGTGTAGTCCTAGTCTTCCTGCCCCAAAAGATTTTCAAGAAGCTTGATGATTAAAAATAATACTGATTTATACCATGAATATACCATTCATATAATATTATCATAAATTGTCTGTTCTTATTTTGTGAAAGTAATTATAACAACTATTGATTCAATATGCTCCTTGGCTATTTCAGATTAGATCTCGGCTCTGTGAAATCTACATTTGAACTTGCCCCAAGCTATCTTGTGAAGTGGGGTGATTGTGGAACTGGTTGAACGTCTCTTGAGGCGCTCATGGCCTCTCTCTATCTCCACATAAGCGTCGAGAGAGAGAGAGAGAGAGAGAGAGAGAGGGGGGAGAGGGAGAGAGAGAGAGAGAGAGAGAGAGAGAGAGAGAGAGAGAGAGAGAGAGAGAGAGAGAGAGAGAGAGAGAGAGAGAGAGAGAGAGAGAGAGAGAGAGAGAGAGAGAGAGAGAGAGAGAGAGAGAGAGAGAGAGAGAGAGAGAGAGAGAGAGAGAGAGAGAGGGTTCTGGACAGAATATGCTCCCCTGATAAAATCCCAGGTGTGTGTGTACTGTCTATAGTGTAAAATCACACTAATATCTTAATAATCAGAATATGATTTCTGTGCTGACATCAGTGCGTATGTACATATGCATATAATTTATAGTGGGATATTCCATCCAAAAGGAACGAGAAGTAAAGACAGACAGATGTGTGTGCGTCCTGTTTGTGTGAAAGAAGCATGTTAGTTATTTCTTCTGACTACCATTTGGGGCAGGGTAGACCAGGGGTTAGGCTGTCCGTCTCCCAGCCGAAAGGTATTGGGTCAGATCCCCAATCTCTGCAGCCAACCTGTAGGCGTTCTTGGACAAGCAGTCTAGACACGTACTATCTGAACTCGCTGCACGTCACTTTGGATAAAAGTGCCTGCTAAATTGCTAAATAGGAATAGTAATTAATACTACAATTTAATACTCTACCTTTTGAACCTGATCATATTCTGGAGCAGATTGAGTTTGCTGTCGTTGACCTTCATCACATCTCATTCACAAACTCCTCTGCCTCCATATCTCCTCAGCAAGATCAGGAGGAGCCCTTCTGACTGAAAGAAAAAATGAATGTTTTTAATATGAATGAAGTCAAAGTAAAGAGAGAGGCCAATAGACCTCTGTAGAGGATCCCTGTCTCTTTGTTACTGTTGAGTGGCTCTGTATCCACTCTAAGGCTTCAGAGGACTGTTGACTGCTAGCTGACATCGATACACATGCTCCCATTCATGTATTTAATTTAATTATCTAGATCTGTATCTCATCTTTTATGTATATGTATATATATTTTTTTCTCTCTGAGATGGGAGATTTGCAGCTTATTCAAATCAAAGTGGACAGAGGAAAGCAGCAAAGCAAATCAAAGACGGAATAATGATGCGTGATTTAATTAATCATGCCAGTATCACTACCGGCAAGGGAAGATGATGGGGCTGATGTGCGCGGAGATAAGAGGAAAATTAATTTACATGGATGTCGCTCAGCTTTACTTGGAACTCACGTCATGCACGCGCTCTGGCTCGGATGCCTCCCGTGACCTCCGTGACCACCTGATAGTGTAAAATGGAGGACGCAGTAGTTTGAAGTTTAGAAGACTCTTCCGAAAATGACCTTCAGTGAATGCAGATTTCATGGTAGGGGCTGTAGTAAGGCATCTTTCTCAAGGATGGCTACAGATAGGCTGCCTAATTATTGGAACAATACCAAATCTACAAAAACTTTAACCACCCCCAGCGTTGCCGGCTGCTGCGTTCTTACTGGAGAAGAATTTACTTGTGAGTACTTTGACAGGAGAGTGCTGGGTTACAAGTTGCTGAGTGGTGGGTGGGTGGTATATGTGGCACATTAATCAATGGTGAAAATAAATTCTGATTCAGAGTGCAAACAAAGGAACAATGTTACAGGAGCCAGAAACCTTCTCAACCTTCTCAAAATGGACTTGACTTGGCATAAAGATGCCAAATACAAATGATATGCTCATCACTTCAGTACTCATTGGTCTTTTTTTCTACAAAACTAGCAAGTGTTAATGATGACAAAGTATAATTTGCATAGTAACACATCCCAGATATAGAATCACTGTCATCCAGTCATTAACTCTGTCCAAGGTCAGAAACTAATTCCCAAGATGGATTAATAAAATGTTTAGGTTTATTCAATCTGATCATTTTTTATAGAAGGTCATAGACAATACTTTTGAGTAACACATCTCAGACTCAAGGAGAGAATAATTGCATGTGAGGATTTTGTAATACAGAAAATGAACACAATTTGTAAAAGCTGTGAATGTTGATGTGGATGAAAAACTGCACATTTGACTACAAAAATCTATATTAAATTACTCGGTTCCATGTGTCGGTGCTGTAGGCCTATGTACACCAACTCTGATGATCGAATCAACGGATGATCCAAGTGTTGCATCTTTCTCTCTCACTCTTTGAGAGATGGAAGCTAGTTGGAAGCTAGTTTGTTAGCGGTATTGTGCTTCCTCCTGATGAGGCTAACGCATGGAAACATTTCTACAGTGAGGGCTCACTGAGTGGCATGGCTGCATTCCCTCTGGGAATATTACAGGTCATGCATGTCAAAGCTGCTTCCCAGGGCCTGTCTTCTCGGACATAGAAGGGTACTGACAGATGCGCTCTGTCAGCGCGTGTTTGGATTAGATGTGTGCTTGATGATAAAAAAAATTTTGAATGGGGAATTGATTAAAGATTTTGAGTGAGTATTTGTTGAGTAATGAATATTCAGAGATATACTTGAAAGGGATCTCAGGGCATGGCCCTGAAATTAAAGCTCCAGTTGTTTATGACATGGGGGTTCGTTGAATAATTATCCCCTGTCATTTGCAAATGTTTGGGATTATGCGGTAAATGAAAATTCTGGGAATTATTGTCACTGTCAAAAGGAGGCTGTGAGGCCTGGAATGGATCTCTGAATACACAAATAAACCTGTCTCATAGGAAGAAAATGAGGTTTATTCTGTCTGTGGGTTTAGAATGATGTTTTGTAATCCACGTGAAGGTTGCCCCAAAGGCTGTTTAAGCAGAGGCTTTTGTCTGGCTAGTGTCACACATTTCTTGGAACGTTTACACCTATAACACTCATATTGGTTCTCAAATATTTAATACAAGTCTTCTAGAAGATACTGGAAAAAGGACAACAGGTTGTTGTTCTTGAGTAGTCCCACAGACAATCTGTCTCTATAACCACTGTCCGGAGACAACAGTTTAAAACAAATTAGCCGGCAAATTAAAATAGACTTCAAGCATGGAAAGAACATCCTGCAATACGTAATTGATGTTCCTCAAACCAGTTGGGATTTGATTTGTGAACATAAACCCCGGAGCCATTTATGTGGACGCTAAATTCAATCATGGCTCTAAATGAACGTGCTAATAAAATGAGGGAGTGGGCCTGTGGTTATTGACAACACAGTATTCACATGTAAACTCCCCTGCTCCACCATGTCAGGAGGGATTCATATATTTCCTGAACCCCGCTCATATTCTTTGATAACTGCACAGTGTGTTGTCCATTATCCCTGACACACTGTTTTTTGGAACAATGGCTGTTCGACAAAGGGCTGAGTTGCAGTTGAACAAACCCGCATTGGTTGCATTAAAGTAGTCTGTGTGATCGACTTATTCCTCCCTGGCGAGGTCATGTATGTAATGCACACATAGCAACTCTCTTGTTTCGCACACGTTTGTCTTTATCCTCAAAATAACAGTTTAAAATGTCATAGTGAATACTGTGTACCCAGGTGTCTCATGGGATGTCGATAAAGACATCAGCGAGGCGGATATTAGGAGGATTTCTTCTTCTTCTTATTATTATGCTGTATCACAGGTTACAGAACAAGTAGCTGCCCATAAGGCTGGAAATCTGTGCACAGGTGCGTGCTTTGCCTTACAAATACAAAATCTGCCTTTGAAGTAACTTAATCCTGTCGCCCCAAATTTTCTTTTCCTCAAGCACTATTTGCATTAAGTGTTGGGCTTAGCTAACGTCACACTTTGTCAAAAACGCTGAGTTATGAACACCAGAGCCTCTGCTTGAGGAGATTGAGGCTGAGCTGCAGAGATTTTGTATTCCTACACAAGTAATGAGCAGACCAGAGCCCGTTTACAATCACAATTTCCTCTTTGCTTTTCAGCTGTGGTGAAATGATAGTATTCTAATGCTCTTAACCTCCTGATGTGGGGGATTATGATAGCAAGGCGGCCACGGCATTCAGAGTAGTCAATGAATAGGAATATTTATGAATGGTTGTGTGCAGCAGGAGAAATTACTGGTTTCCCTTCCAATTTCATTTCCTGTTATGTTTCCAATTAATCCATTTCCCTCTCTTGACATTAATGCATCTCTGCTTTAGTGTTCCATCGACCATATGCTATGAGTTTGTTGTCATTGAGAATCTTTGGAACAATATTGATTGTCTTCAACTCTTATTCCAGCGGGTGTGTTGCTTAAATCCTTGCATCGATTATTGTGTACTTTTCCCTCTCTTTTTGTGTTTGTTCATTTTGAGATGTGTAAACAAATAGATGCCTGAATTTTGTGTTAATGTCCCTGTCAGAGTACCACTGTTCTCTGGTGATCATTGACCTGGACCATTGATTTAGCCCCAGGGAGAGCATCATCCCGCTACTTCAGATCCTGAGAAAAAGGTCAGCATACTCTAACACAAAGAGTAATACGGAAAACACAGAAAAATGGTTTGATAGATATGGGAGTGGTGGATAGGATACATAAATGCATTGATTACATGACATATATATTGAATTGATTTTAGGTACGATAACTAAAGTTAAGCGTGCCATCACCATTTAGAATTAGTGTCAAGGAAGAAGGAGGAACATCTCCACTTTCACTCAAAGTACTGAAACTGAAAGCTAAGTGAAAGACGTGCCGATGTGATCCGTTGCGGTGGTGCTGAGATCCAACATGTCTGCACTGATTTCCTGTTCCTGTCGGAGTGTGGGTGGACACTGGAGAGCTCTTTAAAGCTTGACATTATTTCTACCTCTCTGTGTGACTCAACTGTCCTTAAGAGCTTTGGTGCAGATTGACAGTTCTGCTGTATAACAGATAGCTTCTCTGGTCTCCCTGTCCTTGGTGCCCAGGCCTGTTTGCATCTATCTCTGTCTCTCCCCGCTCTCGCGCTCTCACTGGGGTTTGTTAAGTAGTTGTCCTTCACTGCAACTGGTGCTAACAGGACAGAGGATCCATCATTAGAGCCACCTGATTATCTATTTATTCTCTTTTTATGCTGCGTCTCTAAAGATACAGATGAGCTGCAGCACAGATGGGTGGGTGGATGGATGATGATTGATACCGGTAGGTGGGTGGATGAATGGACAGTTGGGTGGATGGATGGATGGTTACGTGGATGGATAATTAGGCGGAAGGATGGATGGATTCGATGGATGGATTGCACCATTAGCGCAAAGAAAATAGTGTTTGGATGTGCATTATTTGATCTATTTTGCACTGAGTCACTAAAAAAATGTGGCCAGAGAGCTTTGTTTTCAAGTAACCTAAATTGATCATGGCGAGCATATGTTCTTTTTGTTTAAGGCCGCGCCGAGTACATTGTGCACAGCTTCCATAACAGACCGCAGACAGAAAGCAAGACTTCCATTAAGATTGAATCAGCAAACAGTAGTTAAAAACGTGTTGCCCCTTTGAAGGCTTGGAGGAGGAAAGCATGTTCATTCACTCTCAAC
Organism: Lota lota; assembly: GCA_026745465.1. Classification (NCBI taxonomy): domain Eukaryota; kingdom Metazoa; phylum Chordata; class Actinopteri; order Gadiformes; family Lotidae; genus Lota; species Lota lota. The sequence continues at coordinate 12,020,177 of JACYXH010000479.1, read as the reverse complement.
AATAACACAGTGAGTCCCTGTAGCAGCGGAAATAACGGGCTGTCAGATTGCCCCAGAGGTTAAAGATGTGATAATGACATGGCTGGCCATTCAAAGAGCAGTTACAAATGAATGGCAACAATAAATGAAGCGACATGCGTCATAACAGGTTGTTGTGCAATTCAAGCTGTAGAATTTGGGGTCAGGCTTGTGTTGGTGCTCAATACATTTCAGTCCGTCTTTGTTCTGGAAGTTTGAGGGTCCTTAGAAATGCATTGGGGCAGGTTTCAGCCCCCTTCCCTTCACAGAACATGCCTCAACAGTAATTACCATTTGGCTCATGTGTTCTCATGTAATGGTGTCAGTATACGTATATGTTGTATTTTATTTGCCTATGTCTGCACTAGTCATTATACATGATATGTGTTTTGTGTTTTCACGAGTGCATAGTGTGTGCATTTATGTACATATGTACGTAAATGCATATAAGTGTGGGTGGGATGGTGTGTGTGTTTGTGGGTTCTGCATGTGAGTGTGTATATGTGTGTGTTTGTTTCTGTGTGTGTTCTGCATGTGAGTATGTGCGTGTGTGTGACTGTGAGTCAGTTACATTTGCGGCAGAAAAATCTGAAAACGACCCCTTGGAATAAAAGTGTATTCCACATGAGGGTTTCCTGGTAGGACTCCCAATTATTCTGTCAAGAAGAACTGAGTCAAAAAGCAAATCGTCCTCTCCTTTTCCTCTGTACTCTGTGTCTCTAATTGTCTCACTGCCTTAATGGAGATGGACTGCGTGGGGGTGGTCCTTTTGTGTTTCTTTTGGCTTTGATGTTTGCCATTTAAAAGCACTGTCACCGTCAATAAGGGGAATCAGGGGTTAATACTGCCGAGGTTAGTAATCACCGGTGAACTACATGTGTCAACTTGTGTAATTTGGGTTGTCAGCATTTTCATACTGTGTGTGTATATATATACATCATCACATGGGAAGTCATTGAACACACACTCTTCAAGGCAGACTTCAACCTTCTTCAGGTCCACATGGTGCAAACAATCTGCCTCCATACAGTTGAGGGACTGCACCCAATACGGAAAGACGTCCATAAAGTGAGGGGGGAAACCAAAACCCCACAAATACATAGGAACGTAAACGATCTGATTGGCTCATTTTTATTATTATTTTTGAGCGATCTGATTGGCTCATTTTTAATACTTTTTTTTTAGCGATCTGATAGGCTCATTTTTTATTTTATTTTCGAGCAATCTGATTGGCTAATGTTTTATAAATTTATTTGAGCGATCTGATTGTCTGATTTCTTTATTAATATTTTTGAGCAATCCAATTGGCTAATGTTTATTTTATTTGAGTGTCTTGGATGAGCACCGTGTGTGTGTGTGTGTGTGTGTGTGTGTGTGTGTGTGTGTGTGTGTGTGTGTGTGTGTGTGTGTGTGTGTGTGTGTGTGTGTGTGTGTGTGTGTGTGTGTGTGTGTGTGTGTGTGTGTGTGTGTGTGTGTTCATGTAAAAGTTTGCTTCCAACTGGAAAAGATAGATTATAACAGACACAATATGTTTGTTGGAAGAGCATACTTATAATCAGTGTATACTTCTACAATCACAGAGATGGAAGAAAAAGTTTCTGTATGTATGTGATCAAGCACACAGTAACGTTTCTAAACAACGTTAGGATTAGGCTACTATAGGAAACAGAAAACAAGATTTTACACTGATAGTAGGCCTACATCTCAAGGGCATTCTACATTACTCTTCAACAAGAGCTAAAAACAATAAATGTACATGTCAGTTCATGAGATATATCCATTTCATGAACTCATACTAGTCATATGTAGGCATATGACTAGTTTAGGCATAGCAGTGTGACTAGCTTAAGTGTTGCGACATAGCTAGCTTAGGCGTAGCGATGTGACCAGCTTAGCAAAGGCACAGACTCAGTGTCCTAGCAATATTGGGTGTCTTTCCTTCCAATACATTGTCCATCGAATTAAATCAAACAGCCCCTTTTCAACTCAAAGGACAAACACAGGTGTTGCTCATAACACTAATTATGGGTCTGCTACTTGTAGCAGGGCACGGTAGTATACTAAATATGTTAAGATAACACATTGACCATTGGCCATGTGCCCTGTTACAAAAAAGTAGCAGACCCATTATTAGTGTTATGATCAATACCTGTGTTTGTCCTATGATGACACTAGGGCTGGGTAGTACTACATCTTGTAATATCAAGCCTTAACACATCTTAACACTTTATTTTATCGAAGCAATACAAAACCTTTAGCCACTATATAGTTAGGTAGCCTATATTCTATGTATATTTTTGTGTATATTTGGTCTATATTTTTGTATTACTGTGCTGTACTTGTATAGTGGTTTTTATTCATACTACAAACTATTCTGAGTTAGTTTACACAGCCATTTCACACCGATATATTAGCACTTTTTCAAATAATGTTTCTGTACTCCAGAGAGAGTAATCAGCACCGAAATCGGAAATCTCCCTGATCCCTGATCCACAGCTGAATTATTCGGTATTTGCAGAAGCAGACTATTGCAGTGGGTGAGGGGGAGGGACACAAATCGCACACAGCCGTACCCCTCAGGGATGTTGGCTCCAATAGAGTCCACAGGGTGGGAGGACGTCGGCTACAGATGCCTTTTAATCTGCTCCTCTAGCTTGTCACTTTAGCCTTGCGTTGTAGTTATTTATTTGTGAATTGTTTTGTGTACTGTATGCATTTATTTATAGGGGTAACTTATTTGCATGTGAGATTCAGCCTTGTGATGTATTTATGCATGTATTTTGTTTGTGTACTGTTTGTGATTATTTATAGAGGGTTAATGTCTTTGCATGTGAGGTTTATTATGAACTCAGCAAGGTGTGAAACCATTTCAAAAAGGTCTGACACACATTAATGCACATTCACACTTCATCTTTAACACTAGCATGGTTTTAATTGAGCACTTCCATTCTTCTAACCATATGTCTTCCCTCCACAACTCATTACTGTGTGTGTGTGTGTGTGTGTGTGTGTGTGTGTGTGTGTGTGTGTGTGTGTGTGTGTGTGTGTGTGTGTGTGTGTGTGTGTGTGTGTGTGTGTGTCAGTTCCAAAGCTACATTTGCAGACATGGTGGATATGCGGTAACCAAAAAGTACAATCATTCAAATTGATTTAAAAAAGAAAAGTCAAGCCAACAAAGCTAGTTATCCAGGGGGATTTGTTTTAGATTGCATGCGAAGAAACTTAATCCATGACCTCTGAGCTCTAAGGCTCCCTCACATTCTCCTTCCACGGCCATCGACTGGAATGCCATCAGGATTGAAATTTGACTTCTTTCGGTGAACAAAGGATCATATTTTGGGCTCCAATCAAACCCCTTGCCTTGCTCATGAACTTGAGAGCAGGTGGGTTGTTTTCGTTTTCAGGAAGCTTGGGGGAATAGTCATGTGCGACTCAGAAAATGGCCCCCCAAATTGAATGTGAAATGTCGATTGGGCGGAAGGATTTGCTCTGAATCATTTGCTGCAAAGATCTAACCCCTCTCAGAATCATTTGAGGGATATTATGGGCATGCCGTCATCAACAGACACATTGATCCCAAATTGATTGTGCAGAAAGAAGAGAATGTTAAGAGTTTTATCTATTAGCTCTGCTGGTTGGTTTTGCTTCTAGTTTCCAACCATGTGCTTTAATCATTGTTTTTCCTGCAAAGGTTGGGATTGCAGAGGCACTCCTACTCGAGTGTGTACCAATGGAAACCCAACATCCCTGAGAGTGTTTCCCTATGACCTCTATGCAAATGTATATCATCACAGTGGAACATGTTGGCAAACATCCTCTAAAATTCATTAATGGAGTGGAAATATAGAAGACCTTGTCTATATTTATACTCAAAAAGTATTTAAAGTTTATTAATAAAATAGAGCACTCTCATGCTCAGTAAAGTATGTATTGGCAAACGTATTCTGAAAAAGCTGCAAGCTGTGGGAAATGAGCATACTTATAGGACCGATTTACTTGGGAACTCTGATGTTCCCTTAGCCACCCACCAATCTCTCTCTCTCTCGCTCTCTCTCTCGCTCTCTCTCTCTCGCTCTCTCTCTCTCGCTCTCTCTCTCTCTCTCTCTCTCTCTCTCTCTCTCTGAAAGGAAATTACCCGGAAGTATCTAAGTGGCAGCCATGATAAGAGTTGTTCAAATTCTCTAAATGGAGGAGGTGCTTCAATGCTTCCTTTCTTTTCTCCTTTAGTATAGGGTACACCGAACAAGCCTTTATGAAAGGAAAGGAGATAATGGCGTCCCACAATTTTCCTAAATCCTTATGAATGCTCCTTCACGTCTTTCCTTGACCTCATGACATTTTACATCGAGGTCAAGGAAAAGAGGTTAAGAAAGTACATAATGTAAGGCGTAACATTTTTGACTCTTCGACCGCAGCCCTGTATGGTCTACTGCTGTTGGTCGGGTTCCTTGACCCACAGTCTTTCAACGTTCTACATGGCACAAGGTCTAACACAACAACAGCCACATTGTGTGCCGCCGCGCGGGCCGTCTACGTCACCAACAGTGTGAATCTTTGCGGTACTGTACTTTGAAAGTGTTAAAAGGGAGGGTGTTAAACATATCACTCAGTCAGAGGTGTTATTTCATTATGTGGCTGTCATCCTTTTAGCGTTCAGCAATGGTTCTCCATCTACAAGAGCTAACACCCGCATTCAGTCAGGAGAAAGAAAAAACACATGCATAGCTCCCCCCATTTAAAAGACACAACCTTTCTGTTGTCGTCCATCTACTGCGTCTCATTGGTGGCGTAATGGCTGTGAGATTTAATTCACGGGTTGATTCATGAGTTTGATATTTGTTTCCCTCTCTAGGAAGAGGGGGCGTGTCATTATTGAGGGAGGCTCGTGTACATAGCATAGGTTCAGCCATGGTGCCTTCTAAACGTTGCACATATTTTGTTAGAAAGTTTGAACAAAATAAGTTATTAGAAAGGTAGAAAAAAGTAATTTTGTACAGATATATTGCAGTATTGAATTGTTCTGTTTTCCGGGTATGAAAGGGCTATTAGTTTATTTGAAACTGATACAACCTTAAAGACAGCCTATGGTTCCTTCACCAGTTACATATGTATTTATGTCACTTTTTTATTTCCTTGATATCACACCTCCCACATGGTTTGCGCCTCGTGGGTGGTGTTGGATTTCGTTTTTAGATAGTGAGAGGAAGTCTTCACAATGGCCATTTGGCAGTTAAAAAACAAAGAAAATGCGCAGTTAAAAATAAATACTACAAAAAGATCAATTCACTTTTAAAGTGAAGTCGTTTACCAAATTCTCTTAATATGCTAATCTAAAATATGTAAATACAAAATTATTTTAATATTTTATTTAGTTTTGTGATATTTATTTATAGGCTACTTTATAATAGATCTTTAAGTGCAGGGATATCAACATTGTTCATGCTACGACCCATATTTGAAGGTACTTTTGGCCCAAGGCCCACAGAATATGTTTTACATTATTGGTTTAAAAAAGTGAGACAATTAACAATTCTCTGTGTTTTATTGTTCATTAAAACTGTATTCCTATTTTCTTCGTGCATCTCCCTGTCTTCAAAACATAATGATCAAATAAAACAGATTGTTATATATATATATATACAGTTACTGTTTATATTTAATTTGATCAATAAGAATACAATATGTTATTAAAAATATTAATATCCACATTGGAATCCCACCACTGTAACAAACCACTGCTTTGTGGGCTGATGCTCTACAAGACCATCAGTACAGGACATCTCACACATTCCCCCTTGTCCCCGCTGTGCTAACATTCTCGTAAAAATAGAGCATGGCCTGAATTTGAATTACATGTGCTCTTGGAAGACTCCACCCCCCCCCCCCCCCCACCCAACCCCCTTGACCAACCAAATAGCAGAGCAAGACGGCTCCGAGCTTCCCTCAGATTGTATCTGCGGTAATGGATATGGACCACTCCGAGCCCCCAACTCCTCCAGCTCAGGAAACATAGGGAAATAGGTTCATCACTGAGGTGCGAGATTGGAAATCGTATCACCACCACATGTTACTTTTTTGGGGGGGGGGTGGAGGTGCGGGTGCTGAGGATGGTTGGGTGGTAGATAGGAGGGCAAGCACTTTGATGTGTTTTTCTCCAGTACATTTCTATCAAAAGCCAGTAAATTGGTAAATGGGAAATATATCAGCAGTCGATGTTTGTCGATGTGCTTGTGCTCATTTAGCAACCCCTGAGCTGCGGCTGTGCATTTATTGTGTTCCTTTCAGGCCATATGTTGAAAGTTGACAGAAGTACATTTGAATGACATTTGAATAACCTCTTGTTATGGGCGTGTGTGTGTGTGTGGTTATGTGTGTGTGTGGTTATGTGTCTGTGTGTTTGTCTGTGTGCGTGAGTCTGTGTGTGTGGTTATACAGTATATGTGTGTGGCTATGTGTGTGCATGGTTGTGTATGTGTGTGTGCGTGGTTATGTGTGCGTGGTAATGTATGTGAGCTTGCAACTGTTTTCTATGAGGACCACAGGGCATGTTGCCCAGCTCTCTGTCACTCCACGCAGATGCCAGTTGACACTCTGAATTGCAGAGCCAGTCAAATGTATCTCAGGAACTTATTTTCTATCGTGGTTTCACATATCGTGATTTGAGAGCAATTTTATCAAATAGTTCAAGCTCTCGTTCTTTGTCCCCCAAACGTGTATTTAAGTCCATCTATTTAGATGCCTTGAGGCGAGACAATGGAAATTCCTAATGATTTGTTAAGTGGATATGAATTGGGCTGGAAGGTTCTTTGTGTGTCTCTCTCTATTAAATAGGGTTGTGTTGCAGTGAATCAGAGGCACCAATATATAGTACTTTTCTGTACAGGAGGCAGCACAATATTACAGGCGAGGAGTCGAGGGAGAACACAGTGTCTTGCTTCAGCAAGCAGTGAAATATCATCAGGACGTAACCGGGACCATTGCAGGTTGTTGTTTCATCTGTGTGTCTCTGAAGGTCATTTCGCCTGCATGACTGGACTTCAGCCACAGCAAGACTGCACAAGGCACAGAAAGGTCAGAGAATCTTAAGTCATTTCCTTTAGACACCATTGGCTCAGGGTGTCATCAAAGTGCTGCAAAGAATACATGCAGTACCAAGAAAAATCGATATGTACGAATCAAGGGAACATTTCTTGACAGTTCAGATTCATATTTATGTAATTTGGGGGAAAAGGTCAGTCAATGTGTTTGACTTTTGCCGCATCCATTATATTTAACAAGACGTTGGACAGCTGAAATATCCTCTGTCCTGTATTAAAATAACATACAAAATGAAGTACATTTGAATCATATTATAATGTGATTGGCTGAAGTCAAAAACACATCTGATTGGCTAATGACAATGTACACAAAAAAAAGGTATTAGTGAATTAAAACCTCACAGATGTCAGAAATAAACTCTTAATAGCAAATGCAATAAACGCATACCCTATGAGGCTTCAACAATCAATTAATGTAAAAGCATCCCATAAATCTTTTAGGTAGCTTTCAACAAAAGAGTCCACCTTTGTGGTGGAGCATTCTGAGGGATTTTTAGTAGCGGTAGCCGTGCAAGTCCTTGCACTGGCTAATGGACCAGTGGCAATGTGCAGTGACAAGCTGCAGGTTCAAGCTGACTTCCTCTGTAACAGGTTCAGACAGCCCAAGTACACCTGGGCGTACCTCTAGGTCGCCACACTCAGACCTACGAGATCCTGTCTCCACGTCTGCTCTGATCTGGAACCTTGTCTGGCAATCCTCCTAACAACCTGACGAGACAGCCATTTGAAGTTCCACTACTTCTGCCGCTTGCGATTTTCCACCGCCTTCACAACTTTTAGCCTGCGAGCGGAAAATGTAGCTGGTGTTCTACACGGCTGCATGATCAAAGGTCTCACCCTGAACACGGCCTATGTATAATGTGCTCTACTTCCTGTAAATGAGCGTGGTAATCCTGCAGGGAATGGCCAGCGTTTTATTAATAGGACAAAGATATATGGATGATAACACGGCAGGATGATGAAAGGGTTTGGAAGGTGTGCGGTGTCCGCTAATACGCATGTGTACACCTGTATAATATTCTCTGAAACCAAACTCTGTGGTTGAATTAATCATGCTCTGATCTATATCCATTGAATGCCTGTGAGAATACAGTGTCTTATGTGGTGTCCGTGACTTGAAGAGAAGAGTGACTCGTGGCAGCGTTTTATTTAGTTATTTGGCATACAGGCAAGTCCATTTTCTCAGATCCCTTAAAGTGCTTGGGTCATTGACCAGATGGATGTGTGGATGACTTTTAGAGAAAGAACGGCTATTACACACAACGCTGTGAAACTACTTTAAGATGGTAAAAAGTAGACCGATTAAGTTGAGGCACTTCATGTCCCTTTATTCTAATGGGTTGGAATAGTATTGAATAGTATGTCAGGTTAAATTTGTATATTTAAAAATGATATCTATGCATGAGTGCCTAAAAGTGGTTGTAAAATGAAAGATTTGTAGTCTTTATTCATGAATGAATAAAGTGTTATAACATGAAACAGTATAATACAACATAACATAACATCACATAACCTTTCAATCTTCATGTTATTCCTGCGCTAAAGCCAATAACAGCATAACTCTAATCTAAAACCATCTTTTTCTAAAGCATACAGTATTTTTAACCACTGGGACAAGTTTTGAGCCAGCACCAATTTAGCATCGTTAACTTCTCCACCCAGACGTCAGGGTTCATCAGAATGGCTGAAAGGCAGAGAAGCATGAGGTGACCACACATGGTCATAGTCATTTTGCGTAGGAGAGCTTTTTTGGCAGTTTGGTATTTTCAATGCACATTTGGCAGCTCCAACTTTCAAAACGAATGTGTGAAAATACAGCCCAGTGAGTCAACATCTGAAATATTTTGGAGGCAAACACAAGATGTTGCGGATAAAACCAATACAATCGAGCAGAAAGATATACAGGGCTTTCTTTAAAGTGCATTTGGGTATGGTGGTGTTGGGGGACGGGGGGACGGCGGGGGGGGGGGGCATCATGCGATTTTGAACAGCATGCATTTACCTTTCCACAGAAAGAGTCTAATTACACTAAGGTGCCTTCAGGAGAAATTAACTATTTTAGCTGTTCCTTTGACAGTTTAGAGATAACCCCTTCTGCATGCTAACTTGCCCCTGGCCCGCCCCTCAGGAAGTGGCACAGATTAATGGTAGACCCACTCAGGGATGTCATTGGCCAGAAGCTGTATGGGGAGGAAGTGCTATTTTTGGTTGTGACACATTCATTGGATTAATTTAAAATTAACATACTTTTTGAGGTGTATATAGCTGATCTTTGTTTTGGAAACTAGGGAATGGGGCTGGATTGGTAATGCATTTGAATATATTACACATTAGCACGATAAGTGCTCACGTACGCATGTGGCATTATATTTGCTTTACTCGTTTATGTTTTATTGCAACTTGTTTCAAATATTCCACAATTTAAATAACATGTATTTGTCCTCATGATAACCCTGAGGCTATACATATATTTAAAAAAAATGATAATATCATAATCATTGCACAATCTTTGGTATCGCAGGATAGAGTAAGCACATTACAAATATCTAAATCTAAATACCATTTTATGTTGTGTTCTATTTATACTATCCTATTCATTGCACAATCTTTTGTACCTTCAAGAGGGGATCCAGGGAGCACATCACACGTATCTGATCTCAGTTTCATTACTGGGGCAGCATCACCAATAATAGATAAGCAACATAACCTACCGTTTTTCTTTTGGACTATCCTGCGCCCCAAATGATTATTTTACTCCTTTGTTGAGATCCAAAGCGGCCTCCTGTTGGCCTTCATGTGCCCATAAGCCAGGAGTAATGCCTGTTGACACATCGGCTGGAAGATTGGATCTCCTGGAGGAGATGTTGGAGAGTGTGCCATCCCGCTGTTTTACATTTCCAAGCAACGACGCTGACAGCGTTTCTTTCCCCAATTCCGTTCAGTGGATTTTTAGTTTTTGCTCAAAACAAATTGGATTTTCTTTGCCTGCCTATTTTTTCGCCCAAGTAAATATAAAGTGGGTTATTAAACATATTTAGATAACCCTTCCATATGCCACTCCAATTAATGTATTTTTTCCAGTTTCTCTTTCTGTAGATTGTGTGCCTTTTTATAGCCCAAAATAAATGTTATTTGTTTTTCAATTTTGTTTTGTTGGCCTAAATGGGTTATGAAACAAACTTAGATAACCTTTCCTTATGTCACTTCTTACCAGCTAGGGAATCAAATCCCTTCTTTGACATTTGAGATATTCATCTGTTTCTATCGGTTGCAGTGTGTGAGTCAAGCTCAACAGGGTCTTCTTTCCCCGCTGGTTCTGCCAAGTCCGTTCCCTTGACTGTGGTTTCCCAATTTGCCTCAAGTGGTGTTGTCCTTGCATTTAATTGTATTCTTAATCACTGCCTTGTTTTCTTCATGTGCTGCTTAATGTTCCTTTCTGTACAGCGCTTTGGTGCCAACTTTGCTTTATAAATCAATAAGCTTCAAACAAAATGTAAAGTGTTATCAATAATAAGAATGATTCATATCAACAACAATAATTGCGCAGTAGGAGGATCCCTGCAGGGCCATCTCAGTCTGGTTGACATTCAGACTGCTGGCGCTACTTAAGTTTTGAATAAAATGTTTTTCCTCGGAGCAGGCGGGGACTAACACCTATTTTCTGGGTCACCGTGGTGAGGCAAGTTCGTCCCGTTTCATTAGCGGTCTCGCCAACAGGTTCACCACAGTTTAACCATGTCACCAGTACTTTCGCCACCAGCTTCACCAAAGTTTCACCACCAGTTTCACCAGTATTTTCACTCCCAGGTTCACCAGTTTCACCAGAAGTTAGCTGCAAAATGGAGAATTGGATGACAGAGGGGAAGGAGGTCAAAAGCATTTTGCTAGTTCATTAAAGAAAACGCCATAACTGCATTATCAAATCCATTCAGTGTGTCTTTTATTAATGATGATAGCCCTATCCATTCTACACCGTTTCAACAGCATCTTGTGTGATACACTGTTTCTTGTAAAAACGATAGCGAGAAGGGTCACCTAATGGGCTGCATCTATCAGGACATGCATACCAATGACAGTCGAACGGTAAATCAATTGAGACTAACTTGAAGGAATTATATTTGAATGAGTAAACCCCGGGGATGAGCTAGGAGGCAGATACGCGTTGACACGAAGGACGGGGACATCTTAACGAAGTGTTGTTTTATTTATGACGTGATCCAGGTTGCTTCTGAAGGCAGATGACAGATTAGTCATAAAATGCAATCACACATTAGATTAGACCTGCCGCACTACAACCAACACAGTATTGCGTGCATGAAAACAATGTTATTTACAGGACATATCTCCAATATAACCGTCCAAAAATTGAGGTAGAAAAAAAGCACATCTTAATCTGATATTTACAGTTAAGGAGGACCGATGAAGGTCACAGAAGGGTTCCGATCGGCGTGGTCTTGTGACCATATCCATTTACCGAACTCTATCAAAGTAACAACCATTGTTGAGTTGTATGTCTTTGAGTTGTTTCAGTTTTCTTTTGCCATCTTGAGCAGAACGGTCAGTGACCAACTGGCACTGACGCTAAACAAATCACACAATAGCATAATAACAAATGACAAAACAAGGTTCTGGGTACAATGTATTCTAATATTCCTCCTCATCTGATTCTTACAATTGTGAATGTTTGATGGGTTTAGAGATGGAGTATAGCCCCAACGGTGCAAAACTATGTCAAACTTATTTTCCATATCTCATGATTAATGCATACAACAGCATGTTAGAGAAATGTTTTTCATGCAGACATCACCAAAAGGCCCTTCTGAACATGACCAAAGGACTACACATGGAATATATTTTTGTTGCACTTGAATGTCCTATGGCCTATGTTGTAATTATCAACTGATTTGCATCATGTTTTATAAGGGTTAGGTTCAGTGAGACGATTAAATGGATATGATGATTAGAATTTGTTGCTCAAAAGTCTCCATTCCGGGTCTCCACCTTCCTTTTTGTAGTTGTTTTCGAAAAACACTTAACGTCTCCAGTGGAACTATTTACGTATTCTTGAACATGATTTAGCTTCATGGACATTTTACAACCTCTCCCTGTTTTGGGAGGGATAAAATCCTTGACGATATCAATCACTCAATGATTTCTCAAGTATACTTTGATCAGAGCTACAGAGGATGCTCTTCTCTATGCCAAGATTGACTGTTTGTCTCTTCTTTTTGTTAAGGCCACGACCAGAACTGTGGCATATGCAGAAAACCAGTGTCACCTTGAATAGCCCATCAAATACGCTCAGTGGGTCTCCTCCTCCGAAGTAGACTGAGTCATACAGACCGCAATCATCTCACTCTCCTTCCTTCCTACACGGATGGACCGGAGCTCCACTGACAACAACTCCCATTCTGTCACTCTGTGTCTCATCTACAACTAGTGCACAGGTCATCCTTAAAGGTTCAATTATAAAAAAAAGCACATAGCCCCCCCCCCCCAGCATTGATCTGAAATGTTAGCAATCCGAGGCTAAAACAACAGCATCCGCGGCTAGAACGAAAGCATCCCCCGCCGTACGTACAGAGTATTCCTCAGACCTTGAGCGCCTCGTGGACACCCACCGCAGACAGCCGGCGGTTGATGTTGCGGTAGCGACAGCGCAGCAGGTCGCGGTAGGTGGAGCGCAGGTCACGGTTGAAGAAGGCATAGATGAAGGGGTTCATCAGGGAGTTGGCGTAGCCCAGCCAGAGCAGCGTGCGCTCCAGCCAAATGGGCACACAGCTGCACTCCACGCCGCAGATGAACGGCCTCGCCGTGGACAGGATGAAGAAGGGCAGCCAGCACACGGCGAATACGCCCACGATCACCCCCAGCGTGGTCGCCGCCTTCTGCTCCCGCTTGAAGATGGAGATGTTCCGGCGCTCGCGGCTCAACAGGCGGGACAGGGTGACGCACTCCTCGGCCACACCCTGCGGCTTCAGGCCATGCATGCGCAGCGCCTCGCTGGCCACCGTCTCCAGGCACTCGCGCCGCGCAAAGTCCGTGAAGCGGTGCTTGGCGCCACTTTTGCGGGCCGCCTTGAAGATCTTGTAGTACATGACCAGCATGACCAGCATTGGGATGTAGAAGGCCACGGCTGTGGAGTAGATGGTGTATCCAAAGTCCTGGCTGATGAGGCAAACGCCCGCCGTGTGCACGTTCTTGGCCCAGCCGCAGAAGGGCGGCAGGGTGATTGAGGCGGATACCAGCCACACGCCCAGGATCATCTTGGCTGTCAGCTGGCCGTTCTGCCGCGCCGGGTAGGTCAGCGGCCGGGTAATACCCAGGTACCTGTTGGAAGAGAACAAGACAGGATTTAGACTCCTAGAGACCTGGTGATTAGGCTGCTATGCATGAGTGGATCCGCTATCTCCGAATAGCGGAGAAGGGCCTCTACGTCTGACACACTTTTAATGCCAGTGGATGTTCGACAGTTTTGACCTTAAAATCATTTTTGAAGGGTTTTTCTTTTTTTGTAAAATGTTTCTGAATACTGCATTGAATTGAACAAGGTAAGGTCACACCATCATTAAATCAGAGCAATGTTGCATAAGATGCCTATTCAACTATTTCAAACATTTAAACCATGTGCTGTTTTAATTTCAAATCCACGACTTGATTCCCAGTTAGCCTCTCCATTTTCACTTTAATGAAAGTAAAGACCTTAAACCCAACAGCACTGTTAAACATGAATTGGTTTATCATTAAAGTGTGGTTTATCTTATCTAAGCTCGCAACAAGCCACAAAACTCCACAAGCAAGCATTTTTTAATTGCTTTTTGTAATCCCCCTTAACTGTCACAGTATGTTAACCCATCAGGCGAAAAGATTGTGTTATTTATGCAGTGTCTTTAGGAGAACTAGCTATTTACTGTAAAATATCCTGTTGTTGTGTCTCCTACTAAAAATTAGTGTTACCTCATGCAAGACTGTGTGTTGCTCATACCCCTGCCTGTCAAAATGTTGACTGCTGTGGTATTCTAAGGCTTGTTCTATATAATTGTACCATGATCAAATTAATCTGTGTTGATATAATCAAATATTTTGGGATATTTTTCTTTATGGTGTTTGTTTATATGAAAATCATATCTTGTTAAAAACGTATTTACTTATCCCTCATTACTTTGTTAATTTTTATGCATTTAAATAACCAACGTTGGCAAACCAGACAAGATAGTTATGTAATATGAGAGTTGTTGAATGACCAATGGTGCATTAATGAGGAAGTTATGAATGCTTTCTGCTTTGAACCAAATAAGGTCAGGACAAATTGTACGGTAAGGTTTTTTAGCAAGTCAAAATAAAACACCAAACGCTGTGCCTTTTTTTCTCCCTCTTTAAGAAACCCATTGGGTAAGCCCTGTTATTCTGCTGTGTTATATAAATATTTGCATGTGTCCTATCCCCAAATACCTATCCTGTCTAGCTTAAGAATCTAGAACACTAAGCATGTAATTTGGCTTCATGGATGGGTGGGTGGGCAGAATGCATCCCGAAAGGTTATGTCAGCTGGAGGCATGTCCAATCCCTGGATGGGTATGTGGAATGCACGTAAATACATGCATCATAAATACACAGCAATACAAAACTGTTCCTCAAATGCATTATTCAAAAGGAGAGGGGGTGGGTTGGAGAGCGAAAGGTTTGAACGAGTTGAGGGGTACATCGCTCGCCTGTGACTCATTTTTGGCCTTTAATGAGAGAGTACAAAAGCACTATTATGCAAAAATCTTTGATACTGCTGTCAGGTCACAGAGAGACTATGGGGAAACCTCCATCAGCCATTTTTAGGATAAATCTTTTTATAAAAAATGTGAGGGCTTTATTGATGAGGAAGAAATTATTCAAGACTTCCTAATTGTGTAATAATCAAAATGTCCTAATCATGCACATAGCTACATAGTTACTTAATTTTTTTTTTAATAACCCTGTCCAAGACTAAGATAGTGCCAGTCCAAAACTGCACATGCAGAGTTTGTTCAAATTCAAGCGAACCAAAGAAAAGAGATAATCCAAGTCAATGGTAAACAGAGCAAAATGTGAGCAATACGACAAGTTCCCAGTATTTCCTTATGTCCCACAGTTCTATACCAAATCTAGGGTTCATACCCCTCTCCCCTGACCTCTGATGACCTCCTGAAACACATCGGTTTACACATTGTGTCTTTATGTTCCTGATCACCTGACTTGTTTCACCCAAAATGCACCCTTTGTTTTATTACTTACTAGAGCGAGAGTCTTAGAAAGAGACAGAGACAGAGAGAGGGAGTCATGGACATCCCAGGCGCTCTCATCGAAGTGGGGGCTGGTCACACATGACGTCCAGATGGTTCCTGGTGGCCACTGAGGCATGACAGCGGCACACTCTCCTGCTTATGTGCTTTCCCCGCACACGCCTGCTAACACGTTGCCGCTAACACGTCCCCGCTAACATGCTCAAATGACTGAGAGATCTGTTGTTTTTCTCACCAAGCGCGGGCCGCCACGGTTCGCCCCAGACGTATCACTCCTAGCGGCGCATCCAGCAGGACTGTTGCATGTGACCGCCAACGGGAAATGACATCACACGGCATCCATTTGGACCACGGTAGTTAAGTACAACTGTTCAGAATATTGAAATATTCAAGAACTGTGGGACTTTTATTTATTTATTTAGTTGTTGTGTTCCTCACGTAAGAGACTCTGAATATGAATATTTCACTGAAACCAGAGGAAGACAAAAACACAAATCTAAGCCAGTTATGGGATGCACAGTTCTGTGTGTGCAATAGAAGAAAAAACATACAATGCACATTCAAGGAGAAATGCATAATATTTATGGTAACACTTAACAAAAGGGTACATAAATCAACCATTTATTAACATTAGTTAATTTAGTACAAATCATTATTATATAACATTAGCATAGGAGTTATGGCTAGTGGGTTAGGGTTAACCCTAACCATTTTAAATAATGTATAAATGAATACCTTAGTTAACATGAACACCATTAGTAAATGATTACTTAACTGTTAATTACGAGTTAGTTAATGCTAACTACTGCATTAGCTAATGTTAATTAATGGTCAATAACTGTACCCTTATTGTAATTAGACCATTGTCTGTATCACACCTTTAAGTTAACTGCTCGAATGCATAACGTCAGCTGTACCTATAAATATAAAGTTCTAAATCATCACTCATTTCATCTTCTACTAGCACCTGGTAAGTCAGCATTCTAGAGTCGCCAGAATAGTTGCGTAACTCTGTGGTTAAATCACAGTATGTGACAATGGTAACGCGACAACGATGACGATTTCACATATTTGTGTGAGTCATCTCATTCAGTAGCACAGTGCTGTTATTCACACCTCCAACAAAACGTCAGCAACACAGTACCAACCAAACACATAGAACGGCCTGACTGTGAACCGGGGGGATTCGTTTAATATAAATACACTGTGTATGTCTCTGTATGGGTTTTTGTATGTAAACACATATTACTATTTCTATATTCTCTGGAGGATTCTGAAGCACATCCTCAGCTGTACTGGCCCTCGGGGGAGGGGGGGGGGGGGGGGGGGGGGGTGGAGTGCACAGCCCTCAGACGAAACTGTGTGAGCTAATGGAGTCTAAAGTCTAAGGTCTATTACTTCCACCAGGCTACCAGCTAGGGCACGGGAAAGTGAGCTATTTTTGCAAATGCCAAGGCAGCCCGACATTGGGTCTTCTCTAGGAACCCCACTCAGACCCTTTTATGTCTCAGGGAGAAGATACTCAGATATACTGTGAAATATTTACCACGATGCTGGGGGGAGGGGGGGGGGGGGGAAGCACAGATGGAGTGCTGGTTCCCCCTAAAAGGCTTGAGAAGATGGATGTGGATGTGGTTGTTCTCACATGACGTAGCTCGTTGAATTTGTTGTAACTTTCTATCCTTTTGGAAACCTTGTGGTGTTGGGGGTGAAGAGGGGGAGGGGGAGAGAACAAAAGGGCGTCCTTTGGATACCACTCAGTAGCAGTTGAACTTGTACTTCAGAGAGATGAAAGAATGTAAAGAATATATAAACATATAACGTTTCAAAGCGTCTTAAATCCAATGGGATTATTGCCTATCACAGAGGGGTCAGCCTTGAGCTAGCGTTGTGTGTGTGACTATCTGCACGACGTGTGTGCTTTTGTCAGTCTGTCTGGGGGGGCATTTGTGTGTGTGTGTGTGTGTGTGTGTGTGTGTGTGTGTGTGTGTGTGTGTGTGTGTGTGTGTAAAACCCAGGTAATAGTGCTCTAACATCTCTCTAAAACTAGATAAAGAACAAATGAAACCCATCTGTATGTGTCATCAGTTATGACCCCCATCTCAGGCCAACTCCTGCTTAGTAAAAGCAGCCTACAGCCGTCTCACCCCAGGAACCCCCACCTCCGCCATCATGGCCGGTGGAAAGATCAAGTGAGAAACCGAGAGCGTAAACATCACCCAGAATAGACTCGTCTTCTACCACCATTAGCGAGAAATAGAGAAACATTCCAACTGACTCACTGCTTTTCTGACTCACACTTCCAAAGCTGAGATTCGTCCTTTTTCTTACCTTTAACCCCACCCCCCACCCCCTACCCAGTTCCCCCGTTTTCCGCCTGAATGTAAAGTACATATCGATCCATGTGTACTTCTACTGCAGTTCTCTGCTGAGCCCATATATGGCTTGACTGAAGTTTATACGAGGGTTTCAAACGTGAGTCATTTTGTTGAGTTTTATTTTATTTGGCAGACAGGGATAGCTGTTTGTTTGTTCGTTGTGCTGTTTTTTTCTTTCAAACGAGACCATTTCTTTATCTCTACACCATTGTGATGAATGTGCAGTCACAACACCCTGCTGTAGTCGCAATTTAGTGTATACTCATAGAGTACGATTTCATAGAGTTTGCTGTTACCCGTTATAGTAAAGGATGTCTGGGGAACTGCCAACAGAAGGTGTCATGAGATAAACTATCCCCACACTTATAATGTTTTCTTTTTCATTATCCAGAATGAAAAGATGGAAGAAAAGAATCCTAACTGAAATCCACCAATCAATGTCTACTGCTATGTTCACATTGAATCAGGCAGACAGTAGATTGCAAACCGGATATCATTTATAACTTTATTTTAACTTTTTGCCATCATCAGAGATGGAATTTACAACCGGATGTTACGTAGCTTCTTCAAACAAAGATAAAACATGGGATGAGAAGCTAATATTTTTTGATTTTAAAGCTACATGCATTATTACATAATTACATACATTAATAGACTCAAAATGATTGTATTTAATATATTTTGTACCATTCCTGTAAACAATACAACATCGCCATAGCAACATATTGTCATGTGTGTTTCGCAATGCCATCATGCCATTACATCTGACTATTTGTTTGGTTATCTCGTGCCATCCAGAAGGTGCTGTCCATCTGCAGACTACCGCCTGCCTGATTCCATGTGAACGTAGCATAAAGCTAAATGGCACCAAATGATTACATAGAGTAATTCAAAGGAAAGAGTTTGTTGTCCTCAAGGTCAAAAGGAGCAAGTAGCTTTTAACAATGCTGTTGATTTTAATAGCATAGGTTTTGCGCTCGTGCGTATTTATGTGTGTGACGGCATGAGTCGTGTAAGTCGCTTTGGTATGTATGTATGTATGTGTGTGTGTGTGTGTGTGTGTGTGTGTGTGTGTGTGTGTGTGTGTGTGTGTGTGTGTGTGTGTGTGAAATCTCACTTGAAGTATGCAGCGTATTGACAGGACAAACCCTAAGTGGCCCCTGCCAGCTCTGCCCCTGACAGACGTCCTTAAGTGAACATATCTTTATGGAATCGGCTTTACGGTTCCTTTTAATTGTTGTAAAGCACTCTGCTCAGACTGCGTTACGACCCAGGCATCACAACTCACTACGTGTGCCGTGCTCTTTACAACACGCTGGCTATCACCATCAATCGCGATGGAAGCCATTATAGATGACGGTGAATAACAGCGAATGGCCCCCCATACAGCGCAACATACTGCTGCAGCACTGGCCGTGGCACTTTGGCAAGAGGGGAAAAATCCTAGGCCATACATTTGAAATATTATTATATATAGATTATTTATTTCCCCTTTTTCCTTTTTAATAGTGTTCCAGCTCTATTCCAACTTTTTGTCTGATTTTGTTTATGTACAGTTGGAGGTGGACATTTTGCTTGAGTGCACATTGGCAGGTTGAGACGCTCCCTGAGATGTATGTGATTATATAGATTTACACATGATTAGATAAGCCTGACAGATAGAAAAGGAGGAATTTAAGCTGACGTGTTGATAAATGCATGACAAATAATGTGCTACTAAGACGGTAAAGACCGTTGTTGAGGTCCACTCCTTTTCCTCAGCATATTCGCTAAACTTTTTACTTTATGACCAAAAAAGGTTTCATGGAGGTATATAATGGGTAGGATAGTATATTAGTATATTAGCCTTAAGGTGTTCCAGATGAAAGGTTGTGGGTTCAAACCTCAATGTCTACCTGTACGCATCCTTGATTAGCCCTACCTTCTCATTAATGAATGAATATAAAAAATATATACAATTGTAAGTCGCTTTGGATAAAAGTGTCTGCTAAATGTCTTAATTTTCAATAGTAGTCAATGTATACCAACAATGATCTGATTCTTTATTTTATCTAAAAACATAAGTCTGGAGCATAGTCCTAAAGGTTAGGTGTACATTAAAACTATAGAAAAACTGCACTCATAACGATGGGACTGCCTTGTATAGATACAACTAGGTATGGAGTTTATCTATACATAGCAGTTTCCTTGTCTTTGTGTCTGAATGTGTTATAGTGGCTAGCTTACCCAATGGGAAAACAAACATGCTTTTTGTAATTATCTGGCTAATGCTATATATATATATTTTTTTTCAGATTCAGCCTTTCTAATCAACATTAAATAAGAGAGAATAATTCATTCTTGCTTCTTTTTAAGAGACCTAATGTATTTTTCAGAAGATTATTTCTATAAATAGCATGTCTTTGACCAGCGGGGTATTTCGGTTTGTCGTGAGAGGGAATCTTCAACTGCTAAACAATGATTCAACAAGCTCATTAGCGTTAAATTATAGCTATGGAACAAGAGATTTCTGATTTCATGGGTTGTTAGCAATGTCAAATTAACCCAGTTCCTTACATCATGACTAATTACATCGATACTCTTTGAGACAAAGTAAAAATATACGTCAATGTAGCAATGTGCGTTCTACACGTCTCATAGTTGGCTGCCACACTCCACCTAGGTGGCTTTTACTGGGCTCCCCCAGACAAGGACGCAGGGTGGTGGTGTTAAAAGCCGGTTTATTGTAAGGTTTGCAGATAATGATACATGATGCTGATGCTCCACGTTTCCATGCAGGATGTGTCCTCAATGTGTGTGGCGATGTCTGGTTTAACCTGTGCACATTGATTTCTCAATGAACAACAGGTGTGCAGCCTCACCCGGCCCCAGAGTCCAATCAGTACGACTCGGGCCAGGTGAGGCTGCTTAAACAAGCCATCATTCACACACACTCCACAGTCAGACTTCATCACTCACCCATGTAACTCACTGATGTCAACCACAAGGACACCAATGCAATATAATAACAAGTCAACATCAAGTCAAATACAATTGCAATGCAAGTGTTTCAATGTAAACAGAAGAAAGTATGTTGTACTCACTTTAATCCAAAGTGACTTTCAGTAAATACAGATACATGTCACTAAGAAGCAAGTAGGGGGTTCTGCATCTTGCTCAAGGATGTCCACAGGTAGTGTGCAGACATCAGGGAATTGACTCAGTATAGCTGGGAGTCTAAACACCCTAGTCACTAAACGATCCTGCCCCTCTGATCAAAATAAAATGTAGAACAAAGATCCAGTGCCCCAAACACAATATAAATCTTTTTATAAAAAGCTTTCAACAGCCCACAGCTGTTGAAAGCTCCGTTATATTCTGATGTTTGGGCTGAGGCTCCACAACACATTTCACATCCACTTAAACAGGGATGCCTCAGGAGCCGTCACCGCACGGGATGGCGTACACTGGGTAGTGGCTCAGTTTAGTGGTCGATGCTAGTGGTAGCAGTGTTGATCCTCTACTATTACTATTCCTACTCATTTGGCAGGAGATTGTATCCATAGCGTCAGGAACAGGTTGGAAATACGCATCTTGCTCAAGGTAGGCTGCAGATATTGTGGCTCTAATCCAGAACCTTTCCGCTATCCTGTTACTAGTCAAGTCAAGTCATGTCAATTTTATTTGTAGAGCCCTTAATCACAGGTACAGTCTGACAGGGCTTATCAGGCCATATATGTATGACACCCTCTAAGCCTCGCCCCATAAAGGGCGAGCACAAATGATCAAGGAAGAATCCTTCAGAAGTAGTCGTTTTAGTTGTTTTAGAGGACAGTCTAAAAAACTCGTAACTTTCAGGATCTAGTTTAGCTCTTTGGGCCAGCAGGAACTCTCCACATGAAGAGGTTTATTCTATCAATGTGACGGAACACGCCGGGAATTCCATTTCCTCTTTTTACTTTGGCTGGAGGATGGATGCTGTTGATTGAGATGTAAATCTTAGAAGGTATTACTGTCGTTAGCTATACAATACTCATGATGCATTTGGATTGCTAAGTGAGTGCACACACACTCCTGTGTGTGTGATTGTGAGGGTGTGCGGGCATGTGTGTGTGGGCACATGATAGCCGAGACGATGAACTAATATTTATTTTATAGGGCGCTCCCACAGGAACCAGGGGCATCATTTCAAGTCTCTCACAGTAGATGTTGTTTGAAGATGCACGCACACACACACACACACACACACACACACACACACACACACACACACACACACACACACACACACACTGTGTACACACAGTGTGTACACAGGCCAGACAAACTGATTCCCATGAATATAACCTATATTTTTTGGTATCATTAATATTACCATATTAAAGAACTAGGAATGAGCTGTGTATATCTAGTTAAAATATTAAAGGCATTCATCTGAAATCAAGAATGTTGATCATGAAACATGAAACTATGTTGTGGTTAATGTGGAAAAGAGAGTAATCTATACACAAACAGAAATCTATATTAATTATTACATATTTACCACCACAGGGAAATATGAAATATGTATGCGCTCTGCATTTTTATGGTGTGTGTGGGGTGAGGTTGCACAAGGTCATGTGCGTGCACGTGTTCGTGTGTGTGTGTCAATGAATGTGTGCACACGTGTGTGTGTGTGTGTTTGCATGTGTGCCTGTGTGCATGAATGTGTGCCTGTGTGTGTGTGCCTAGCTACACGCAGGCGGGACTGTGCAGGCATGACTATGTGTGCACGCGCATCTGTGTGTGTGTGTGTGTGTGTGTGTGTGTATGCGTGTGTGCCTGTGTGTGTGCCTGGCTACACGCAGGCGGGAGTGTGCAGGCATGAATATGTGTGTGGGCGTGTGTGTGGGCATGTGTGTCTGTGTGAGTATGTGAGAGTGTGCACGGTCATGTGTGTGCCTGTAGCTTTGCGGGCTCATTTCATAGGCAATCTATTATGTGACTCAGCGGTCCGCCTGCATTCAGCTCATTAGAGGTGAATAATGATCTTGACCCGTCATTCCAGACAGACCATGCAGTGCTAGCAGCACCTGCATTCACAAACTGAACGCCATCTGTACTTTTGTTCCCTGAGCTGCTAACAGTTCATCAGTCATAATGAGCGGGGATTGTCGACATGCTCATCGCGTGCAGAAGGCAGAGATTACAATCCACCATAAAGAGTACTCACTATTCCAGAAGGCACTCCTCTCTCTACTATGCCTCTCGCAAACAGATAACCAGCACTGACATGGTTCATAGAAGGTTCATTCAGAAGCGTCTCATCAGAAGAATAGTTAAGACTATAGCTAAGTGTAGAGACTTAAGAAGACAAAGAAATGTCAGATCGGGGGGGAGCGGGGGGGGGGGGGGGGGGGTATAAATAGTTAAACCAGGTTGTATTCCATGCAGGACAGTAGATACAAAGCCTTAGTTTAGAGGTTGTTGGACCCTGCTTTGGAGAAGCACTGTGGGGAAACATGAAGGTTGGTTTCAGAGGCCCTCAAGGTAGTGATTTAGGACCTGGC
Organism: Lota lota; assembly: GCA_026745465.1. Taxonomy (NCBI): domain Eukaryota; kingdom Metazoa; phylum Chordata; class Actinopteri; order Gadiformes; family Lotidae; genus Lota; species Lota lota. Next base: position 11,996,883 of record JACYXH010000479.1, on the reverse strand, counting down.
ATCTTGAAGTCCAATAATGAACTGCAGTTTAAAACAATGTTCATCAACACAACATTATTCTTGACACGTTTAAGGGTCTTTTTTTGTATGGTATATTAAGTGGCCGATGGCACATCGTCAGTTTCTATTTTCTCAAGCAGCCCGTCTGTTATCTGTCCCCCAGGAAACACACCTCAACTGTCACAGGGAAGTTTGTGTGTGAGGCCTGCTTCCTTGCCGTTGTATCAAAATCAATATATTCTCATGTCAAAGCACACAGTTTTGTACTCTATATGAATACATACAAGCTACACTATATGCACTTTATTTACAAATAAAAATGTTTCAGATATACACAACAGAATGATACAGTCATTTGAATTCTCTTAACATGGGCTTCAGAATTCATATTCAGATATATTGATGAACTCTGCCTGCTGAAACATTATTAATCCAGCACTAGCGACAAGAAGAGGTTTATCCAGCGAAACAAATACCTCAAATAGGTCAAAAGATCTCGGTCCACCCAAAGTCAAACTTGACATCCTCGCCTACTTCTTATGACGCGGTTATGAAACAGTGCAGACTCTGAGGGGGATTCTGAGTCATGGCGTCATAAGGTGACAGCGCCTACCAGAGGCGGCTCTGCTCTGTGTGCCTCTTGTAGGCGTTCAACAAAAACATCTCAAATCTTGCAGAGAAGGATGGAATGACAACGTTCATTCATTACAAACCTCTGGATATTTGAACTGTGACTGAGAGCGTGTACAGTGTAGGATGCCCTCCGTGCTTCCGAGGGTGTTTCTTCAGCAATGAGCACAGCAAGTACAGTAGAGTTTTCAAAGAAGAAGAAACCTTTGCTGAGCGTTGCACAACCGTGGAGCAGCCGTTGGAGAAGCAGTTCCCTCTTCTTATCTCCAAAATATTTCACATTGGGTTCTCCCGCTGTGACCATGACTGCTATTTAACTGTGCGGTACTCCACTGGATGAACAGTAATGGATTTTTCACTGAGAAACACTGCGTTCCTCTTTGAGGATTATCAAGAGTGGCAGTGCACTGAATGAGAAGATACTCTGGCTTACGAGTGAACTATGAATTTCCGCACCCCTCCAGGGTTTGTGAAATCCCTCACAGATATTACGCACCGTGCAACACTTTAACAAAAGGACAAACCGTTGGTCTGTTCTGGCTGCGTGTGTGCTTTTCTTTTCTTTGATCAGAGCAAAAAGCGCGGGGAGGAGGGTGTCACAAGGAGGAAGAGAAGCCAGATCAGGGACCACAAATGAGAGATATCGTGAGAGCCATAGAGAGACAGTAGTGAAAAGAGAGAGATCATAAGTGAGAGAGGTAGAGAGAGTAGAGAAGAGAGACCACGAGTGAGAGAGAGAGCGCAGTGAAGAGAGACCATGAGTGAGAGGTAGAGAGAGTAGAGAAGAGTGAGAGAGAGAGAGAGCGTAGTGAAGAGAGAGAGACCCAGAGTGAGAGAGGTAGAGCGATAGCGTAGAGAGAGAGAGTACCCAAAGTGTCACATCACATTACCTGAGGAAGCCTCAGCTAGGTCGTGTGTGCTGTCTCCAGGGATCCACACATCAGCCATGTTGCCGGCCGGGATGGCTCCACTGGCGCACACACACATGCATGCTGCTCTCACCAGCAGGGGCCTCTCTAGCCACGACCCCATGTGTGGTCATACACTCCCCCCCCCCCCCCCCCCCCCCCCCCCCCACCCCCAACGCCCTCCCTTGCTTTTTCAGATTAAACCCCCAAGTCCTTTGTCAATGTACTCTTTGAAAGTGTGACATGAGCAGGATGTATTCTGTACATTTGTTGAAGGTCGGTCTCTTTCAGGAAAGAGACAGAGCGCTAGCAAGACCGAACGTTAGCAAGACCGAGCACTAGCAAGACTGAACGTTACAAGACCAAACGTTAGCACTCCTGCTTGAACCGCGTGCCTTATTTCATTACCAGACAGCGGCGGGAGTTTCGAAAAAATTAATATGCTTTTTTCACCTCCACTGTAGACAATAAATCATTTATTCATGGCTCTTGAAATATTGAACATGCGCCGTACTTGGCCCCAGTCACAGCCTAGGATACAGTTACTTTTAAAGATAGAGGTGAGAGGTCGGGGAAACTAGAGCAACCCACTCCAGCGTCCTCCAGACGCAAAGCTCTTCCAGAGCCTGGGAACACACTGAGGAATGTACAACCTCCATCTGGTGCCCAATACATCACAAAAACACTTTCATTCTGCCTTTTGTTCCGCCTTTTCTTTATTTCTCTGTTTTCTGTGGGTGAGCGAGACTGCTCTTAGTTTAATTTTGCAACTAAGCATGGAAACGGCGGCTGAGGCCGTCGAAGGTGACAAATGGTTAGCCGACCGTGAGTGTGTGTTTGGTGCAGCAACAGAACGGAGTTTGCGGAGACCGATTCACGTACAGCACGAAGCTAGTCACCCAAGTTGGAAGTGATGAATTTGCTTTAGCTCAAATGGACAGCTGCTCTTCTCAAAACATATTGTGAACTACATCTGTGGAAATGTTAAGCACTTTGAATTGTTTGAGAAAATATTGTATTTGTTGTTTGATTAGATACATTTGCTTTACACACTTGATATATACTATACTGTATGATGTGTTTGTATTTTAGGTTTTCTGAATAAATAGTTAGTGATTGAATGTTTGAAACACCTTAATTGTAATTGTGGCTTTGGCCACTGCTTTGAATACCTTTGTTTGACCAGATGAATATACAAATGGTTATTGGCAAACTGTGATACGAGGGACGTGTTTTGCTCAAACGTTTCCATGAACAATTAACGCAGCTTCATAAAGAGCAACATAGAACCATATGAAGTCCAAACACTGTAAATAAGCCATCAGATAAACCAATCAAAGAAGACACAACAACATAAGGCACACTGATTTATAAATAAGCACTTGCATGTGAAGGAGAGAGTAGTAGTGAGAGTGGTTTACAACTGATTAGACAGCACTCTAGAAAGGCTTGCTGCACTGCTGAATCACCCCACACCATACGATCCCAACACCATTAAGTGTGTTCCCCAGCCACTGTGAAGTCTCTGTTGTCACCCCCCCCCCCGCCATCTCCCTCACTCTCCCATTATGCCCCTCTCTATATCTCTCCCATTTTTCTCTCCCGCTCTCTTGCTTTCTCCTTCTCTCTCTCTCTCGCATTTCTCCCACTCTCTCTCTCTCTTTCTTTCTCTCTCTCTCTCCCTCTCCCTCTCTCACTCTCTCCCATTCATCTCCTCTCTCCCTCCCATTCATCTCTTCTCTCCCCCTCCCCCTCCATCCCACAGGTATCTGTTATAGAGTAGTACGTTGGTTTGGTGAATTCATACCCATTAAACTGTCATCCCACAAAGTCAAATCTGCATCTTCTGAATGTAGGGAGATGAGTTATCATGTCCAGACACTTCTATTCGACTATAGTTGGACATGGTTCATAAATCTGTTGTATCTTGTCCTCCAGAGTGACCTCTTTCAAATCGGTTTGACCTCCAGCAGAACGTGTATTTGTCCCCCCAGTGAAACAATGCACTAAGCCCCATGCTTAGCATCTGTATGTTAAACAAAAGCTCTGCTGCAGCTGCCCCCACTACTGCCGCTGACAGCCACATCACACCGGCCGCACTGACCTAATAGGCCCGTAGCGCTTCTACAAATGTCACAAAAACAAGAAATATCTAGCCATAAAGTACAGCACCTGTCATTTGGTGATTCCTGAACCAGCCATGGAAAGAGCATTTGATCAATACGTCCCTGTAGGGTCTGTCGTTAGCCACAGCAGTAACGATCACTGGCATTCCCGCTTGTACTCTGTGCCCTGTTTGTGCTTGATGTAATACTTTGAAAATACCTGCTTGAAATCCTTGTGGGCATTATGTGTTCAAAAATATGGTTTGTCTGTAGGAAAATCTAGCAAGAAAAGTTATATTTTGGTATATAATTACTGAATGCAAATGTGTTCCTATCAGTTAGGCTATTGGTTTGTCTTATTTCCAACTTCCAACTCTCCTATCTGATGTTTGAAGGATTGTTTGAACTGTACAGCCCCAAAGCAATGTCGGATGCAGTCATCCTGTAGTTCAGTGTCATTCAAACACAACCCAAGATTAGAATCGCTTGCTGATCTTCCATCTTCATCTAGAAACACGACACAGAGTCAGCGCTTGTGTTACAGTGCTCATACAAGCTTTGTTCTGTCATGCCCAACCTAAATGGGCAGCTTACCTCTGGCTTAAAGAAGGGTTTCCCTGTTTGTTGCCATAAACTACTGTGGTCACATTAGCGACTACAGCAGTGTTATCAATGTATAAACGGCATTGTCCTGCATTTTATCTGATTAAGCCTGATGATGTAATGATACATTGCTATTTCCAGAGGTGAATGTGTTTGTTTGTCTTTCTTTTGCATATTATTGTAATATAGCTCATGTTTGTTTGTAGTGTCATTCTAATATCACTGACTCAAAGACTATAATCTGACTGCATAAATAAATGACAGAATTGGTCCTCTTGTTATTCTTGTTAAGGTTAGAAGGCTTGCTTTAGTTAACTGAGTTACTAAAAACCTTATGATTTACAAAATTGGCTTTTGTGTTTCAGTTGTTCATTAATGAACCTGTATGTGACTTTTAAACAGTCAACGTAACTTATCGTTAGACCTTTTTAACGATTTTAATAATCATTAAAAGTATAGCTAAATCTTTAAATTAACAATTATAATCCTAATAGGAAGGGATGGTATGTGCCAAAATTTGGCAGAGGACGTCACATAAATTTGAGGCATCCAGCTACACCGATTACAGAAAAGAAAATCTCATTAATGGGGATATTATAGCCTACACGTATCTAATAGAAAACCCTGGTGTATCTACTAAAGAAAATCTATGTGCATACAAATCGAATATGATGACTCAAATCCAACCTTTTAAAGACATATCTGTCTTAGATCCATATGAACCCCATGGTATGTAAACATTTTTAACCAGGGAACATTTTTAGATCCCTGGCTTTTGGGATTAGCGCAGTCAACGGCACAACAAATCCTTGCCATCTTGATGGTTGCCTATCTGTTGTATGTGCTTTCTGCCCCCTGGTTGCGCTGTGTATCTGCTGTGACATTGCCCAAAATCTAAATCTAAATGACATGAAACCACCACTGAGCTGCCACCACACCCTCCGGTAGATGAATCAAATGAGACACCGATCTGAAGTCCCTCTCCCGTTGACCCCATTTGCACATTAATGGACTATGGTTCAATATGTGTTCCTGTCCAAGAGTGCAATGCTAGTTTATCAGCGACCACTACTCCTGCTCCCGCCCCAACAGAGGTTAACTGACCAGGGAAGTGTTCTTTGGCTTGCCCGCAGGGTCAACAGACCTGCATTTTCCTATTATCTCCAAGGCTCTGGTGACTTATTTTCCTCCATAAATATGGCACTGCCGTTGGTTGGGAGTTCACTGCAGGGCAACCATGGACAGCGTATCCACAAATCAACCCATTCCCATTCTGTGTCTTCACTCTGACATCCAACCTAAACCTCTCAGAGCGCTAGCCAACGCACTTTGACCCCTCACCTCGCACCTATTCCTATTCCAAGTCCCTATTGTTCACAGCTCTACTCTAGCCTCGGATGTGCATGTATGCATATCTTGGTTTACAGCCCATTTGGTGCAACAAAAATGATTTTAATACACACAGCGTCAATATCTGTGTACCTGTTTTTTGTCATGGAGGAATAAGCTGCCACTGCGCGGGATTGAGTTTGTTCCAACTGGTCATGGAATCGCAACAAGCAGGAATTAATGCGCGAGTGCAGACATAATCTGATCATCAATTCCACACTGAGCTGTTATTTTCACACTGGAACGGAATGACGAGAAGCTGCAACTGAAGTCTGGATTTGGGCAAAATCCAAACATTTAATCAGTCTCCCAGGCAGTGATCCTCTGTCCTATCGCTGCATTCAAATTTGTATGTTGTAATTATTTAGCTGATGCCGATTCTTCTGCTTTCAGCAGATAGAGTGGATGTTGATGGAGGAGTCCATGGACTCACTCAGTAGACTCACCAATTGCACCCAATAAGGAAAGGCTAAATAATAGCCGTTAATAGGCTAAATAATTAATGTTGGCTCTGGTGTCAATAATTAGACTATATTAAATTTTCTGTATCAGTAAACCCTGGTAGATTTGGCTTCATAAAAACATTTTTGGTTTGTCTATAGGCAAGAGTCTAGACTATATCCGAATAAAGCTGGATGACTATGAGATATAGGCTACAGCACAACACAAATACATGTAAAAGTAATTACAAGGACTCATGGACTAGATGCATCATATTTTCATTTGAATTGAATTGGTTTTAAACATTGTTGTTTTCCTTTCACACTACTCAGCCTTTACTAAGACGACTAGGATCATATAATACTACATGACGTTATGAATAGTAATAATGTATTGACTGTAAGCCCAGGCCCATAAGCTTTGCATATAAGAAATTTGAAGTACAATGCTTTCAATTGAAATAAGATTGTATGGATGAAATATGTATATATAATGTAATGTAGGATTGGACAGTAATTGAAATAATGTAAACTTTGAAATACAAAGCGCACTTGATTGATAACTTGCTAAGGGGAATCGCAGTCTTGGTTCTTGATAACCAGTTTAAAAGTAGTGTAAATTAATTACACGCTGCTTGTTGGTTTTAAACTCAGTTGACATTTAACCGCACCAAAAGGTCCCAAGAGGGGTAATTTGCCTAAACGGCTGTTGGCTTCTGCAGCCCTTCATTCTTGAAGAGTCTCACCGTGCGTAAATTGATAATTATTTTGGCACACGGCCCCACAATTGCATTCATTGGTTATTTAAAAAATCGGAACCACCAAAATCACAACAATGCTAAATAGCTTACACGTTGATGTGTTGCAAGTGCTATTCGTGTGTTGATCATTAAAAACACAGGGCGTACAAACATGCGTAATTCTGGCGCACATCGCCTTAACTATTCCGCCAAACGTTGTAACTTACCTGTCGACACTGATGACACAGAGGGTCATGATGGAGGCAGTGCAGCACATTACATCCATTCCAATAAATATATTGCAGAACACTTCTCCAAAAAGCCATTTGCCGCCTGTTAGGTCTGTCACTATTACGAACGGCATTACAACTATGGCCACGGATAGGTCCGCAACTGCTAAGGACACTAGAAGGTAGTTTGAAGGTTGTCTTAGTTTCTTTACAACGCACACTGCTATTACCACCAATGTGTTTCCCATCACTGTGATCGCCGTTATGATCGCCAACATCACACCGATAATCATCTTCTCCGGCCGGCCGAAATCCAGCAACTGCTCGCCGCAAGACTCGTTCCACATGGCTGTGGGACTAATAGTGACAGGGACGTTATACCAACGCTGCACGGTGCCATTGATAACTTCGGCGATATTCTCTTTATTGTGAAAAGTGAGTTCGATGCCCGACGTATTGAACATCACGCCAATAGTATCCTGATAGTAATGCGCAGTACTCCTCGCCGGTTCATTCCATTTACGCGCATCATTTGATCACCGAGGATCGGATTTTGGGTCCGTTGTGTTTGTCCTATTCTTGGCTGGCTTTTCCTTTGCATTGAAGGTCTGTGTAGTTGCGTAAACGCTCACCATCCCAGCGTTCCGCTCGAAGACTTTAAAGAGATTTATTTTTAGCCCTGAAATCGTCGACGTCCTACACGGCGGCTCGATCCACGGCCCCGAAAGTGTGGTTACAACATTTTACATCCAATGTCCAATATCCAATGTTGAAAAGAAGCCTGTATTGTCGTTCATGCTGATTTCAATATTCCAAATTGGGTTATGGCACAGGTACGCGCAGTGCTCTGTAGTCAGATAACCGCCTAACGCACTAACCTACCACACACAATATAGAAACCAGGAACCGTCCGCGGAATAACTTTCAGGATATGTGCGGGGGGGGGGGGGGGGGGGGGGGGGGGGGGGGGGAGTGTAACAGGGCGGTGGCCATGTGTTTATGGAATGGGAGAAGAGATAATCCAATTAGAGATAAACAAATTCCAATTAAGTGTGATACATTATTGGTTAAAACTTCAATTCGAAATTTAATTCGAATACGTCCACTAAATCCAACCAGTTCATATTATATCTGGCCAATGAGATGACCAGATGACTAAATGACCAGTGGGCCTAGCAGTCCGTTTTTTTCCTTATCTGAAATGGTATATGAGTTTATGTTCATTGTGCTGACACAATCGAAAGGATAAGTCAGCTGTTTATAAATAGATTCACACAACTTTCAAAAGCTACAAAATCACTGAACTGATGACCCATTTACTCGCTGTTATTTGGCAAAGAACTGCAGCGGTCTCACTCCCCACATAATACGCTCATCCATTCAGACTTTTGCTCGGATGCCACTCGATGAATGTGGCGCACATCCATTGAGTGGCATCCTGAAGCAATTACATCTATTCAAAAGAGGAGGGGTGATAAATACATTCAGTTTATATTTAGAGCAAAGGGGAATAGTGAGTATAGTAATAATGAGTGCTTATAGGGTGCAGTGTAATTGGACATGGATGATTGCTTGTGTCGTCCTCCTCATCCTCCTCATCATCTTCATCATCCTCTTCATACTCATCATCTTCATATTTATCATCTTCATCATCCTCATTAATATCATCGTCACCACCACCATCATCATCATCACCGCCGTCTTACTCATCAAGGCAGGAACAGCTGGAGCATGCCTCCCCTCTAGCGCTGGAAAGGCCATCTCTGTTTGCAAGCCCTCCCTCGGTGCGCTCACATCACTAAATCCTCCATCCCAGTCTCCTTGGCCTTTCTCCCACCTCCACCGTTACCTGGGACGCCGTCTGTCGCCGCCTCTACCTGACTGACAGATGGCTAGTGATGACAGCTCACATCAGATGTGGACTGTGGTCGCCGGCTGCCAGCAAGCCTGACAGTGGTATTGTTCCTCCCCCACCCCCACACACACTGTGGAAGTACAGCAGATACATTAGAGACATCACACAGCACGGTCATGGTGGAGAGAGCGACGTCCCCCACACCCACCCCCAGTCTCGTGACGGTCTGATGCAACCACTCGGGCTCCTGCCAAACCATGTGTCAGCTTGGGCTTTAGGATACTGTTAACCTGATGCGGGGATTACAGTACAACCCTGCTCTGGGAACCGGTGACTGTAGGAGATAGTGAGGCTGTGAGAGAGAGAGAGAGAGAGAGAGAGAGAGAGAGAGAGAGAGAGAGAGAGAGAGAGAGAGAGAGAGAGAGAGAGAGAGAGAGAGAGAGAGAGAGAGAGAGAGAGAGCGAGAGAGAGAGAGACGGAGAGAGAGAGAGAGAGAAGGCAGAAGCGCTCTTTGAACTGGTGAGTTTGAGATGAAGAGGCCTTGTTGATCAACGGGTGAATCTCCAGAGACCTGGTTTGATTCCCCGCTTGGGAATCCATGTCCTGCATGTTTTCTTTGTGTTTTTGTGGCTTTCATAACGGTAACTAACTATAACTATGGGTTTGTCCAAGCCTAAACAAATACATTAAAAAAGACATATTAAACCAATTGAAGACTGTTGAATAGACATGTCTCCAATACAGTAATGTTGTCATTGAAACACTGATCCATGTGTGTCTCCAAGGAAATTAATAGATCCTATCAGTATCATTCATGACTGTGTCTCTAGTCTTATGTATGTCTTTCTTCATGGGAAGCCCGGGAGCCATCTGCAGTGAAGGTGACATAAGGTTGTTTACTTTAATATGCCCTGTGAGACCATGCTAAATCAATTTGTTAGACTAGACATGACTAGATGGTCAATAAGAGTTTAGAGCCAATTTTAAGCCCATTATGATAAATTGGTGTAATTGCTGTCTCCTTTGCATAACAAGAGTCATCTGATTGTTCTTTAGAACCCATTGGTCATTTATGTCAATTTGTGATTCTGCTTTCTCAAAGATGCAGGGATGTACACATTGACTGTTGTAATTACCCAGGCAGGTAATGGAGTATTTGAATAGATGAGCAAAAGAAGAGGTACAGAAAAACCAAGGATCACAGATTGATTAATCAAACTGACATAGGAGTAAGGGTGGACTTTCAATAATGAATAGGATCAACCTGTCACTGGAACATTCAACTTGAGACCAGATCCAAAAACAATCTGAATCTGTTTTCTTTCATGAATAGATTAATTTGTACCTTTTGGATAATCTAGTGAAATATATTCCATGTATGGGCATCTTTTGCACTTCCCTCCAACTAGTGCAAGCATAGTGAGTTTATATTAAAATAAAAAAGACCACACTAGAACAGAATTATATCAATTATCTTGGATGTGAAGAAAAGCAGTAAAACTAAAAACGAATATGTCAGTACATTTTACATTTTGTCCGAAATGAATTAAAGTTGAGGCCTATGAATAATCTAATTATTGGTAGTCTAATACTTGCAGATTCCTTCAAATACTTTACCCAAAGACTTAGCCCTTGACTCAAATGACTGTTGGAGTATTTTTTCTCCAGGAGAATCTTTACAGAGGCAGTAAACCATAGAAAAGCTCTTGTGATTCTCCTTAATTCCCCTTAAATCTTGGGCTTGTAAGTCCTTGTCACATGATCTCAAACATATTACCATGGAAACTAAATGTGTTTTGATAGGATTGGGATTCAGCTACAAAGGATGCAGTTATGAGTCATATTTTAAAAACATACACTGGAAAATCAAAATACACCAATGTTTTTTTTAACGATAAATAACAATAACATCATTGTTGGAAGGTCTTCAAACACATGAATCCAGTATGTATTTGACGAGAAGACATATCATTTTACTTTCTAATGTCAAAGTAGAATTAACAGTAGTAGTTCATCGTCTTTAAACAGGCACACCTGTTTAAACAGTAGGCGTCCAGTGCAAATATTGTTTATTAATCACAAACATGCATTTTGTTGACCTAATGACCTATTCACTCAGGTCACGTCACCTACATATACACTTCAGGGTGTATTGGAGATCATAAAAAACACACATAAAGGGGTTGGACTTGCCAATAAGTGGATAAAGCAAATACTGTTAACTCATAGATGTATTTGTACTTTCAGAGTAGGCTATTCATCAAGGTATTGTTTAGATGTAAAAAGTATTTAAATACTATTATGTGCACACTAGACGTTGCAATAAGAATCTACAGATTTAACAGAGCAGTTTATAGACGTTGGTCATCTGTATTTTTAAGAGGAGGGATTTATTATTTGTATGTATTCTCTGTCTTGTAGACAGAGCAGCCTTATGAAGAAAGAAAAAAAGGCTCAGTGTGCCAAAATACATTTGGTAGTTCATTGATTGTTCATTGCAACCATGGTTACATCAGCACTGAATGGCAGGATTTTCATTTGTTCCTCCTTGCTCATTAGTAATATTGATAACTATCAGTAAAACAGGACTGTAGGGTTTCATTTGAAACATAATTTGGTGTCTCTACCCTTTTGTGTAAAAACGATTAAATCTCCCGCAATTTGTTGGCTAGGTACTATGATTACATTATTTCTCTTTTGTTCTCGAGAAAATGTGCAGGCTGGAAAATGCAGCCATCTATGATATGACTCGAAGATCATTACTAGAAAATGTGTCTGATACAGAGAAAAGAGGCTGAGAAAGAGTGGACAAAACGAGGAGAAGATAGAAAAAAAGAATATTTTCTGGAACATTGACTTAATTACTCTTGTCACAACCAGGTGTAGGGGGAAAATCGGCAACTTAATGCTTTTGGGAGTATGTCGGTGATTACCTCAAGGCCTGGAGCCGGTCTAAGGCTAATTGCTAATGTGTCTAACCAGTGACCTGAAAACCAAAGTTGAGTTTGCCTTCAGATCATAAAAGAACTCTGGAGAACTTTCATTGCAATGTTACGCTCTGCACGCTTTATGAAATCAGTTTATAGTAAAGTACATTAAATTGGCATAACGTACTGTAATGTATATATAAATAGATACTGAGTGTTGTGGAGCTAAGTTTATGTAGATAAGCAGGGCTATTTAAAAAGCAAGGCAATGAAAGGTGAGAATGATGTGTTTCGAAGAGTATAACTGTACGTCATCAGGGACTTTTTACCGGATGTCAAAGAGTTAGCGCTCTGTACGACCCTCATCCAAGTGCGTGCGTGCTACGTTGGAAAAGCAATTGCTGCAAGGCAAACGGGTCTTAAATTGGTGTGCTTGTTAATCCTGGACGATAGTTGTGTTCCACAGCAGCCTGTGGGGCGGAACAAAGTGGTAAATCCTGTCAGTGATTAAAGACCTCTATAGCTGACCACACCTTTATTGAGGACGATAGGGCCTCTGAAAGCCAAGGCGCTGAATGGCCCCTGCACGTCCAAAAAACGTTATCCGTTGCTGTGTTATCCATTTAATAAGCTGTCCCCATAGATGTATACGATTCACCCAGATGGTTTTAATTCACAGTGTGATACATAATTGTTATTTTCTACCCCCACGGCGGGATTATACAGAGACAATTTTATAATCCTCAATTAAATGTACAATAAGTGAATTAAATGTAAAAGATGCTTGTGGGATGCAAAGCAGCAGCCAAAAAAAGATCATGTCAGAGACCAGGTGACACTAAGCAAGCGTGAATAATTAAAAGCTTTGGCTTTGACGCGGCTGGAATGTGACATCAGTCATTCAAATGCAGTTCCTATCAAGTCCTAAATGGCTGCACCAAACATATGCAAAAACTAAATCTACATCCAATTGTGCCTTTTGAGTTACAGTGAAACTCGGTAATTAAATAAGAAATCCCTAAAACACCACTGGTTTAGGTCTCAACATATTTATGCAATATCTGAACTGTCTATTTTGTAGAGTTCTCCACAGCATAAAGAGTGACATAACAAGATGCCTGAGCAACAGTCTTTGGTTGTGGGAATACCAATCACATAGAGGGTATGAACTATGATACAAGTTTGACAGAGACACATGATTCAAAAGGAGTAACAGCACAGCTGAACTCTCCATATAATTCCCTAGATCTCAAACATATACCTAACTATCCAAGTATAGATAAACAAAAAACAACAATAATCGTGTACATAATAAATAAACACAACATAACTCTCAAAGTAAAACGGTTAGTCTGTTTGCTTATGCCAACCCTAACCCACTTAGGTCCTTGCATCCGCTTGAGGGACTTATTAGATGCAATAAAGAGATGTATTGTGATGGATTGTTCCGTTGTGAGAGAGTGAAACACCTGGTGGAGATAAACCCAGGTCGCGATAAGGCCTGGATTGCCCTGTGTGTCACTTCATTAGCAGTCAGTTGCATGAGGCATGACACTGATAGAGTAGATATCCTGCAACACTGGTGCCTCTATTAGTATGTTGTCTTTTATTTTTTAATAGACTAAAGACTCTGTAGGACAAAGGACACACAAATTGTTTAGTCCATTTCTTTCTCACTTTTGTATTGCAATGGTAACTTTAATTTGTCACACCATATATGTCCATGGGTTACATGTTGTGACGTCATGAGAGGCAGGGTCATTGAGGATTGCTACGTTCCTTCCTGCAATTCAAGATGGTTCCAATGAACAAACTACAATCCCCAGGAGCAGCCCGACAGGAAGGGTCTGATTAGGATCCAGGTGGCCTGGATAAAGCAACCAAGGCCTCGCTTGGGGAGAAGAGAGATGGGAAGATAATGTTGGTGTGATGGAAGATATCAGACTTTGATGATAGCTGACTTTTGTGGTATTAGATAGGCAGTTTATTCTTCCCTTGCATTTTGAGGCAACCTGTACAGTTTCTGTTGTATGAATGAAACAGGCTTTGCTACTTTTTCCTTTTTCACAAAAACCGGCATTTTCTGGTCACCCACATTATAGGACACTAAGATGAGCAACCAGCCTCCCATAACGTCAGTGTATTTGACAAAGTGGTATGTGATTCATCTATCTATCTGTCTATCTATTGCTCTATAGCCAGCTATATATTGAACTTTCTTTTTATCTTCCCCTCTGTCTCTATTAATCTGTCTATCTATTTATCTATCTATGGCATCTTTATATCTTTATCAACCTCTATTCATATATTTATCTATCCATCTGTCTATCCCTCTAGGCATCTATCTATCTGTCTCTATCTATCTAAATCTACTGAATCTCTCTATCTATATATCTATCTATCTATCTATCTATCTATCTATCTATCTATCTATCTATCTATCTATCTATCTACTGCATCATTCTCTCTTTATCTCTCAAGTCAATGTTGTTCAATTCAAATGTATCACATTTATGGGCATGGTAAAGAAAATAATTATGAGATAAACAAAATTAAAAGTCCAAAATATAATACAATAACCATCTAAAACATATAGGCATACAGTGTATACATCTAAAAAATTTATAATGCATGTTGTATCTCTCTCTCTCTTTCTCTGAGTGATGTAAAATAGTATTATTAAAATATAATAACAGTTAAAGAACTAGTAGAGTAGAAAACATAGATAATGGTCGGGAGTGAGTTAATCAAACTATTTCCCGTAGATGGATGACAAGCCTTTACCTATCTCTGTAGACACTATTGACTGTATATTGTAGGCTACATGCACAATATAACATACAGAGATATAAAAGGTAGAATACGCAATATTATAAAAACATATTAGACAAGTAATATAATAATGTAATATACTGTAAGCATATAAAGTTGTTAAAAGGTTTTGTGCAGGATGTGTGGGAAATTTTTGTGTGCAGTAGTGCAATAGTAGCTTAATATTGTTGCGACCCTGCAGGACTAAAATGGGAGACTCTTTGGGAGTTCATGGGGGGGAAGATGTTGCCCTAGTTCAGCTGATAGCTCAGGTTCAGAAAAGGGGAGGGGGCTGAGAAGGGAACGGAGAGTGGGAGGGAAAACGAGGAGGGACAACGAGAAAAAGCATGAAGAGAGACACCTCGAAAGTTACCCCCAATTATTATCTAACTAGCTAGTTTCGGCTACCAGCCTTTTTGTTGTTTTGGGCACTCTTCCAACCCTGTTATTAGCCTGTATTTTAGGGTAATAAACCTGGTTCTCCGGTTAAACTTCAGCCATCGTCTCCTCATCATTCAGCTAGCTCGACAACACCATGGCTGCGACCACAGCAGCTGTAGCTGGCTGCTTTCAGTCGCAACAAAAAGCATACTTTATCAGTTAACATCTTATTGAACAGAATACATATACAGGGTCAGTAAAATAAAAACATAGGCCTACATAAAATAATATATAGCTTTGATATAAACTGCTCAAAAAATAAAGGGAACACTAAAATAACACATCCTCGATCTGAATGAATGAAATAATCTTATTAAAAACTTTTTTCTTTACATAGTTGAATGTGCTGACAACAAAATCCCACAAAAATTATCAATGGAAATCAAATTTATCAACCCATGGAGGTCTGGATTTGGAGTCACACTCACAATTAAAGTGGAAAACCACACTACAGGCTGATCCAACTTTGATGTAATGTCCTTAAAACAAGTCAAAATGAGGCTCAGTAGTGTGTGTGGCCTCCACGTGCCTGTATGACCTCCCTACAACGCCTGGGCATGCTCCTGATGAGGTGGCGGATGGTCTCCTGAGGGATCTCCTCCCAGACCTGGACTAAAGCATCCGCCAACTCCTGGACAGTCTGTGGTGCAACGTGGCGTTGGTGGATGGAGCGAGACATGATGTCCCAGATGTGCGCAATTGGATTCAGGTCTGGGGAACGGGCGGGCCAGTCCATAGCATCAATGCCTTCCTCTTGCAGGAACTGCTGACACACTCCAGCCAGATGAGGTCTAGCATTGTCTTGCATTAGGAGGAACCCAGGGCCAACCGCACCAGCATATGGTCTCACAAGGGGTCTGAGGATCTCATCTCGGTACCTAATGGCAGTCAGGCTACCTCTGGCGAGCACATGGAGGGCTGTGCGGCCCCCCAAAGAAATGCCACCCCACACCATGACTGACCCACCGCCAAACCGGTCATGCTAGAGGATGTTGCAGGCAGCACAACGTTCTCCACGGCGTCTCCAGACTCTGTCACGTCTGTCACATGTGCTCAGTGTGAACCTGCTTTCATCTGTGAAGAGCACAGGGCGCCAGTGGCGAATTTGTCAATCTTGGTGTTCTCTGGCAAATGCCAAACGTCCTGCACGGTGTTAGGCTGTAAGCACAATCCCCACCTGTGGACGTCAGGCCCTCATACCACCCTCATGGAGTCTGTTTCTGACCGTTTGAGCAGACACATGCACATTTGTGGCCTGCTGGAGGTCATTTTGCAGGGCTCTGGCAGTGCTCCTCCTTGCACAAAGGCGGAGGTAGCGGTCCTGCTGCTGGGTTGTTGCCCTCCTACGGCCTCCTCCACGTCTCCTGATGTACTGGCCTGTCTCCTGGTAGCGCCTCCATGCTCTGGACACTACGCTGACAGACACAGCAAACCTTCTTGCCACAGCTCGCATTGATGTGCCATCCTGGATGAGCTGCACTACCTGAGTCACTTGTGTGGGTTGTAGACTCCGTCTCATGCTACCACTAGAGTGAAAGCACCGCCAGCATTCAAAAGTGACCAAAACATCAGCCAGGAAGCATAGGAACTGAGAAGTGGTCTGTGGTCACCACCTGCAGAACCACTCCTTTATTGGGGGTGTCTTGCTAATTGCGTATAATTTCCACCTGTTGTCTATTCCATTTGCACAACAGCATGTGACATTTATTGTCAATCAGTGTTGCTTCCTAAGTGGACAATTTGATTTCACAGAAGTGTGATTGACTTGGAGTTACATTGTGTTGTTTAAGTGTTCCCTTTATTTTTTTGAGCAGTATATATAGGCCAGCAGCCAGCCAACACAGCGACCAAAAGCAGCCAGCCAAGCGACCAACACAGCGACGTCGCTGGTCACTAACGGAGCAGTTTTTTTTAAGTAGTTGCAGGTAATACTTGAGCCACTAGGGGGCGACGTTGTAGTAAAGGCGACCCTTCGCAATGCTTTGATCATATAAGATTGACAGGTGAAAAAAACCAATAGGCTCACCTTCCGTCCTAATTTAGAAAAATACCCAATAAGTGAAAAGCAAGGTAACTGTCCGTGTTTCTTAACAGTATTACCGCCGCCTTCGAGCAAGGGCAAAAATATATACTTTGAATACGGTGTATCTAAGCTATAATAATTTTTCTCCAAGCCGAAATACATATTCGAAGGTGCGTTAAGTCATAAGTCGATAAAGTCGAATGAGCTGCTAAGGTTGGTGCATTGTGTGATCATGCCACGTGTTAAATTCGTTGTTTAACCAGGAAGCTACAACTCAGACAAAGAAAGAACCGTTATCTTTCAAGGTTTTAAATTACTTTTAGCCATGAAAAACATACTCGATATCTAGAAAATCCGTACTGATCTCATTGGCCTCCGGACGTGCTCGGAAATTAGCGTCGTTAGCGCTATCTTATGTCTGGTGTAACGTTACCTTGTAGTTCGGTAAAACGTGTCCGTCATAAAATAATATAAAACATAGACCAGCCTTCTGTTTCGAACTAGTCACCTGTTTTGTTTTCCTTCCACACAGAAAGCGAACATAACTCCACCAAATTGACTGAAGAATGGACCCTACCAAGCCACCTACGCCCAGTTTCCCGGGTGGGATGAGAATGCCCTTGCTCTCGCAACAGGCGCTGGGACGCGGGCTGAAGCCTGAAGACCAGGCCGCAGGACGGGGTAGAGGTCAACCGTTCTCCACAGGGGGTATCGGTGTAGGGCGAGGTTTCATTACTCCTGGTGGTGCATCGCCTATGCAGTTTGGCCGAGGAGCAGCAATGCTCCCCACCAGAGAACCTTATGCTAGCGGAATGCCCACGACCCAGGACCGAGTAGGGTTCGGCCTGGCGAGAGGCATGCGGTTCTCTGTAGCAGAACCTAAGGTAGGAACTGCAGCAGAACCGCCCAGTCTGCCGGGCTTGGAGCCACAATCTGAGCATGGACAATCGTCTGGACCTGTGATGCTGGATAGAACAGAGAAAAAGCCTGAGACTGTGTCCCAAGGAGAAGTGACAGCCAGAACGGTTAGTACTGAGATTTAACGAATACGTTTATATTAAGGAAAATGTACCTGGATGCATGCTTTTCACTGATTAACGTTCCATCTCTGTGTCTTCACAGTTTGACCCGCCCAGTCACGGCTCCTCTCTGGTGTCCATGTTTCGGGGGATGGGCCTGGAACCCTCCAATGCATTGTGGGGACGAGGACAGCCAGTGGGTCGGTATTAATTATAAACTGTACTGGTGAAGTCGTTTAGATTAAAGTTTGGGCAATTTGGTATTTGCCTACCCTACCTAACAAATTACCTTTTGGCAATTTGTCATTCTAAAGTTGGAGTTGTGAGACCAGGCTAATACTAATTGGCCCAGCACCTTGGAAACATGGGTTAAAATATTACAATGTTTCCTGTTGTAACGTGTATATAAATCTAAGTAAGAATGAAAGAAGAAATGTTGAACCTTAGATTGAGTGACAGACTATAGGCCTGAAGATAAACCATGACATAATCTCTGCAAATGTTGGTCATTATGAAACCATATTTCTTGTAGGACGGATGGCAGCTGGAGACGCAACCGCAGAATTGAATCTGCCACCAGGCAAAGCGGGGGTCCTCGCTAGCCCAGGGACGCATGGAAAACCACAGCACAACACAGGCACAGTCAGCAGGTAGGACCCGTGGCTCGTGATGGTATATATGTACATACAGGGTCTATAATTAATACCTGCCACCAGCCAAATTCGATCTGATTCGACCTTTTGGCAGGCAAAAAACACAAAATACTGTGTTGCATATTTGAGCAATTGGTTGGTTAGTCGATTTTCTTCATTTTGGTAGGTACAAATATCAAAATTTTTAGTTGAATTTCGACCTAACACACTCCCACACAGAAGTAAATAGTAACCCAGCCTTAGAGGCATAGGACCACAGGTGTATCTGGTGGGAGTGGTAGTAAATAAAAGTTGGTAAAAGGTTTTAATGCCAACTCGTGTGATTAATAAGACTATTTGGGGTGTAGACAATAAGGAGTTTTTAAACTTGTGTTTAATGGGATTTAATACATTTACTTCATTTGAGCTTTGTTAGAAATGGTGGGGGTGTTAATATCAAGTTAACAGGGCCTATCATACTGTGAAGTGTGATTTAGCGCACAACGCCTACAAACCTATTGCTCTGCTACTCTACGGCTGTGTAGTGATGGAGCACACACTGAGCTCCCTATAAGTTGCACACATTTGTTTTATAGAGTACGAGTTTTAGCAAAGTTCTTTTTGTATATATATATATATATATATATATATATATATATTTATTTTTTTATAAAAAAAAAAAGGGTATTTGAGAATATCCGTGAAACTCAAACGTCTTGACCTATTTCAGCCTCCTTGGCCGTGGCCTGCCCACCCATACGATGATGCAGGCCATTGGACGGGCTACGATGCCTCACCTGGGGAGAGGATCCTCTGTTGTTCCCTCTCTTCCTCAGGGCCACCTGAGTCCTGCTGCCTCCACCACAGTTAGTCTGCCCACACCCCCTCCCAGCCCCTCTGCAGGTAGGGAACAGAAATTATTCACCACTTGATTCACCGTCATATGAGGCAACCGAAGCCTTTGTAAGTCAGAGTTGTTTGTCACACAGCACTGTAAAAATAGGTGGAGGCGTTAGGTGTTTTTTGTAATAATGATATTTACTTTAATTATACATAAAATTTGTGTCACTTATTCAATACAGTTATATTTCCTTTCATGCTGATTGCACATGTAACATCTTTTATTATTCATTACGTAAGTTTCTAAAATATAATATATTGATTTGGTTCTTTGTATACATTTACTTCATTAGTTAGTACATTTTTGCAATCTTTTATTTAATGTGTGTTATTGATCACAAAAATGGATATTGTGACATTTATGATAAAAGGGTTGGTTACCAGTTATCATTATGTATTTTATGTAGGTTTTCCAACCCTATACAAAATACTGTTGTTTTTCTTTACCCATAGAAACTATGCAGTCTCCATCTCCTCAACAATCTCCAGATCACCCTATCGGCACTCCAACCAAAGTCCCTCTTACAATGGAGGCAACACGGTACTAAGAACTTAACTTTCAAGGGTGTTATATGTGGATAGAAATATATAAACACTATATTGCCTTTTGTTTGGTTTAGAAATGTGTTTCTGGTGCTTGGTGCTAATGCTTGTATATGTTTGTTTTCTCTGAATGTTCTTTGTGTTGGAATGGGTCCCATTTAAATCAACTTGCCATGCCTTCTCTTTGATTTTGTGCTGTTAACTTCATGTCCTCCATGTTACTTTTCTCCCCGGCAGAGAGCCGCTAAACAAGGCGGGTACCAAAGGACACCCCCTAACAATAGGATCAAACCACATCTCCATCGCCCTCAAGAACGAGGCTGTGTACCAATACCATGTTACATTTGTGTAAGTATATGATATAGCTGATGGAAGTATAAGGAATACAATTCAGTGTTTCCCCTAAATAACAAATTCCAGCAGCAGTACTGAGGTGTGTGTGGTGCACTGTGTTGACGTGCACAGTGCTGTTGTGCCTGTGCACGGTTCTGTTGTGCACGATGCTGTTGTACTCGTGCAAGGTGCTGTTGTACTCGTGCAAGGTGCTGATGTACTCGTGCAAGGTGCTGATGTGCACGGTACTGACAGTGTCCGGAGAGCAGAATGGTTTTAGTGTGATAACTGATTCCAGTATGGCTTTGGTGCTCTTCTACAGAGATAATCTAAAACAAGGATTTAACAATATAACATAACAAGAAATGGCATGCGAGAGCCAGGGCTCTCAACTCACTTGTTTCACCATCCACCCGGAACCATCCCCAAATACAATCTCAGCATTCTAAAAAGTCTAAATTAAATTTTCTTATCTAAAACTCACCCTGCAGAAAAAGGTTGGTGCCTTCTCTTTTTTTGTTAATTGGTAGTCTGTATTTCTGTCACATTTCTCAGGCCAAAAATTGAGTCAACGGCGATGCGGTTCGCTATGATGAAAAGTCACCGCCCGACCACCGGAGAAGTTGTGGCTTTTGATGGCTCAATCCTCTACCTACCGATCAAGTTGAAGGATGTGAGTGACTACCAATGAAAGAAGGCATAAATAGCAACAGTCCGTCATGAGCTACCTGCACCTAAGTGATGTCTTAAATGTACTTGCTGTGACTGAAAAGGCAAAGAAAACAAGATTGTTAGTGATATAATCGTCCAAAACATCATTCATGAACCTAATAGGGAATGTTACTTGATGAACGACTCAAAGCGATTCATTGTCTTATCACCATGACCGTAACTTCCTGACGCTTGACTTCTCTCGTCTGTACGCAGGTGGTGCTCCTGAAGAGCGAACGGCGGACCGACAACCAGGAAATAGAGATCAAGATACAGATGACCAAGATCCTGCCACCGTACTCGGATCTCTGCATTCCCTTCTACAACGTGGTGCTCAGGAGGTACCAGAGCAGTGTGGCTCGGCCGATGGGAACAAATATAGGAGCAGTCAAATATAGCTGCGTGGAGATGCATTATGGTTATTTTCATGTCTCAACACCTTTTGATGAGCATTTCTGACTTGCTTTAAAGGAAAATTAAGTTAGAATTTGTCAGTTATATCATAAATGTAATTTCAGGCAGAAAAGACCACCAGTAGCTCGAGATAGAGCAGGTCTTCTGGCAACCGTGTAGTGATGATCAATGTGCGATAGAAGGGGTTAATATGTGTGTGTAAATGGTTTCCATGTGAAGCATTCAGTATTTTGAGTGGTCACGGAGGTGATTAAAAAAAGTATATAAATGCTGGGTTAGAACCCCAGTTAAACCCATTTCCCATGGGTACGGATGATTTAAAGCTATGGTTACAGCCAAGTAGTGATGTCATAGTAGACTGCATATTGTTATATCGGGCAGCTGACAATGACATTTTAAAATATTTTTGGAATTTTGTTAGATATCTACTCATAATTCATAAAAATAGAAAATTGCTTGGCAGTTGCTCATTATCTGTGATGGAAGATGGGGCCTAACTGCAGCCAGTTCAGTTGTTAATTTGACATGTTTGGCTTTGTGTGTGAGTGAATGAGTGATCTTAGGTTTCAGAAAGCTTGCATAGTCGTTAGCTTGTAGTGAATAAACTCATACATTGATTCCCATCTCCAGGGATCACTCTTTTGTTTAAAAATAATTTTTGGAGACCGGAAGGTGTGCTAAAGGTCAATCGAGGACACATTTGATGTAAACATTGTCTTAAACTGTCACAAATTGCACTCCCTCTGTAGCATCATTTTAAAACTGTTTCCAGCTGGAGGCAGAGCGTCTTAATAATAGTTTTCCTCTAAATTGAATAAGCCAAGCACTTAAGAAGGAAATGATTGTATGCATGTCATATGTCGACCATCCAGACAAAGACACTTAAAAACATTCACGTCTTATTTTCTGCTCGCTTGTGTCTCCAACTGAAGGATCATGAAAATGGTGGGTCTGAAGCTCGTTGGCCACAATCATTACGACCCACAAAGTGCCATCATGCTGGGAAAATATCGGTGAGTTTCTCTCTAATGGCCGTGGAGACAGCCCAGAACCATTGTCTATAAAACGGTTGTGTGTGTGTGAGGCGGCAGGCTGCAGGTGTGGCCTGGCTACGCGACCAGCATCAAGAGAACGGACGGCGGTCTGTTCCTGTCGGTGGACGTGACCCACAAAGTGCTGAGGAACGACTCGGTCCTGAATACCATGTGAGTTCACTCTTCAAAACATCCTGTAACAGCACATGTAACGATTGGTAACCGCATATGTAGTAACAATGGGTACCGAACATGGATTAGCAATGAGTAACCAAACATGTAGTAACAATGAGTACCGAACATGGATTAGCAATGAGTAACCAAACATGTAGTAACAATGAGTACCGAACATGGATTAGCAATGAGTAACCAAACATGTAGTAACAATGAGTACCGAACATGGATTAGCAATGAGTAACCAAACATGTAGTAACAATGAGTACCGAACATGGATTAGCAATGAGTAACCAAACATTTAGTAACGCATAAATGAACATGTAGTAACAATGAGTCACATGTAGTTATATTACGCAACCGTAAATGTAGTAACGCTGAATAACAGCACATATAGTAACAGCACGTGTAGATGGCAGAATCCCAAGTAAACACAACACTACCACACCCCAATGTCTTGTCGTCTAGAAATACAGATGTTGTGTTATCTTTCCTTGTGTTTAGTATGCAACAAATCAGGAAAGTATTAGGGCTGACGCCTTCTGGTCGGTTATGTCGATGTGTCCTTGTCTGACCAAATTCTCATTGGTCGGACAATCAATGTTGTTACTTGTTAAGGAGAAAAGCACTTCTTAATCCATTATTTTCGGGGCTGGAGGGACAGATGCAGACCGATGTTTTTTATCTTTGAAGGATAGGCTATACTGTGTTAGAAATAACATTGATTATGAATACAAATTATATTCAAATAAATTTTACCTAACAAATGTTTGTTCGAGTAATCGTATGGTTTAATAGACTATAAGACAGGAAGAACATCCTCCTTTTGGAACTTGCCCAGCCCATTGGAGACTACTAGTCCTAACTCACTGAACATTTACTCTGCTCAAAACTTATTGACACCAAGTCAAGAAGTTTTTTAAAAAAAGGAGGAGAAAAAGTTGCAATGTTCCATCAACTTTTGTGTTTAACACTCGATAGCCTTTGCTTGTAAACATAAGAATTGGCACGCGTCGCAGCGCCATCCATTGCGACCCATTATATTAAACACAGAACGAGACTTAAAATCAAATCTTCTGACGTGTTGTCCTTTCTGCTATGCGACGCTGTGCTCCGTGGCTTGTCTGCTGTGAGAACCGCTTAATATAGAAGCTCTCCCGTATCGAGTCGGACTCAAACCAAGAGTGGATCTGAAAGCCACTCCCTTCCTACAAATAGCACTTACTTGATTTTTAGGCTACCAGGTAGAGTGCACTGAGGCTGATTTAGTTAATGTAGAGATAACTAAGAAATCACCCATGGACCAATCGATCAGCCAACCAAGATATGTAACATGTTCATACAAGTTTTAACAAGGAGCATGTCAATACTACCCCTTCCATACAAAACTAGGATTGAGATAGCTATGATAAAGTGCAGCTGGACCATTTCGCCGAATTGTCTTGTTTCATAGATAAATCACAAGCGCTAGAAATATAAATGTTTTAATTCCGCTTGTCCTATGCATTTGCTTAGAAGAGATGTGTAATATACATTTAGACACCTCTCTAAGTCATCATGGGCTAGGCTTGCAATGGGCAGAGAGCGATCTGGCTTTACCTTTCAGATCATTCAGATCACTCTGTGACCTTTGAGTGGTTGAGGAGTGCAGTGCCCGGTAATTGAATGAATCGTGGGATATGCTGCTACATGAAGAAAATGCTGTAGGAAGATAGATGGATGGATATGTACTTTTATTATCCCCATGGGGAAATTGCTTTGTTGCAGCACAACAAGACAGGACAAGACAATATAACAACAAACTCAGAGTACAATAAGAGGTTGTATATAATGAAGGTTAACCTTTAAATTAACTGAGATGCCCCAAGTTGAAATTCCCTTCTTAATTGACTTAAAACTAAACATGTTGTGACTGCGGTTTGTCCTTCAGGAACATGATCTATCAACAGAGCACGGAGAACTTCCAGGACGAGTGTGCCAAGGAGCTGGTCGGCAGCATCATTATTACGCGCTACAACAACCGCACGTACCGCATCGATGACGTTGAGTGGAAAAAGGCTCCTAAGGACACCTTCACACTCGCTGATGGCTCTAGCACCTCCTTCGTAGATTATTACAGGTACCACCAACCGCCTTTTCATATTGCGGGGGGGGGGGCAATTGAGCTCTTGTTTTGCTTGAATACCAGTCTGTTATTTGCAAGAACAATATGTGGTCCTAAAAGTACAACCATAGCGGTTTTAATACTTGACTGCACATGTACTATGTGTGACATGGCCGAGCAGCAAAACCTATGGGATCACCATCAAGGAGCTGAACCAACCCCTGCTGCTCCATCGACCCAAGGAGAGGTCCAAGCCAGGAGGGAAGGTGAACTGAACCCATTACCGTCACATTCACAAAGAACACATCCTAATCCTCTAACAGTGGAACACAGCAAACCAGTGTTGTTTTGTTTGTTTGAAGGCTCAATTCTTACAGCAGTGTGCCCTCTTGTGGCTAGGGTATACTGTTTTACATTTCTTTCTGTTTGAAGGATATAATGACAAATGCTGTCACTAATGACATAAGGACAAGCCTGACATTATTATTATTATTATTAGGGGGCCAAGCACGAAGTGCAAGGCAACCTATTGTAATTGTTAGCCAAGAAGAACATAAGTACTCCGTGTCGAGTGTGTGGTTGATGGCTGGTTTAAGCAGCATTACCAGGCCTGAATCAGGCTGATCAGACCCTGGGGCTGGGGCATTGACAAACGGTAAATGGACTGCATTTATACAACGCTTTTCTGACCTATGGCCACTCAGAGCGCGTTACAATTTGTGCATCAAATCCACGCATGGGATCACACCCTGACACATGGGTCTACCATGCAAGGCAACAGCCAGCTCGTCAGGAGCAGCTGCAGTTAGGTGTCCTGCTCAGGGAGACCTCAACACCTGGCTAAGACTAGCCGGGGAATCGAACCAGCAATCTTCCAGTTGCCAGACCGCCCACTCTACCTTCTGAGCCACTGTGATGAAGGCACACAGGATAAACCACCCATCAGCCACACACTCAACACTGAAACAAAGAACCGCAACACAATATTCATATTTCTCAGGCACCAAATGTTAGGGTATGTATACTAAATGTATCTCAGCACTGAAATCTTACAGTTGACGTTCTGCAGCAAATCATCACAGGGGAAATTCTCCTGGTACCCGAGCTCTCCTTCATGACGGGTATCCCTGACACGATGAGGAAGGACTTCCGTGCCATGAAGGTAAAAACCACAGTGTCCTGCTGTGCACTGCCTTATTGTGGCACCATAGGGTAATGTTGACTGTTTTGGTAATAATACTATTCCGTATACCTCTACAACCACAATTGAATGTGCTATATAGATTTTATATATAGAATCAATGATTGTTGAAAATAGCAATTCTCAGAAATAATAAAAAAGCTGTGTTACTGGACTTGTGTATACAAATGTGTAATGCATCTAAAGTACATTTACATTTAGTCAGTGAGGCTTGACTGAATGACAACTATCAAAGCATGCTTTGATAGCATGGAGTAACTTAACATATTGTGCTGCATGAGCAAGTTTCTCAACATCTGGATGGAGAGAATTACTCATCTCTTCAGTAAAACATTAGGTTAGACGACTAGTAGTAGTGTTTGTAGTGGAAGCGGGCGGCTGTTTTGGGCTGGTTAAGAATGACAGGATGTGTCTTGCAGGACTTGACGATGCACATCAACGTCAGCAGTGAGCAGCACTCCAGCTCCATAAACCAGCTCCTATACAAAATAAAGAACACCCCCGAGACGATGAAAGAACTGGAAAATTGGGGACTGGAGATCGGCAACGAGATTGTCACTGTAAGCCCATCTGCGATATCTTTCTAACGGCTGACATACATGGGACACAGACGCCATACGTCACATAGGCGCTGTTTTTTTTGCCTGCTAGACAGACTCCGTCTTTATAGCATGTGCTTGCCTGCATTGCCCACAAAGATGATCGCGTTCACTGTGTGCATATTGAGTTTTGCCATGTGATAATGCCGTGCGTTATGCAGGGTTTGGAAGAGGAGGCTTTATTCAATGGTACTTAATTACCGTATTGACCCAAATATAAGACAAGTTTATTTTCCTGGAAATGCGTCTGAAAAAGTGGGGTCGTCCTTTTATTCGGGGTCTACACTTTTAAATGTCAATATACATTCACATCTTCCTGGTAATAAATACCATGTTGGTAATAATTTGACCAACTCCATCTGGTTCTATGCTGCGTCCCTTTCCCCGTAAGAGCTGGGCCGTAACAGTTACCGTATTTTGAGAGAAAGTGTTTTTGTTTGCTCTCTACTCTGTTGCGGTGCACGAGCAAGGTTTCGGGAGAATGACACAACTTGTCGTTCTCCCGAGACCTTGCTCGCACACCGCAATAGTGGCATACATTAGTAGACCGCTAATTGCCATCACTGTATATGGCTTAAGTTCCACGCACCTCCTATCCTACGAACTCTTGGATTCCGTGATCTTAGCAGAGGTCCTTTTCCCGCATCTCTCTCCTCTCTGGAAGTGCACAGACAATAGAGCGTCCTGAATGTTCTTATCTTATCCTAAAATTATTTTCTTTCTCTTAATAAAAAACAGATTTGATCTTATAAAACAATTATTTTTCAAAAATGAGTCTTGAAAAAGTTACTACTGTGTAACTTTTTTACAGTTCTATATACAGTTTGTACCTCTTTTGAGGGCTGCGTAGCCGTGCGTACAGAGAATAAAATGGACCAAAAATATAAATGGGCTGTTCAAAGCCCGCACGGGTGAGTGTGGTTTCCATTCTAGGTGTATCCTCTTCAGTTGATTATAATGAATGAATGGACGGCGGCCGTGTCATGCCGCGTTCACGTCCCATGTATTTCGGCCATAAGTCAGTGTCTATAAGCTTTATATAGTACTAGGTCTCTCAAGTCCTGAATGGTCACTTGAACACCTCAATTAGACCAATACTGTTGGAACACTGTCAACATTGGTCGTTTTTCTTTGAGCAACTTTTAAGAATAATCACACCAGGGTCATGTATTTATAAGCTTTAATTAAAAAAACATTGTATAAGTGTCTATATTAATAGACTTCGTAACTGCATCTACTATTAATATCTACTATTAAGTAATTTAGCAGACTTTTTCATCCAAATGTATTTAGATTAGTCAGGAGCAGTTGGGGGTCAGGCATGTGGCCCAGGGATGCCTACAGGTAGGCTGCGGACATTGGGGTCCAAACTCAAACAACCTAAGCACCAGACTATCCTGTTCCTTGTTTTTTTTTTCCCAGATTCAAGGCCGAACTCTTCCACTGGAGACAATCTGCCTGCAGTCAGCATCCGTTGTCCCTGGTGCTGATATGTCCTGGTCCAAGGAGCTCGTTAGAGACGTTTCCATCAGCTGTGTGAGTCTGGGGCTGTATCTACCACCGCTGTGGTAGATGCAGTGCACACAATGCAAACCGTCTGTGCATTGTGTCTGAACTCGATTAGGAAAGATTGAATAACAGGTCACTTAAAACCGATGAGATTTATGCTGCTAGTTAGGTTTTATTGTCTCGTTCCCTATTTCCTCTGCTGGTTGCAGCCATTTTACCCTAGATTGTAAATCTTCTCTATCAGGCCGGAGCTATATAGATGAGCGAGGCAGTAACCTTTCCAAACTGCAGGCCTGAGCCTAAGGGTGGTTACTTATTATTATTGAAGGGTTTTCCTTCTCCTCGCATGTTGCCTGTCTTTGCCCGTCAGATCCCCCTACATGCCTGGGCCATCTTCTACCCCCGGCGCTGTGCGGAACAAACTGAGGAGCTGGTGTCCACCTTTCAGAAGGTGGCCGGCCCCATGGGACTGCGCCTTAACCAACCAATCAAGATAGAGCTGCGTGACGACCGCACAGAGACCTACGTGAAGAGTATCCACTCTCAGATCATCACCGACGTATGACACACCTGTCACAAAAAATCCCAGATCAACAACGTTCAATAACAAATGTGTGAAACGCAGTAATAGGTTCAGAGTAGGTTATGGTAACGAATAACAAAGGGCTAGTAGAGCTATTGTTTCATGGTAATGAATGAGAAGTAATATGCACCTCTGGGAAAAAAAAATCAAGAGTGAATATGACATAAGTGTATCACACAATAATTCCTAAATAACAAATTGGCTTTAGGTTTAGAATTGCTCTCTAACCTAATACAAATGTCTAAGTAAAAATGTGTCACTAACCTCTATATTTAGAATATATTTTGGTCATTTAAAGTGTCATGGAGAGATTGAACCTGTCACCATTTCTCCGTCTTGGTTCAGCCCAACATGCAGATGGTTGTGTGCATCGTCACAGGCAACCGGGATGACCTCTACAGTGCCATTAAGAAGCTGTGCTGTGTCAAGAACCCCGTCCCCTCGCAGGTGGGTGACAAGTGATGGTTGCTACACTGTCTTTTCAGCTCAGAGGCACCTGAGCTCCCCCTCCGGCCAGAGTTTGCATTGAAGTTTTAAGTGTGGATGTCAGACCTGGTTTCCGATGTGGTTTATCCGATCACAAGTTGCATTGAAACGACAAGTGTAACCGAGGCCTCCTGGTTTTTACTACTCTTCCATGTGACACTTGTAACACTGGTCAAAAAATGACTGCCACAATGTGGTCTTTATTGGTCACTGTTAAAAAATGATCATTCCTCATAATAATAGACAAATTAAATGATTCCACATTTATAATATGTAGGCCTACCCTTTATTTAACTACGTAGGCTATATGAATTACTGTATCTAAAGATACAAGAAGTGCTGATTTAATAATGACTTTACTTTAATAACTACATTCAACCACATAAACCTCAATCATTCATTCATTTCATTCATTGTTATATAAAAGTGAGTGATTACTGCTGAAATTTGGATCTGTTCTGTATACCTACTATGCATGACCGCACTACCCATTCCAGCTGACCTAGTGAGTGTAAGGCTTACTGCTCAGTTTTCAAGTTTATAGTGCAAGTTAGTAATGAGGTGGTGAGAAACGTAACAGTACACTCAGCACATTGCTGAGATGTACTCTTTTTTTACACTGCAAGTGTTAAGGGTTTGATTCCATCCATGCTGTGACTGTATTAAGGATGGAACGGTTCAAGTAAAAATTCCAAGGTTCGGGGCATGCATGCATGTATGTATGTATGTATTCCGTTTGCCTCACAGATTTGAGTCAAAAAGGCATGCTCAGAAAAAACCTTCAAATAAAGGCACGGCTCATGTGTAGTCGCTGTCCCAGCAGGGCTCAAGACTAACATTTTCTACTGGTTGGCACTGGTGCCATTTAACTTTTTAATTAGGTGGCACCCTAACAAAACTGGTTGCACCCCTTTTTTCGCAGTATTGGCATGTCCTTTGTCACGTACCATCCATCAGTGTACATTTATTTGTCATGTACGTCCTTTTTACTTTCTACCGCCAGCGCCTCGACATTCCTCACGAACCAACTATTCGCGCTCCTTCTATATCAAAACACTCTTACCTGCTAATAATAACAGCCTGCTACGGTAATATACCCCAGTTACGATTTTCTTTTCTGGGGTTCTGTCATCTACAAGGTGGTATTGTTAACATGCTCTTGAATAGCGCTAATGCTGCGGTGCAATTTATTTGAAATTTGCACAATGTACAAACCACATTTTTAGTTTTATGATCATTTGCAGTACCCCAATACATTCAAAGCAATGTCTTCACGGGAACTTAAGTGGGTCGTGTTTCCAATGAGAGCTCTCACACCGGCGGCGCCATACAGCTGCGCTTTAACTTCCAGCACTGCTCAAAACCTTGACGCACATCGCGCCATTCATTGCCTCATTATATGGCGCTCCGTGGCTCGTCTAGCGTATGACCCGCTTTACGTTGAAGCTCTGCTGTAACCGAGTCCGACTCGGACCAAGAGCGGATGGGTTTTAACCAATAAGACCATTTTACCAAAGATTTACCGAACCGAAAACCGTGATGTGATCTGAACCGTGAATTTTTGACTATAGGCACTCGTATTGAAATGTGTCTATTTGTAGGTCATCAATGCTCGAACAATTTCCCAGCATCAGAAACTGAGAAGTATTGCCCAGAAGATCCTGTTGCAGATTAACTGCAAGATAGGAGGAGAGCTGTGGACGGTCAACGTCCCTCTGGTGAGCTAATATTTACTAGGATTTACACAGAAATTCACACAAATGTTACAATTAGTTGGGAAAACAATTGCATTCTTTTTTGGCCAATTGGTTATGGTTTTGACACAAGCAATTTTACCCTCCAACAATAATTATCAATAATATCATGGCAATATCATTGTGGAATAAATTAACTGAGCTTTCTAAGATGAAGTGGCTGTTTAAAATCCTGGTTATAGATTATACACTACAAGGAGGAATTCATATTGGTTACTTCCTGCCATGTATAAGGATGATGTTTGTTCACCAGAAAAACCTCATGGTGATCGGAGTTGATGTCCACCATGACCCCAGCCAGAAGAACCGATCGGTCATGGGTTTTGTTGCGAGCTTAAACAGGTACTCTTAACCCATTAACAATGTTTGGTATTATTTCTTTCTTTTCTAGAGTGCTGTTAGGTAAATCTGTTTTTATAATTGTGCATAATTGTTTTGTTGTTGGTAATAAATTGAGTTAAATGACACCATAGCATACAAGTGGTCTCTCTCACGCACTCTTTTTTTAAATAAATCTTCCTTGATCAATGTCTATATAAAAGAACAAGCATCTATATTTTTACTTCACTTCTTTTTATTTTTTGACATGACCCTGCAGTTGGTCAAAAACAATGATCCACTAATGCTTGTGGATTTGTCCTCCAGCCATTTCACACGGTGGTACTCCCGGGTAACCTTCCAGTCCCCCCATGAGGAGATCATCAACGGCTTCCAGATCTGCCTCCTGGCTGCTTTGCGGAAGTACTACGATGTAAACTAACAGTTTCATCCGTTCAACTACTGAACATGACATTAGTCTAAGCATGTCTTAAGGTCATTATTTAATGTTTAGGGGAAATGCGGCTTTGTGTTTTTTCCTACATTGAAAATGTATTTGGCGGCCGCCAAAACGATTCCACGATTGGCCAGAGTTAATTGAGAAAGCGTAAAATACGACCATCTCTCCAAATTAGTACATTTTAGGTACAATGTGGTATTTCGGCCAGCAGCTGGCGGTTCAGTGTAGACCTACTAGTAACCAACCAAGCGCCGATTATTGTCCGTCCCATGGATAAGAAAGGTCTTTGGCTGGCTAACACTGGAGAGGAACATACTGTATCAGGTAATGTAATTTTGGACATGTCGGTACCGTAATGTGGAGACGAGTAACGGTTAGAAAAAAGTGGAACTAGTTTTCTTTTGCTCCCAAGCAGAATTTCTGAAAGCCTAAAGCACATCCTAGCACACTTTATTTTAAAAAGGATATCTACTAGTTAGTTAAAAAAAGTTTGTGAGACCAACATCGACTCACAAAATATAAACCTACCAACAAACAAGCAAAAGCGGAAACCGTAGCTATAAATCCAAACAAAACATACAAGGTTTGCCTTTTAGTCAAAAATGCTCTCTAACTAATACAAATGTTTATGTTAATGTGCCACTAAGCTCTATATTTAGAATGTATTTGGTCATCTAAAATGTGTCATCCAAACTAAACAAACATATTCTCTGTAATTTGCCTCTATTCTCTGGTGAGGCTCACGAGCAAAGCCCACACAAGTCGGTCGTTCGTGTGTGGATCAGGCTACTAGTTTGGTTATTTTGATGAAAGGACCATCTACAATGTAGACTGGATGGAGAATGTAATAGTTTCGATGCAAAATGGGTGTGTAAATCAAGGATCTAATCTTCCAGAATACCACCCTGATACAGTATCTCACTAAAGTGAGTACACCCCTCACATTTTTGTAAATATCTTTTCATGTGACAACACTGAAGAAATTACACTTTGCTACAATGTAAAGTAGTGATTGCACAGCTTGTATAACAGTGTAAATTTGCTGTCCCCTCAAAATAACTCGACACGCAGCCATTAATGTCTAAACAGCTGGCAACAAAAGTGAGTACACCCCTAAGTGAAAATGTCCAAATTGGTCCCAAAGTGTCAATATTTTGTGTGGCCACCATTATTTTCCAGCACTGCCTTAACCCTCTTGGGCATGGAGTTCACCAGAGCTTCACGGGTTGCCACTGGAGTCCTCTTCCATGACAACATCACAGAGCTGGTGGATGTTAGAGACCTTACACTTCTCCACCTTCCGTTTGAGGATGCTCAATAGGGTTTAGGTCTGGAGACATGCTTGGCCAGTCCATCACCTTTACCCTCAGCTTCTTTAGCAAGGCAGTGGTCGTCTTGGATGTGTGTTTGGGATCATTATGTTGGAATACTGCCCTGCGGCCCAGTTTCCGAAGGGAGGGGATCATGCTCTGCTTCAGTATGTCATAGTACTTGTTGGCATTCATGGGTCCCTCAATTAACTGTAGCTCCCCAGTGCCGGCAGCACTCATGCAGCCCCAGACCATTACACTCCCACCACCATGCTTGACTGTAGGCAAGACACACTTGTCTTTGTACTCCTCACCTGGTTGCCGCCACACACACTTGACACCATCTGAACCAAATAAGTTTATCTTGGTCTCATCAGACCACAGGACATGGTTCCAGTAATCCATGTCCTTAGTTTGCTTGTCTTCAGCAAACTGTTTGCGGGCTTTCTTGTGCATCATATTTAGAAGAGGCTTCTTTCTGGGACGACAGCCGTGCAGACCAATTTGATGCAGTGTGCGGCGTATGGTCTGAGCACTGACAGGCTGACCCCCCACCCCTTCAACCTCTGCAGCAATGTTGGCAGCACTCATACGTCTATTTCCCAAAGACAACCTCTGGATATGACGCTGAGCACGTGCACTCAACTTCTTTGGTCGACCATGGCGAGGCCTGTTCTGAGTGGAACCTGTCCTGTTAAACCGCTGTATGGTCTTGGCCACCGTGCTGCAGCTCAGTTTCAGGGTCTTGGCAATCTTCTTATAGCCCAAGCCATATTTATGTAGAGCAAAAAAAAAAAATTCTGATCCTCAGAGTTCTTTGCCATGAGGTGCAATGTTGAACTTCCAGTGACAAGTATGAGGGAGCGTGAGAGCGATGACACCTAATTTAACACACCTGCTCCCCATTCACACCTGAGACCTTGTAACACTAACGAGTCACATGACACTGGGGGGGGGGGGGGGGGGGGGGGACGACGACTATGGCTAATTGGGCCCAATTTGGACATTTTCAATTAGGGGTGTACTCACTTTTGTTGCCAGCGGTTTAGACATTAATGGCTGTGTTGAGTTATTTTGATGGCACAGCAAATTTACACTGTTATACAAGCTGTACACACGACTTTACATTGTAGCAAAGTGTCATTTTTTTCAGTGTTACATGAAAAGATATACTCAAATATTTACAAAAATGTGAGGTGTACTCACTTTTGTGAGATACTGTATATACATCTGTTTCCTTAAGGTGAACCACAATCTGCCAGAGAAGATCGTGGTGTACCGGGACGGGGTGTCTGACAGCCAGCTACAGGTGGTGGCAGCCCACGAGGTCCCCCAGCTGCTCAAGTCATTCGAGACGTTCCCGAGCTATGAGCCAAAGCTGGTGTTCATAGTGGTGCAGAAGAGGATCACCACCACCCTCTACGCCCTGGCCGGGGACCACCTTGTGTCCCCTCCACCTGGAACTATTCTGGACCACACCCTGACACAAACAGACTGGTCAGTTCCCAGTTCATAGCTTTTCAAAAGTCAATGTCTACACTGGAGTCCCTATGGCCACTAGCCAAACTAGAGCAGGCAAACTTAGAATAAGAGCTTTATTTTCCACTAGGTGGAGATTGGCTTTTGGCTCGATCAAGTCGTTTTTAAATAAAAAAACATGACATCTGGCATTTCAGTCCTCTGCCCTACAATGTTAATCATGATCAAAAACAATTATCAATTCAGGGTGGACTTTTATCTGATGGCACATCACATCCGCCATGGATGTGGCTTCCCTACGCACTACGTCTCAGTCTACAACACTGCCAATCTTGCCCCCGACCACTTGCAAAGGTAATGCTAACAAATAGCCTTATGGTGCTACAAAAAACTGGATGTCATGTTGCTTACGTTCAATCCAATCACCTTGTCCTAACATGGTAACTTGTGTGATTCTAGGCTCACCTTCAAGATGTGCCACCTGTACTGGAACTGGCCCGGAACCATTCGAGTACCAGCGCCGTGCAAATACGCCCACAAGCTGGCCTATCTTTCTGGACAGTATCTGCATGCCGAACCCGCAATCCAACTATCGGACCGCTTGTTTTTTCTTTAAGTTCTGTGCCTTTTACTTTGATTGTTCAAACTTGTGACATGGTGTGGGAGCAGAGCTTTTTAGGTTTTCATTATATTTCTTGACCATTGTTATGTTTGTTTGTTCAAGTCTCAAGTGTTTCATAATACAACTGTCGGTTGACAATCAAAATTAAACCTACATTTATGATGTTTGGCTTTCTTTTTACCTTAATCTTGAGTCTTGTGTATTTGGCACCTTATACGTATGAACACGTATTTGATTGAGGTTTTCCAAAAAAGAAACAGCATTCGGCGAGCAATAATTAAATTTTGCGTAGAAGAAATAGCCCTGGAAGTATCCAGGTATCCATCTGTAACCTCACTGAAACAGCTGACAGTCTTCGTAACCGGAAGCATGACCACTCACAGGAAACGGGGAGAACTATTATTGTTGCTAGAGAGCTGCGATAATGGCGGTGTCTCGTCGCTCCTCGCAGCAACAGCAAAGTACCCTTCAGTCTCCGCCACGAAATAGCTCTCTTATAATTGGTCCACCGGGCTCTCCGCCGATGGCGTTGTTGACTTCGAATACTGTACCCCCCGAAGGCGAACGTGAATGCAGTGGAGGAATGGAGCTAAGTCTGGCCTCTCCGGATCTACCAGCCACGGTCCTTGCGAGCAGTGCAAGCTCCACCACAACAACATCGGGTGGCGGTAGCAGCGTCTCGAGTCCGGGCTCTGGTTGTACGAGTCCCACGGATGGAAGCAGTGGTATCGGCGGAGCTTTCAGGGAATTGTTTGAGGCATGTCGGAATGGAGACGTCTCTCGGGTCAAGAGGCTTGTCGACTCGGTGAATGTAAACGCAAAGGACATGGCCGGGCGAAAATCTACCCCCCTTCATTTCGCTGCGGGTAAGCTGACGCCGTGTCGATTTATTTCTGTCGCTGATTTAGCGATATATACGACCGTGCTAGCCATCGTCGTGCCATCTCCATTCTATATTGCACCCTCTTGCATCGCATGTCGATGCAATGTTCACCACCTTTACCGGTGATGTACCGTGAGTTTTAACGGTATTGTGCGGACTAGGTCTGCGTAGGCCTTGGTTTTAACAACATGCCCCCACCCATCCCTAAACAAAAGCTCCATTGGCTAGAAAATGGCAACTGTATCGTGTTGCAATGTTTCCACGCTCTTCCCGTTGAATGGACCACATTCAGCAGAAAAATACGTTTCGTCAGCACGGTAATGCTGTATGAAGCGAGACGATTAACTTCGCAAACTGCACCATATTCCTGGTGATTATTTCCAGGCGGAGTTGTATCTGTACATCGCCCCATAATTCATATAGCGTTAGGGTTTATTTACTGTTCTTTAAATACTGTAACGACCATAATATACATGTATACTGGTACTCAATTGTAGACTCCACTGTACGATGTTATGTCGCTTTCATTTAGTAAACTTTGCATGGCCTCAATTATTATAGTCTGTAATTCGGAGGGATGGTCTGTATTCCGTTTTAGGACCCTCAACTCAGACAGGAGATGGCCCGCTTCCAGAATGTAGTGTCGTTCTAGCAGACGTAACATATTTTGTCAATAAAACGTTAAAGTAGTGCGAATAACCCAGAACTAAAATGACGCAATTAAATGTACTATATGCGTCCCTGATGTTTAAACACAGAAAGAAGCACGTGCGAATAAAATCGATATCTCCCCCCCCCCCCCCCCCCCCCAGGTTTTGGCAGAAAAGACGTTGTCGAGCATCTGTTACAGACTGGGGCCAATGTACATGCCCGGGACGACGGAGGACTCATTCCCTTGCATAATGCCTGCTCATTTGGCCACGCCGAGGTGGTCAGTCTCCTCTTATGTCAGGGGGCCGACCCCAACGCCCGGGATAACTGGAACTACACCCCTTTACACGAGGCTGCAATCAAGGGCAAGATAGATGTGTGTATTGGTGAGTCCTAAAGTTTAAGAATTGCCCCAAATAAATACAACTCCTTGTGTTTCTTTCTTTGTTCTCTTTTATTATACCGTACTCTTTTATGCCGGCTGGTGAAGTATGTGGTGTAGTATGGTGAAGCAAAAGTATGCTCTTGGTTAATGTCTTAATGATGATTGCTTTTGTCACTGAAGCCAGATTAATAATTAGGACTTTTTATATTTAAATAATTATAATACCACTTTTATATAAGTTGTAGTGGCTTAGTGACTCCCTTTTTAGAATGAAAACAAATCATGTTTTCTTCTCACTTTTTTGTTGTTGCTTAGTCTTACTGCAGCACGGAGCTGATCCTAATATCCGCAACACAGATGGTAAATCTGCCTTGGATTTGGCTGACCCCTCAGCCAAAGCTGTACTAACCGGTCAGTATCTCAACTCAAATCTTCTCCACTGTCACACTTCCAGATTTATTGTATTTTATGTAGGCACATATTGATGTGTATTGGTTGATTTTGTCATCAATGCATTAGGTATCCAAACAAATGAAGGGTTCAGGACTGGTGTTAATATTTATTTTGGGCTATTAGCAGCTTCTTCTTTTTTTATAGCGTTATGTTGGCATCAATGCAAATCTTTTTCTACATCTCGCTAGCTTTACAATTGTGAACAAGATACACAATAACCAAACTGACAATCAATTGCAATTGCTGACTTTTATGTCATGGTCAAACATTCAGCCTGTTAATATAAACATAATCTCCATTCCTGTTAAGTGTACACATGTCTTTGTTCTAATCTAGGTGAATACAAGAAGGATGAACTCCTTGAGGCAGCCAGGTGGGAACATACAATTTGTTTTCTATCATATTGTATGTTATTATTCACATGCTGAGCCCCACAGAACCATGCTGACCCATTGCTGTGGTTATGTTCTCAGGAGTGGGAATGAGGAGAAGCTCATGGCTCTGCTTACTCCATTAAACGTCAACTGCCACGCCAGCGACGGTCGCAAGGTAAGACTTTGCCTGCCCCAACATCCACTAAGACACACCTGTCACAGGACCGGTCAGGAAATGCCTATCTGCAACAAACAAAACAAGTGTATATTAACATGTATAATATATATAACAATGTGTGTTTGATGTGTTGATTATATAAAAAAAGAAAGCACCCTTTGAGTGTGGATGGATCAACAACAGTACTGAAATATGTGAAGATGTCTTTATACTAAGAAGGATTTTTAGCAGGGAATTCCTTACATTTAGTAATGATGTACACCCTACTAGTCCTGAACCATGTTTTGGTCTTTAATTTTTTTTAATTAATTACAAGCTATTGAGTCTCAACCCATTTTATACAGCCTATGGTATTCAGAATAACACTTCTCTTGCTCTGACGTATAATTTGTTTTGTTTTTTATCTTACCTGCCTTATCATCTCCACAGTGTAGGCTCAGGTTGTCGCTTTGTGTTTTTCCTTCTGTTCATAACCTCTTGAGTTTCAAAATATGGTGTAGAGTCCATTTTGTTCCCTGTTATGTGCTCATTTCGACCATCAAATCTGTTGGGTTTTGATAACTTGATGCCAAAAGTGGTCAGTGTCTTTCGGGATAATGTTGCTTTTGTAAGCAAGGGTACAGCAAAGTACACTGCTTAGTTGATTTTTTTTTAGTGCTGTTGCCACCGTTTACAAATAGGCCAGGTGTGTGGTTTTTCATCTAGTTTGGCTTGTGTAGTTTCAGCAGATCTCCGTCTGCAGTGATTTTCTGTTCTGCGTAAATAATCACTTTTTCACGCTGAGTACTGAGACACTCGTCGAGAGGGGAATAGGAAAAGTTGTTTGGGTTTAGTTTTGGCTCTGAATTTCCCTTCTACAGCTCACGTGACTTGATGGAATAAACAAACCTAGACAAGTTGTTTTACATTTGGTGGATGTCGTCAGATTCCCAAAGTGCTGATTTGAATAATTAATTTAGGACTAGCTTAAGGATTCATATCACTTTCTTCCATTCAACAGACATTATTTATACAAGTTTTAGTGTAGATAGAATGAATTATTAAAACATGGCCTCATCAAAACATCTCTAACTTGGCAGGATGACCCGAAGACAGGGGTTATTTATGTAACTATAATAAATAATTGTATATATTTGTCATGTTAAAATATTCCATATTTGAAAAACAGGAAAGTTCTTAACTGAGTCCCCTTTGTGGCCATTATAAATCACATTAGCCCTTACCCTTCATTCCTCTTCCATATTTAGAAAATATTTATCCTTTTGTGTTTAGTTCAAGAGTTACGTTTCTACATTAACTAAGTCAAACAGTTTGGCTCAGCCTCCCATCCTCCTCGCTGCAGCTCGGTTTCCAATGCAGGTCTGGGTGGAAGTGGACCCAGACCTCCATGAAAGACCAGACGTGGGTGGAAGTGGACCCAGAGTGGATCTCTGAGAGCCATGAACACCCCTGCTTTGTTTTGTTTTTTAGAGCGCCCAATAATACTTTTTGTAACCCCAAAGCTGTTGTACTCTCTACCCTGTTCTCAATGAAGACCTAGGCCTATAGACCCAGGCCTATAGACCTAGGCCTTTAGACCTAGGACTATATACCTAGACCTGTAGACCTAGGCTTGTGTTTCAGGGAGAACTGCTGTGACCAAGATGCTATCATTTTGTAATTTTTTGTTTCGTTTTGTTTTCCGTGTGACTCTGGCAACATTTGTCGATCAGTCAACATCCCAAAAAATGCTGGTAAGTTGACCTTGATAACAGCCACTTGATTGATGCACTGTTGTGATTTTTATTTTTTATTTTATTTCTGTTAATTCATTATTATTTGACCAATGAGCTGGCTGTCACACGTTAATTGCACACCACGGACCTTGGTGTATGGGTCACCTTCATCTTTCCCGCCCTTGTGTGTGTGTGTGTGTGTGTGTGTGTGTGTGTGTGTGTGTGTGGAATGAAAGGATGGGCTGTGTGGGAGAGGGGAAGAGTGTGCGTGGGTGGTAGTTGCGTTGAGCGGACACCCTCCAACCGTGTTCAGCTTGGAGAGGAGCGCCAAATTTCTCCATCGCTTGCTCTCTCGATGCCTCTCTTCACTCTCCTGCACCCGTTCTAAATGAAATCTCCTACTCACTCACACTCAATCTTTAGCTACTTGCTCGCAAGCCACAGTGTCTTTTCTTAATAATCATTTAATTTTATTTATGTACTTTCT
Source organism: Lota lota (assembly GCA_026745465.1). NCBI lineage: Eukaryota > Metazoa > Chordata > Actinopteri > Gadiformes > Lotidae > Lota > Lota lota. The sequence goes on along the minus strand of JACYXH010000479.1, from coordinate 11,956,470 downwards.
GATCACTCATGCATGCTCAAAGGCCTGCACCCTGCATTGTGTCAATCTGTTTAATACATGTTTATGTGGAATTGTGTGCACCCCCCCTCCCCCTATGTTGTAACTACCAGTATTTTAAGTGCATATTCTGTACCGTTGCCTTTGGTGCTGTGCTGCCCTCAGTAATTTGACTCCCTTTGATCGTTCACATTATGCTAACACTGGATGACACCACCTTGATTTGGTTGCCTGCTCTTGCCCAGCAGATGCTGTCAGTGTGTTGAGGTTGTCTTTTACAGTGGGCATTTTGGTTTTGATCTTCAGCCATGTGCATGGGAATTTAGAGTTTAATAGCCCACCTCCCCCCTTCTGCCCCATCACCCCAACTCTTTCATAGTGAAGTAGACCTGCACTTGATTTTGAGGATTAATTTGTTTGAAGAATCTGCTTTGCGGCTTCGCTTTAACTAACATAATTTTTTTGTCTGCTAGAAACGCTGTAAAACGGCTTCACTTACCTCATTCCTCCTCTTTGCATTCTCAAGCTTTTTTCGCAAAGTTTTTGTTTCCTTTTGAAATCTCCAATACTGACTAGCCTGGTCACCTCATTTGGGTTGGTTTGTTTTTAAAAGCCCTAGTGCCCAAAGAAAGTTCGGATTCCACACTTCCATAAGGTTCTCCCTCGGTGGGTCAGTAGTAGTAGAGGTTGATGCCCGCAGGCTCATACTGACAGCCAGCCCGCTACCCAGAGTGGCTCGGCGGTAGCCGGTCCAAGCGGCTGCGTGGGGCAGGATCCCCCCGCAGGAAAACCTCCATCCACCATCGTCGTCGTTGCCATCCATCCGCAACTTACAGAGTGCAGGCTTGCGCAGCACATTGCTTCCGGCCCTAATCAGCCTCCCCACCTCCCTTGCCCCCGCCCCTTCATGCCTCCGCATCCCTTACCCCACCCCCGACCAAAGGCAGCACCTACCATACTCCTGCACGCCACCTGCCACTGGCGCCCTAACCAGACGAGGTGCCTCTCTCTCTCTGTCTCTCACAGTCCACGCCGCTGCACCTGGCCGCCGGGTACAACCGCGTCCGCATCGTCCAGCTCCTCCTCCAGCACGGAGCTGACGTTCACGCCAAGGACAAAGGGTGATGCTCCTCGTTGGCTCGTTAGCGACCATGTTAAAACTGTGCATAGATGTTCAAGGTGTTCAGATACAGTATGACTGTTTTCACTGTTTTTTTTTCTTGCATTAAGATCAAATATAATCACTTTTTTGTTGATCATCAATGGAAAATCCGGGACTTTTTTTTAAATGTATTATCCGACCCTCCGGAAATGTATCTGCCATAAGCAAAATATCACACTTGTGACATTAACAAAGTTCCATATTTTTGTGGTGTGAAAATACATGGTAACCTTTTTGACCTAATGCTAGGCTAGGGAAATTTTACAATCTATGCTGACCTTTCCTGTCTTCTTCGTCCTCCCCCAACAGAGGTCTGGTTCCACTTCACAACGCCTGCTCCTACGGTCACTTTGAGGTCACAGAGCTCCTGCTAAAAGTAAGGCCCATGTGCATTTTATCTTATAACACTCAAGCATAAACACCATTTCAGTCTCATGGGATAATGGGCATGTTCCCATCTGCCATGAATACACATAAATCACTCATTTTATAAACGGTCGAACGTATGCCATTTGGTGGCATACTATTGACGATACCATGGGTGCATATATCCTTAGCTTGGGTTTGCCTCAGTGGAAAATCGAACCCCTAAACCTAGCAGTGTTGATGCTATTCTCTACCAGTTGAGCGACACAGGACCACTTACCATGAACATAACATGGCCAAACCTATCTTCACACATATGTTTTGTTCCCCGTCCCTCCTCCCGCAGCACGGGGCTTGTGTCAACGCCATGGACTTGTGGCAGTTCACGCCGCTGCACGAGGCCGCCTCCAAGAACCGCGTGGAGGTGTGTTCCCTCCTGCTGAGCCACGGCGCAGACCCCACCTTGCTCAACTGCCACAGCAAGAGCGCCGTGGACATGGCCCCCACCCCCGAACTCAAGGAGAGACTCACCTGTAAGCATGTGCACACACACACACACACACACACACACACTTTAATGTCTGTCCTGCAGTAGGGGTGTTAATCTTTCGGTATTTCACGATTAGATTAAAAATGGATTATGATTCAGTACATTGGGTACTAATTTCAGGATCTACTCCAGTCCACTGTGTGCCAAGAACGGAGGTGTGGTAAATTATGGCATGAAAGCAGAGTGAAGTTTACCTCAGAATTTAATTCAGAATCATAGAAGTTTGAAATGCAATTCTTATGTGATTCTCTTATTTTTCTTACACCCCTGTCTTGCTGACAATTTGTACAAAACGCATATAAATGACTCCCAAAGAAATCGTACATCAATGACATTCATGCCAGTGTGTTTGAAGCCAATTTACAGTTGTTTTTGTCTTTCTCTCTTCCATGACTTGTAGATGAGTTCAAAGGTCACTCGCTGCTCCAGGCAGCGCGGGAGGCCGACATGGCCAAGGTGAAGAAGACCCTGGCTCTGGAGATCATCAGCTTCAAGCACCCCCAGACCAACGAGACGGCTCTGGTAGGAAGCACCCTTTATCCCAACGTACTGTTGGAATTAACAGCACGGCTTCTGGATTTTGATTTACTGTATTGATCTGATTTAGATCGACCCCAGTACCTTTTTGACTGGGACTGGAGCACTACACTATAAACATTCCAAGGGTTTTAGTCTGCTGTGAGGCTGTAGCAGTCTGCCCTTGCATGGTGCCACATTAACTTGTTTGGAGAAGTAGATTATCATGAAAAGACTCCTAGCAAATCCTAATCCTGTCTGTTGACCTGAGTGTAACGTATTGCTCGCGTGTTTCACAGCACTGTGCGGTGGCCTCCCCTCACCCCAAGCGCAAACAGGTGACGGAGCTCCTTCTGCGCAAAGGAGCCAACATCAATGAGAAGAACAAAGAGTAAGAACAGCCAATCATGAGACAGCTGCTATCTGCCAGGATAATAGTGTGGTGGTGGACTTGATTCTCCTCTAAGGGGAAACCACTCCTCAAGGACAGTTGGGTGGTGGTTGACTTGACTTGGGAAACCACAATTCAAACCTGATAAATGGCTCCTTTGATGCAAGATCAAACAGTTTCTGTAACTACATTGTTAGCCAGCTTGCAGATGCTATTGGCTAGATTGGACACAGTTGCAGTCAAGTTACCACTGCTGTTTTTGTATACAAGCCCTTTGTTGCAACAGTAAATTTAATTGGTTGAATTAACACACATAGCGTTATAATGGAACAACTTAAAATGTAATCCATAGCATTTCAGCAACAAAAACAATGTAATCAAATTTGAACTAATGATAACTGATATGATTGATAGTCATGTCTGTAGTAACTTAAGCCGTAACTTAAGCTTGTTTTAAAATACACACTGTCTTTTTTTATTTTTATGACTCATCTCAAAGCCTTGGGCCTTGGGATCTGATCACTAACCTACTTGTGTTGCAGCTTTATGACGCCACTTCACGTTGCCGCTGAGAGGGCTCACAACGACATCCTGGAGGTCCTGCAGAAGCACGGAGCCAAGGTACCGGCCCATACCCAGCTCACCTCACATTTGCTCTGGCCAGCCTCTCGTTACAGAGATACAGCAACAGATGGACGAGAACAACATCAACCATTGTAGCACTCAGGCCAATTTGAAATCAACCTCCGTCTTGTTCTGCACATCCTCCAATTGAAAATAGGATAACTAAGGTGCACTAAAACAACTTCTAATTGGGACCAGCATGGTCTGCCCTACTCGGCTGCCACATTAACCTGTTTGGTGAAGTACATCACCAACGATAGGCAATACAAACCTAATTGGTACTAATCGCCTTGCTCCGTTATCCAAATTTTCATTCCTGAACCAGTTCTGCATTGCTAAATGTATAGCCCCTTGTCACCACCACAACCACCCTCTCTCTCCCTGTGCTACCAGGTCAACGCGGTGGACACGCTGGGGCAGACCTCCCTCCACCGGGCGGCGCTGGCGGGGCACATCCAGACCTGCAGGCTGCTGCTGAGCTACGGGGCCGACCCCTCCATCGTGTCCCTGCAGGGCTTCACCGCTGCCCAGATGGGCAACGAGGCAGTACAGCAGATCCTCAACGGTAAGCGATGGTCTGGGTGGGTTGCGCTCCCAGCCGAAAGGTCCTGGGTTCGATCCCCGTATGGTCCACAGTCTACCTGTAGCCACCCTAGATTTAGCTGAATGACCTGCAAGTCACTTTGAATAGAAGATGGGGAAAAAAAACATGCTGCTCCAGATGTTTGGTTAATAGACAGTAGCTGACGATTGCTATGTCCTTGTTCCTCCAGAGAACGTACCCACTCGTAACTCTGACGTGGACTATCGGTTCCTGGAAGCGGCCAAAGCTGGGGACCTGGACACAGTGCAGGTATGTCATCTGGCTGAGTGGCCGGTCACTCTTCCTCTACTGGCCTTTTTACACTGTAATACACAGTAGACTATTACACATCACGCTCTGTGGCTCTTTGATTGCCATGAGGTTTTGGAGAATGAGCTGTGTTTTGAAAGGTTGATGGAACCACATCTTTGTTTACAGAAGGCAATGGGCTGGTTGGATGATGTTGAGGTGGATGTATACAGGAGATAGTAAATAAATAAAAAGTTGTACCCTGAAGAGCTTCTAATGAAATATCAATACATTTTTAGAACTATTTTAAACGATCTCATCACACCACTCTCCAGAATATCCTAATCATAGCATGTGTGTTAATCATCGTGTGTCTCTGTGCACGGCAGCAACTGTGCACACCGCAGAACGTGAATTGCCGCGACCTGGAGGGCCGCCACTCCACGCCGCTCCACTTTGCCGCCGGCTACAACCGCGTGGCGGTGGTGGAGTACCTGCTGCATCACGGCGCTGACGTCCACGCCAAGGACAAGGGGTGAGCGCCGGATTGTATTACTTTACTCTGGGGAACCTTGTGTTTGCATATGCAGAGCACAACCAGATTTAGCTCCAAGGCTGTCTAACTTCTGACAGTTTCCGACAGTTTTTAATTAATTTCCTTTATGTCACACTTCTAACGCTTGGTCATTTGGGATCCATTTCTGGGATGTGTTATGTGCTCCCAACATTAAGAGGGATATATATTTATATATATACACCTAAATCCTCGTCCTAACCCTCCATACGCCTACCCCCCCCTCCCTCCCCCCAGCGGTCTGGTGCCCCTCCACAATGCCTGCTCCTACGGCCACTACGAGGTGGCGGAGCTGCTGGTCAGGCACGGAGCCTCGGTCAACGTGGCCGACCTCTGGAAGTTCACACCGCTGCACGAGGCCGCCGCCAAGGGGAAGTACGAGATCTGCAAGCTGCTGCTCAAGGTGAGACCCGGTTCATAGGTAAATCCCCACGGTCCGCAGCCTACCTCCTCTAGGTATCCTGAGTAAGACGGCACCCCCCTACCGGCACCTCAATGGCTCCTGAATGTACCAGAGTTCAAGTTGGTTACCGAGTTGCTTTGGATGAATGCGTCTGCTAAATCCCATTCAGAGCGAAGAGTAGAGCTTCTGCATTCATTGAGGAGCTAATAATCTTCCTGTTCGCACAATTCCTATAGAAAAGAATGGGGCCCCTAGCATGAAAACCAAAAGGAAAATCCACTTCAATCAACCGATTTTTATGTCATCAATCATGACCGTGGTCTTGTCATAAGAATGACCGACCTAGACTTCACATTTGGCAATAAAACCCTTTGACCACACATTAAAAAACACTTTACCCCCCCCATCCCCCACCAGCACGGAGCAGATCCCACCAAGAAGAACCGTGACGGCAACATGCCCCTGGACATGGTGAAGGACGGGGACACGGACATCCAGGACCTGCTGAGGGGGGACGCCGCCCTGCTGGACGCCGCCAAGAAGGGCTGCCTGGCCCGCGTGCAGAAGCTCTGCTCGCCGGAGAACATCAACTGCAGAGACACCCAGGGCCGCAACTCCACCCCGCTGCACCTTGCAGGTACGTCAGGAAGCACACAGCTGAGCCCAATGACCTAATGTGTTGGATGTTGTGATTTTTTTTTTTTGTTAAAGGTGCAGCATGCACTTTTTTTTATGCATTCAAATAGTGTGATCGAATGTTAAAAAAACACATTCTGTCATGTAGATGCTAACTTAAAGCCTACAGGGATCTAGGTGAATTGCTCTGACTGCAGAAATGTAGAGAAATCAACAACAAAAAAAAAAAATAGAAAAATAAATATGATTGTAAAATATACGCATTTTAGAGTTGTCACAATAACCAATAGTTTGATTGTAAGTAAAAGGAAAGGAGTTGGATCTCACGGGTGCAAGGTTACTGTATGCAGTAGCTCCAAGTTTTAAAGTGTGTGTGTGTGTGTGTGTGTGTGTGTGTGTTCTCCAGCCGGCTACAACAACCTGGAGGTGGCAGAGTACCTGCTGGAGCACGGGGCTGACGTCAATGCCCAGGACAAGGGAGGCCTCATCCCCCTACACAATGCGGCCTCCTATGGGGTGAGTTCCCCCTCCATTACACTTGGGTCTAGTCTTCATACACCACTACCCTAACAGTTGGGCTACAATGACTAGCCCACACATTGTAGCAAACAATGTTGACGTACACAAACCTATTTAAACGTGTTCATGCCTTCAGTTTAATTAACAATGTCTGCATAGCCCATACGCACAAGCCAACATGACGACGTTGCCAAGATATTCATATTAACACTGCATGTTCTTCATTTCATACAGTAAATAGGAACTGGAAAAAACTATACAAAGGGGCTGCCAGAACAAATAAGAACAATAGTACTTTAATAATTATAACATAATAACAATAATACTATCATGACAAACATAATGGCATAATGGCATTATACATAATGGCAATTATACTATAGCAATAAACCACACCTATTTATTAAGTCAAGTGATAATCGTTGCGCCCCACTGCCTCTTCACCCGCGTGTTTTTCTGACCCACATCTTGTCTCCCGGCAGCACGTGGACATCGCGGCGCTGCTCATAAAGTACAACACGTGCGTGAACGCCACGGACAAGTGGGCCTTCACACCGCTCCACGAGGCCGCCCAGAAGGGCCGCACCCAGCTGTGCGCCCTGCTCCTGGCGCACGGCGCCGACCCCACCATGAAGAACCAGGAGGGGCAGACGGCTCTGGACCTGGCCACGGTAAACACCAGAACCCCAACCCCCACCACCTAGAGAGCTCCAGCGAGACACTGGTCCAGCCCAACCATGTCTTAACAGTGCTAGGGCAAAACACACTACTACTACTGACCCTACAGAGCGAAAGGTTGCCGCCAGAACGTGGAGACCTGCAATATGAGTAGTCATAGAGCAAAAAACAACACATGAAGATAGCACATTGTTTGAAATGGCTATTAAGCACTTCAAGAAAATGGGTTATATTACAACCCTCTTCCTGGAGTTGGACATTGTCTCGTCTAGCATTGTACTGGTAGCTGCACCGGTCTACTTTCAGACCCATGTAACCCACACCCTTGGCCTCCTGGATTCTGACTCGTGTGTCTGTCTGTGTGTGTCTCTGTATCTGTCCTGAAGGCGGACGACATCCGGGCCCTGCTGACAGACGCCATGCCTCCGGACGCCCTGCCCAGCTGCTTCAAGCCTCAGGCCACGGTGGTCAGCGCCTCGGTCATCTCCCCGGCCTCCACCCCCTCCTGCCTGTCAGCGGCCAGCAGCATGGACAACCTGGCCGGCCCGCTGGGCGACCTGGCTGGGGCCGCGGGGGCCTCAGGGGGCAGCGGCGCCTCCGGGGTGGCGGACGGAGCCTCGGGCTCGGACCGGAAGGATGGAGAGAGTGAGCGAGGCTTTGATTCAGGGTGTCCATGGCGGCACTTACTATATATAGATGGCTTGTTAATGTTGATGATGGGAAGGATGTAGAGGAATGGGGAAATACACAAGGCAGCAAACCGCTTGATCTCAAGAGTTCTTGGAGAAAATATTACATTTGGCTGTCACTTGATGAGTTGGTAATGGTAGCAATAACTGTTGGATAAGTTGGTCGGATCAAAATTAACGATTTTAGCCTTAAAGAAAACAACAACACTGCGCATAAGGTCAAATTTGACCTACTAGTGTCTTGAAAAGGTCAGTATGCTCCAACCAGGCTTGCATTGATCTTTGAAGACTTTTATGGATTCAGTGGTTGGTTGGATGCTGTGGTTGCTGTGATAAAGTGGCGTTTGTTGGTTTGTGTTGCAGTGGCGATGCTGGACATGAACATCAGCCAGTTCCTGAAGACCCTGGGCCTGGAGCACCTCAGGGACATCTTTGAGAGGGAACAGGTCAGACCAGCTCACCCAGGCTGTACCAGTCTCCAATACATTCATTATCTTCTCTAAGAAATAATGACAATGCCATCCGTTTTCAATTGCTGTTGTATAAAGTCAGGATTCACATTCAAGCCATACTGAGGCTGTGTTGTATTTTTAACAAATATGGATATCTTATCTTAAATTGGGTACCAAATTCATTCATAATGTCATTAAGTCTATTAAAGCTTGAAGATTGTTGTCTTGGGATTAAAAGCTTTTTACTAAACTATTAACTCGTGTGTGTGTGTGTGTGTGTGTGTGTGTGTGTGTGTGTGTGTGTGTGTGTGTGTGTGTGTGTGTGTGTGTGTGTGTGTGTGTGTGTGTGTGTGTGTGTGTGTGTGTGTGTTTATCTCTGTACATCTCTCTCCTTAGATCACGCTGGACGTGCTGGCAGACATGGGCCACGAGGAGCTGAAGGAGATCGGGATCAACGCCTACGGCCATCGCCACAAGCTTATCAAAGGCATCGAGCGGCTGCTGGGCGGCCAGCAAGGTGAGTGGCAGGCGGTTCATCTCTCCATGCATGTCCTAAATCATGCTCCCTAGCACAATCTCACACACACGTCCACCACATGCATCATAAAGGAGAGTATTGATGTGTCTGGATGCTTTTCTCCAGTGGTTAAATGGTTACTTCAGGGTCACTGTGCAGATCAATACATCTTTCCCAATCAGTTTCATTTTAATTATTTTGTAACTGTCAGGTCACATGTCTTCTTTCAGCCTATCGCGTGGCCCGTCGTGACTTAATGGTGTTTCTCTTCCCGGTCTAGGTGCCAACCCCTACCTGACATTCCACTGTGCCAACCAGGGCACGGTCCTGATCGACCTGGCCTCCGATGACAAGGAATGCCAGTCTGTGGAGGAAGAGGTGGGTTGGAGCGCTCACACATTCAGTTAGAAAACCACATGGAGTACGCTCTAGTACTTCTCTCATCCTGTTATTTGTCATTTGGATAATGTTTTGGGATCGTGGCTGTGACTCTGTGCTGTGGTTTCTGTATAAATACTTTTTATTACGTGGATAACTCCCTAAAAAACTAGGCAGGCTAATCAACACCCTCTAAAACGCCATCAGTCGCGTCAACTGATGGGCTCGATTTTATTTTTTGATGCCAGTGAAACAAACTGACCATCTTAGGTTTGAAGATTATTTCTAGTGCACCTTGGTTGTCAAAGTTTGTCAATGTACACTATTGTTTTTAGTTTTTTCTTCCATGAGATCAAATATATGGCTGCTGCTGAGTGAGTGAGTGTGTGTGTGTTTGTGTTTGTGTTTGTGTTCCAGATGCAAAGCACTATCCGAGAGCACAGAGACGGGGGCAACGCAGGGGGCGTTTTCAGCAGATACAACATCATCAAGGTCCTACTTCTAGAAAGACCATTACGTTCCACCTTCCTGTTTCCCTTAGATTAAATCTAGGCTCTTCTGATTGGGCCATGAGCTAGGACGCTGGTTCAAATAGCATCCTGTTGTTTACGGTTTGAATATCAATCTGTGGGTCATAAAAATAAAATTAAAAGTGTGTGTGTGTATATGTGTGTGTGTGTGTGTGTGTGTGTGTGTGTGTGTGTGTGTGTGTGTGTGTGTGTGTGTGTGTGTGTGTGTGTGTGTGTGTGTGTGTGTGTGTGTGTGTGTGTGTGTGTGTGTGTGTGTGTGTGTGTATGCTTAACATTGATGTGTAGTACCGTTTAGCTAAAGTTGCAATACATAACATTTCGATGAGCTTTTAGCTTCAATTTTCCTGGACACATCTGTAGACTGTGCTGATTGATAGTCAATAATTGTATCAATAAAATCACATCCTACATTCAAAAAAATGCTTGCCAGCCCATACCGCTCCTGCAGGGGGCATTTTACATGCCCACTCAATCCTTCATAGTTCTCTCCTACACATTGCGACTTTACGTTTTGTAGTCTGAAAACTCCATGCAGGTCCAGATTCAATAACATACCCTAATTCTGAAAACCTTTCACTGGGCTCTAGAGTTCCAACAATCCATAGCAAGGACCACACATCACACAGTGTTTGCCATAATCAATGTCTCTGGCACCCACAGATCCAGAAGGTGGTGAACAAGAAGCTGCGGGAGCGCTACACCCACCGGCAGAAGGAGATCGCAGACGAGAACCACAACCACCACAATGAGCGCATGCTCTTCCACGGTAACCAAGGCTAGTTTCCTTATCTCGGACCCTCGGTTCCTTCTGTTGATTCCTAGGCTCCTTCTCATGCACCCCAAGTTCCTTCTCTTGAACCATAGGCCCCTGCTCCGCATTCCTACCCTCTCCTCAGGTCTGAATGAAACCCACATCACAGTTGCAGGCAAAATATACATTCAGTGGCATCGAACTAACCGTGCTCCCTTTCCCGGTCAGGCTCCCCCTTCATCAACGCCATCATCCACAAGGGCTTTGACGAGCGGCACGCCTACATCGGAGGCATGTTCGGCGCGGGGATCTACTTTGCCGAAAACTCGTCCAAGAGCAACCAATACGTGTACGGCATCGGCGGAGGCACGGGCTGCCCCACACACAAAGACCGCTCCTGCTATCTCTGCCACAGGTCAGCGCACGTTGTTACCACTAAAGCATCGCTATTGTTGTTCCTGCGCAGGGTTTCCCACAGCTGTGTGTAGGTGAGGCGCAGCGCCTCCGCTAAATGACCGACCGCCTCTACAGACAAATGTACTTTTCACAATGTGATGACTATGCGCGTCCGTTAATGTCGGCATCTGCATAAAATGTTGCATCTAATATAGGTTACTATTAGCCTAATATAGTATGGTATAGGATAATATAATAAACTGTAGGATAATTGATATAGTACATCTATGAAGTCAAACAGTGGCCGTTCTCTATGGAGACTGTCTCAGATTGCACACTGTTTTTGTTTTTATAAAACACAAATGTCCTTTAAAGCGCACAAAGTTCGCAATAAAGTGATCTAAAGCGGGTAGCGAAAAACAGCGATCCAAGTCACCATGGGTCTAGCTGTTTTAACTGCTGGAACCTGACTGGGCATCACCTCTCTTTTTACCATCGGTTTTCAGTTAGACGCACCACTACAATTGAATTGCGAATTGATCTATTCATTCCCCACTTAAGATCACTTCATTACTCCGTGTTTAACCTTTATTCCTCACACTGTCTTGACACCCCTCCTATGTGCGCTGTCTCCTTCGCCCCAACAGGCAGATGCTGTTCTGCCGGGTGACCCTGGGGAAGTCCTTCCTCCAATTCAGTGCCATGAAGATGGCCCACGCCCCCCCCGGCCACCATTCTGTGATTGGCCGTCCCAGCGTTAATGGCCTGGCCTACGCTGAGTACGTCATCTACCGCGGAGAGCAGGTACAGTTACCCACAGCATCTTGTAACGGTGAACGGTAGTCACTTCAGACCACGCTCTGTATATACCTGCCTTGACCCCAGCCACTTTATTATTTCTATATTTACAACAGTCGTGTAAATATGTTCAACTTGCATGTCTTTTGACTTTTTTTGCACCATATTTTATTTTGATATTGTCTTTGTTCAGATGTAAATCAGCCATGATCTTTGTTCAACTCACCCCCTCTCGCGTTCTAGATGCATTTCGAAATTGGGCAGTTTGCAATCAATCGACAGCCATTATATTCCAATTGAGTGTTTAGCAGCTTCCATAGCTTTGTTTTGTCCAATGCAGGTAAAAGCATCCAAAATGCCCTGGCTAGGGAGCTTTCTCCAATAGTGCTCTTCTGTTTCGATTTTGTGTTAACTCACTACTGCACATGCTCACGGACTTAGACACAGAGACTGAGAGGCGAGCAGTTCGAATTCTTGAATGTTAAATGTCCTGGTCATGAGCATGGTGTTGAATTTGGATCAAACTGGATTTTTTTTTTTATTGGTTCGATCCACCGGTTGCAATGGACTGGGTTAGTGGGGGAAAAGTTTAATTTGTGTTCAGTTGACCGTCTCATTAATACAACAGGGAATTTAGCACTTCATATTGATCAAAAAACACCCCCTCCGAGTTGGCTCGCTAAATTACCCAGTTTCGGAACGTGTCTACCAGCGAGAGGGGGAACAAAAATCATGGCTGATTTACATCTGGACATCGACCATGTCAACAATTAACCTGGGGTCTTAACAAACTGGCCAAATCCATTTAGGTATTTCACTCTACCAAACAACCCTTCTATACTGCACAATCGACAATAAACCACCATCACCGCGTCCTGTACAAGCTCCTCAAAGGCTTCAACAGTGCTAATTGTTTGTGTTTCTTTAAGGCCTTCCCGGAGTACCTCATCACCTACCAGATCCTTAAGCCAGAGAGCACACCACAGTCTGCAGCTGCAGCCGAGCAGAAGTCCTAGTCACACACACACACACACACACACACACACACACACACACACACACACACACACACACACACACACACACACACACACACACACACACACACACACACACACACACACACACACACACACACACACACACACACACACACACACGGACGCTGTACTGTTGGTTTGCGATCTTTTTTTTCACCCTCGTTTTTTATTTTATTGTAAAAATGCTGAACAAGCACCCTTCCTTCTATTTGCAACACATACTTCAATTCAATTGTGTGTCCCAGTACAGTACAAGGTATACAGTACATGGCATATCCCAGTACACTACAAGGTAAATAGTACATGGTGCATCCCAGTACGCTACAAGGTAAATAGTACATTGTATATCCCAGTACAGTACAAGGTATACAGTACATGGTGCATCCCAGTACGCTATGAGGTATATAGTACATGGTATATCCAGTGCACCACAAGGTATATAGTACATGGTATATGCCAGTACAGTACATGGTATATATTACATGATGACCCATCGGATGTTGCTGTAATAATCATTTCCTACTCCTGGTGATGACACGTCAGATTCCAAGCTGAAGTTTTTTTTGTTAGTGTTGGCATGTGCTACAGATGCATGTACGGCCCAATAACCTGCATGGGTTCCTCAACTGCCCCTCCCACCACCCCTACCAATCACTCTACACCAATCACCCACCACATCAGCAAGGACGTTTGCCAAGACCATGAAGTGTTTGCGTTTATTCTTTCCTTTTTTGAATGACAATCCACTCTACAATTATCTCCTTGCAACTATGGACACACACACACACACACACACACACACACACACACACACACACACACACACACACACACACACACACACACACACACACACACACACACACACACACACACACACACACACACACACACACACACACACAATACTACCCCTGGAACAGATGGACACACACACACTACTGCCCCTGGAACAGATGGACACACACACACACACACACACATACTACCCCTGGAACAGATGGACAAATGTCTTGGCTCCTCCTGTACAAAGCCTCCTCTTGTGACTGTGTTTTTAACGCTAACAAGTAACACGACGCAACACGCACCAGCACAGGCGACACAGTTCTGCTGTACATACGGCTTCTCACACAACTCATACATATGTTATTATGCAGCCAGTCTGATGGTCATTGTTGTTTTTCTTCATTGTAATTCATTCAGGGGTGTACATGTTGAGTTTGGAATATTAAAGGATTATAGTTGTGCAAGCCGGAGTGTGTATTCCTGTAGGAGACCGTAAGGCCGCGAAGGAGCTGCGAGAAGTGTAAATGTTTAAAGTGCATTGTGAGGGATCATCACCATTAAATAAGCATATAAACCTGAACAAAGGCAACTAAAAAAATGCTTAGTATGCATTGTATTGTACACCATGCATTGTAAATTTATATTTATACCTATGTAACTAGTTATTGGCAGAGAAGTTGTAGGAACAGCGTGGAGTTTATATTATTGCGTGTGTATGTGAGGGTGTCATATCATGTCGAGTATAGACCGCAGTGCACCCCTGCTTTGTTTTTAATGATGCCTTTTGTTTTACCTACTATACATAAGCAAGCCACCATTGGGTGCAGCTCACTATGGTCAGTATGGCTCATCAGAGCTCCCTCCCCCTGCCTTCATCAGCCCACCTGGGTCTCACTCCCACACGTATGGATTTGCACTTAGAAAACCTATTTAAGTTATTTTGAAATGAATTCTCAAGATGTTACCTTAATTCTCAAGGGTGGGGCCTTGTTTAGTTTTTTCTTTTTCTTTTGATGTACAGGTTGTGTAAATGGATGTGTATAACTGTCGATGTTTAACAGAAATCTTGTTGCGAACTGTAAATGACATTTTTTTCATGCCTTTATCGCCCCTTTTTTCTTTTTTGAATAAACGTCCCAGTAACAGCTCGTTTTCTTTTTCAGCGTGAACGTTGATTTGAGTTGGTTTTAGTTTCATGACATCATGAAGTTGTTGTTGCATTTAATATGTAACCCACTAGTCACTAACACGACACACATGCATATACTTGAATGGGACCGAATTCAACCAAAGTATCATGCAAGTTACTTATTGTATCCAACATGGATACAATATTGAATACACAAAAAGATCTGGCTACATACATAGGAGCTGATCACGTCTCTTACCCCTTGGCAATACAAAATAATAAAATATGTATTTGCATACCTTCGGTAGACACGCCCACTGTGCAACTCAACCAATGGGGTCGCGTATTCTAAACGTCATTCTTGTTAGCTACTTCACTTTGGCAGATCGCTACGCTGTAGTTTTGCTAAAAATAAAAATGACAATACAAATCATTGCCTTTAGTGGCAAATAATCCGTGCCAGATTGATCCTTCACTATTTTAAATGCGCATTTGTCTCTGTTTTTGTCAGCCATCGCCATCATGCTCACTTATAAACAAGCAGTTAAGTGGATGTTTACTCTAGCTTTCCTGATAAACATTTACCGCACGTCAGGTTCTTCTTGTGCCGTCACAGTGGATGTGGAGAAACCGCTTGGAGAACTGAAACACTTTTGGAGAAGTACTGGTTTTTGGTAGGTAAATCCTTGTCGATATCCACAATATTAAAATCCCATGCCTTTTAAATGGGGAAGAAAGCGACGCGCCATTACTTTACTAGCCATTCTATGTTGGTTTATATGTTAAAAACTGGTTACAAATTGTTCTACTGAAACACCCACGCTTTACACTTCAATGGCTCTACTACAGCCCCCCTCTCCCCCACACCGAAGCCCACCAGTTTGTCCTCAGCAGAGACCAGGAACTTAACCTGGCTTACGTGGGCTCGGTTCCCCATGGCGGGATCCAGCAGGTCCGCATCCACTGGATGCTGGAGCTGGTCACGATACAGTAAGTTGACGATGTTGGACTTTAATGATTAGTGACAACATACAGTTATGGACACATTTGTTTCTGCTTTCCCGTGTAGATATGGTGAAGGAGGACCACAGTACAACTTTACAAAGCTGGATCAGCTGATCGAGCTCTTGTGGATCAACGGACTGAGACCAGGTATAGGTCGAGCTGTGCCCAGACTTCAAAATGTCAGACACAGTCAACACCTTTCTGTGACCTTAAACATTAAATTGGGGCTGTCCACAACAATAGGCCTAAAACGATATCACACTACTGGTCTGAAGATATGATGTATCATGATGTGATGACGCACAATAATATCTACTCTCTTGAAGTATTGCAAAACTGTAATGCAATTCAGTAGGTTAAACTTCAGAATCATTCAGTGTTTAGAAATTAGAAAGAATAGTGATTCTCAATCAATATTTTCTTAGAGCGGAGCTACTATTCCCTGTGCTTGTCCTTGCCTTCACACGTTTAACAGACCTCCTTTGTTGTCCTGCATGTCATCCTATATCTGTTGTTACACTGCAAGGTTTTGAACTGATGGGCAGCGCCTCCAACTTCTTCAGTGACCTGGAGGACAAGTGTCAGGTGGAGGAGTGGAGGAAGATGGTGTACCTCGTTGCCAAGAGGTACATTGGTGAGTTATCTCCTGGTCGAGAGGGAGCTGGCCGGTTTGTAAGACCCCAGGTTAAATGTTGACATTGTCTATATCCAGATGTAAATCAGCCATGATTTTTGTTCTGTAATTGGGAAGTAAAAGTAGTGATATAACATATATCCTTAAAGGATTTGGCCGGTTTGTTAAGACTCCAGTTTAATTGTTTACATTGTCTATATCCAGATGTTAATCAGCCATGATTTTTGTTCAACTCACCTCACTGTGTAGGAATGTTCCGAACTGGGTATTTGGCAAGCCATTGACATCCATTATATCCCAAATGAGTGTTCAGGCCAAATACTTAAGGGTATATGTTATAACAATACTTTCACTACTTAAATAGCCACTGCTACCTAAATCCTGTGTTTAACTGTCCTGCAGACAAATATGGTTTAGGGGTCGTCTCCCAGTGGAACTTTGAAACATGGAATGAACCCAACAACCATGATTTTGACAATGTCACCATGTCCATCCAAGGTAACGTGCTATTGGCTAGAATTACTTTCTGTGTGCATGAAGTGGATTGGATAGTGTGGTGTGCCACCAGACCACCTCCTAATAACTACTTAACCCAGTACCCAGTGCTAGAATCGTACTAATCAGACTAGAATCCAGCTCCAAGCTTTTCAAAAAAAATTCTACCCAATTTATTTTGTGTGTGTGTGTGCGTGCATGCATACCGTAGGTTATTCTATTCTATTTATTTTGTGTATAGATGTAAAAAAAGTGTGTGGGTATATGCTGATATTCCACTTTTTAATTTGTATTTCTCATTGAATGAGTTGCACCGCTGTGCTGCTGTAACACTGGAGTAACCACTGAATCTGCCTTCTGGCATTAATAACATGTGATCTGATCTTAACCCTGCTCCACCTCTAGGGTTCCTGAACTACTACGACGCCTGTTCAGAGGGCCTGCGTGCCGCCAGCCCGGCGCTGAGGTTCGGAGGCCCGGGGGACTCGTGCCACACCCCCCCGCACTCGCCCTACTGCTGGGCCATGCTGAAGCACTGCTACAACGGAACCAACTTCTTCACCGGCCAGACCGGCGTCCGTCTGGACTACATCGCCCTGCACAAGAAAGTGAGGAGGAGGGTTTTTTTGCAAGCAAGGTTATGGCTGTGCAAACTAGCCCTGTTTCCAAAGCATAGTACAGAGGACATGGGTTTGAATTCTAGCTTGGGTTCTCCTAGTGTTTGCATGGAGTTGAGTCCCCTAAAGTGACCATTATAGTGAACGGTGTGCTTGTCACTCTGCAAACTTGCAAAAGCATGGGGTCCCACAAAGGCAATAACAATAGATGGATGGATCGATGGATGGATAGATTGATGGATGGATAGATAAATGAAAAAAACAACAATGACGACAGCATTATTTGACTTATGGTTAATATCATTGGTTTATTATCAAATGAGAACCTGGTTGTTCTCTACAGGAAAATTACTATCAAAGTATTGTATCTGTGTAGTCCAAAAGCCCACGTAGTCGTGCTTATAAATAAAAACGTGTTTTCCCCTGCTGCTCCAGGGAGGGGGGTTCTCCCTGCCCATCCTGCAGCAGGAGGTGCAGACCATGCAGGAGATCCAGGATCAGTTCCCCCTGTTCCGGAGCCTCGCCGTCTACAACGACGAGGCGGACCCCCTGGTGGGCTGGTCCAGGCCCCTGCCGTGGAGGGCTGACGTCACCTACGCTGCCATGGTGGTCAAGGTAACACCATGTCTGTTCAGTGTAGATAGTTCAGATCGCTACGGTAATGTCTGGTCGGTCCGGTATGTTCAGTGGAGATGTATATGTCACCGTCTTTATTTATGCTCCCTCAGACAAATGTACAAAAATGGTCAATTTAGTTTTTCTTCTTTTGTCCATGAACACAATGGACATACTTTAAAAGCCCCAATCCACACTATAATTAGCCCAATCCACACTAGAATCGTGTTCTGACCAGTAGTTTCAAGTCCTCCCACTGGAAGAACAAGATGCACTCCAAAATGGTTCAAGAGGCCACTTTCCCCCCCACTCCCCCAACCAGGTGATAGCTCAGCACCAGGACCTGATGTCGCGCGGGACGACGGCCGGCGGAAGCATCAACTACACCCTTCTGAGCAACGACAACGCCTTCCTCAGCTACCACCCATACCCCTTCACCCAGCGCACACTGACCGCCCGCTTCCAGGTCAACAACACCCAGCCGCCCCACGTCCAGCTGATCCGGAAGCCCGTCCTGACCGTCATGGGCCTGCTGGCTCTGCTAGGTGAGGGGAGAGCTGGTCACCGCCACCCAGGAAGTATATTGTACTTCCTGGGTCGCGACCCAGGAAATGCAACGCGTGGAGTTTTCATAAATGTTTCAACTGTATATGGGATTTTTATAAATCATTTTATGTCACGCCCATTGTTCTCAATGTAATGCTGTACTAAATGCAGTATCATTCTGTGTTGCGGAAGCAAACAATGTCAATACTCGCATGCATTTCTTTACTACTAACTGCTAATCTATTTCAATCCTTTTTTGTATCAATGTACAATATTGAATATGTGTATTGGCTATGTATGGCTACACCAAAGGTTGTCATGCTTGCCAAGTGGTCGCTGGACAGCTTTTCATCGTTGAACTACAACATAATGATGTAATACTGTATGTTTTTTTTTTTTCGGGCTCATGATATTTGTCCTGTACGAATGAATCCTTGTCTTATACTAACCGTGTTTGCTTGGTTCCTCAGGAGACGTCGAGGTCCAAGCTCAGGTGTTGGACCTCGAGGGGGGGAGGGGGCTCAACGGCAGCACGGTGGGGGTCCTGGCCAGCACCCAGAAGCCCCGGAGCCCAGGGAGCTCCGACAGCTGGCAGGCTGCCGTGCTGATCTACAACAGCAACGACAGCAGCTCCTCCACACGCACTCATCGCGCCACCCTGACTCTGAAGGGACTGGCCGTGCAAAAAGGTTCATTTGAAGAAAGCTCTTTTTTACTCTACTAAGGTGCTGATGTGGATGTAGCTATGTCCACTACTACACGCCACCTAGGTGGCTTTTCTCACTCCACCTAGGTGACTTCCCTCGGGCTCCTCCAAACCAATGGACACAGGGTGGTGATGTTGAAAATCCGGTTTATTGTAATGGTTGTATAGCATGAGGCATGCAGATGGTGCTCCATGCTGCCATGCCGGAGAGCTCTCTTCGAGTGTGTGCGGTGATGGCTGGTTTAACCTGTGCACACTGACTGCTCAATGTGCAACAGGTGTGCAGCCCCACCCAGCCCCAGAGTCCAATCAGTCTGACTCAGGCCAGGTGAGGCTGCTTAAACCAGCCACCATCCACACACTCCCACAGTGGATTTAAATGCCATATTAACACTTATCCTTTTGTGCACCATGCAGTATTCTCCTTGGTGTATTATGTTGTTCAAATGTATTATCATGCTTTAGCAGAGTTCAAATCAATAGCGAAATTTGTTGAACAAATGCATACATTCCCTTGTTTTGTTTTCCCCAATTTGACTTGTCCTAGTAGCCTCTTCACCATGACAACCTGGTCAATCAAGGAACACATATGTATCTGAATAATCCAGAGCCTCTCGTTCCCATTCCCAGACCTGGTCTACGTCACATATTACCAGGACAACAACGTCACCAACCCCCAGCAGCTGTGGCAGGCCATGGGCAGCCCCGACTTCCCCACCGCCCAGCAGTTCCAGCAGCTCAGGGCCGCAGAGGTCGAGTTTACATCCATACTACCGAAAGACGCACACATAGTCAGTCAGTCAGTCAGTCTACCTAGTGATTATTTATATGCATGTGTCTGCAACTACTGTCAACTTGTAAAATAATTTAGTTTTGTGTGTGTCTCACGGATAACTTAGGACCCCCGTGTGGAGGGCCCCTGGCCAGTGCCTGCAGGGGACACTCTGACCCTTGATCTGAAGCTGTCTCTGCCCTCCTTCCTCCTGGTCCATGTGTGTGCCAAGCCCAGAGCTGTGCCAGAGCAGGTCAGGCCTCCAACACACACCTTGCATGGCCTTCAATCAGATCAATCAATATTATCTATATAAAAATACCATACTTGATACATGAATGGTAGTGATTTACTTTTACTGTATTTTGGGGTATGTAGTGTATAAGCACCGTGTGTGTATTCTGGGTGTTCCTGGCTAAACTGATGCAAAAGGTAGAGGTAGCAAAATGTTCAAAACAATTGTCGTACATACATGTCGTGTCGTTAGTTTGCAAAAAATGTCTCTGGTCATTGTTGTTTTCTTTCAGGTCAATGGATTGCGTTTCATCAAGATCACCAAAGGCCAAGTCCTGATTGTCTGGTCCGACCACTGTGTGAACTCTAAGTATGTTTCTTCATGACCCTGAAACACTTTATTTCTTTCACCTTTCCGTGCAAATATGAAATAAGCTTTCTTTGTTTGTTGTAGCACCAGAAACAGCAATGAAATTGAATATAAACCAATACACTTCCTTTACCCCTTTTAACTTCCTCCCTGGAGGAAGCTCTAGCCAGCCAGGTGAAACTAAACGTTCTCTGCTGCTGATTGTATCCCCACAGGTGCCTCCTGACATTTGAAGTGGAATTCTCCAGGGATGGCGAGGACTTCCATCGTGTCAATGCCCGGCGCTCTATTTTTACATCTTACGTCTACTCGCCAGGTAGGAACCCTCATTACACTGAATCACCTGCTGAGAATGAATACTGACTACCGGACCCATACTGATCACTTACAGATAGAGAGGTTTCATTTCAAGGAATTGACTATCATTGAGTCATTGGTAACACTTTTCAATAAGGGTACATTAATTAACATTTATGCAGTAATTAGCATTTTCTAACCGTTAATGAAGAATTTACTAAAAGGGTAGTAATCCTTTACTTATGGTGTTTATGGTAATGAAGGTAATAGTGTTCATGTTAACTAGGATACGGTGTGACTGTGTCTCCACAGTCAACCAGGAGGTGAGGGGGGTCTACAGGGTCCGGGCCCTGGACTACTGGGGAAGACCCGGGTCTTACTCTCCGACCGAACCGTACTCACAGGACCACTAGTGTGTGTGTGTGTGTGTGTGTGTGTGTGTGTGTGTGTGTGTGTGTGTGTGTGTGTGTGTGTGTGTGTGTGTGTGTGTGTGTGTGTGTGTGTGTGTGTGTGTGTGTTTTTTAACATTTCTCTTTTTTTCTACGGTAGTTTTTTTGCCTTGTTGAAATAACGACTATTGTGTGTGCTATTGCACAGTAAAATAAATAAAGACTTTTTTATTTTTGTTGGTTTTTCGGTACAATTTATTGTCACCAATACAAACTGATTAAACAATGAAGATGTTCCCCAATAATGTAGCAATACTGTAAAGGGTTCTTTCATATTTGTAGTTATTGTATTTGGCATTACACTGATATACACTGAGATTTTCTACTGAGGGGACATGGAATTGTACTTATTGCATAAGTGCATACATTCAGATGTCATCACTGTCGGTGTTAAAGAAATAGTCACTCATATGATTCAAATTTGTTCTTGAGAAGACCAAGGTCCTCACCAGGTGGACCAGTCCAGCACAATGCAGGATTTCACCAGAAAACCTTTGGCTGGGATTAGTTTAGCAAGCTCCTATTGAGAAGATACAAGAGGAGAAAGGTTCATATTAGTTCATTGAGATTATTTGTATCTTTAAATTTTTATTTATATCCACAATGTTTTCTTGGTTGTCTCTTAAAGGATTCCGACATTACCATCAGGTGTGATGTTGATGAGCCATTACAAGCGATTTTAAAATCGACCGTCTGGTGACCAAACAAGCAGCCATGTAACTCTGTACCTAAATACACCTGTTGAGTGTCCACCCAGATGAATGCTGTACAGCTCAATCTCCCAGGCTACCCAGTGATCATCCCAACTGGTTGGCTGATCTATCCATCATACATCTGGGTGGACACTCCTGACATGTGAAGTCACTTTAGGGTCAATTTAAGATTGCATGTAATAACCAATCGACTTGAACTTGTCGTAATTTTTAAAAATCGATTCTTTTCAGTTCTGTGGAAGTCAAGTGTGTGTTCTTCTAATGACGTGATGTAAACGTACCGGACTGCAGGACGGGCTGGAACTGTCCCGTCATGCAGAGCTCCTCCTGCTTCTGGCGCACGATCCTCTGAATGGGAGGAGGAATGCCGCGAGGGTTACGGGAGAAGATCAGGGAATAGCCGTCGTCGCAGCTCCCGTCCTCCTTCAGCGAGCGGCAGGCGTAGGTGATGGCGTAGTTGTCGTAGTCCGTGTCGATCACCCAGTAATTGTCACCTAGAGAGAAATATGAATGAGCCTGTGTATGTGTATGTGTGTGTGTGAGATTGTGTTAACACAATGGTTACCTGTGCCCCCATTTTCAGGTCTGGAAATTCTTGCAACTGTCCAACTTTTAAAATTGTTGTCCATATGATTCCCCATCGAGGTAACCTTATCCCCATGATCCCAAAGTATCAATGTCCCAGTTAGTAGCTTTATAATGGCTATAAATCAATATAGCTCATTAGTCTGTTAGTATATACTGGACCATAAAGGAAAAATGTACCATCAAAATCATCTAAAACGTATAAGTCAGCATCCCCACCGTGACCCCAGGTAAGGTCCCGCCCACAAGGTTGTTGCATGGAGACAGTCAGCATGAGTCGTGATTGGACTGTGGCTCACCTCCACTGGACAGGTAGCTGGCCAGGCCCTGGTAGTTCATGAACATCTTGCCGGGGGTGGTGGGGTCGGGTACGGAGTACTGGGCTGCCATGTCGGCACACACTACCCAGAACCTGCAGCAGTTCCAGGTAGAAGACCGTCAGTCTAAAATATACTGTCTAACCCATGGTGCAAGAAACTCTGGCGTGATATCATTTCTAACGAATTGCGCAAGGTGATAAACTGTTGAACCCATGTCCTTTTTTCAGTATTCTCCTACGTGTAAAAATAAGTCAAACTGACTAATCAGGTGATCTATAGTAAAACGTACTTCTAAATTACATTGTATTGTACTTTAACTTCATTCAATTATATGCAATTTACCATTTTAGAAACTTGAAAAACTCACCCAAACAGGGTGACTCTGCCCCTTGAGGAGGCTACCATGGCTCCATCTTCCCCGATGGTGTATTCAGCTGAGATGTTGTCCTGGAGGAACAGACCTTCTGGATCCTTCTTCTGCAGAGCATACCACTTCCCTGCATACTGCCGCACAGAAACACACAAGCGTTTACAAGATTGCAAGTACAATATATATTTCTCCTCATACAACAAGGCACCTCAACTGTTATGGTTTAATGCTTATTTTGTCACTAAAGATAAAAGTTAACTTTATTAATCTCAGATGGTACACAGCAAAATTACAGGATGGTAAACCAATTAAAAAGGTTTAAGAACATTATTTATTTATTTGTAAATTTTTATTTAATAATTTTCTTATTTGAAAATAAGAATGTTCAAAGAACTACTCAAATATTAAGGAAAATAGATCCATATATAATATGGGTAATATAAACAAGATGTGAACATATTATGTGAATGTTACAATAACTATACTAGAGGTATAAACATGACATCACTAATAATGCAGTAATTATGGTATAAGTCTATCTGTTTTCTGTTGACTCACTCTCTTGGGGTCGAAGTCCTCTTTCACGGTGAAACTCTCCACCACACAGGAGGCGAGGCTCTGCTCCACGCAGGCTAGCACCACCATCACAAGAGCAAACATTTGGAAGTCCATTCTGGATGAAGGAAAACAAAGATATAATTATTAAGAGATATATTTATTGAAAATCAACACCAACAATAACACAAATTTAGATAAAGGTCTGGTAAAGGAATGATTTGGTAATGTAATCTGTGGTATAGTTTATATTGCTCTAAATTGCTTTCCCGTTTAGCATCTCATTTATAGGTTAGTCCTTACAAAAGTCATGATAAAAACAAAGCTGCTGCAAGCTACCAATCTCCAGACATAAAGTCCAAACCAATTTACATGGAGCTGTAGGAAGGTAGATCTCCAAACGCTGTTCGCTGTCAGAATGTCTCAACCGTGTCCTGAAAACACCAAGAGTGACCCTTTATATACCCAAGACAACAGACAAGCCCACCTGTTTGTTTTCACATCTTGCACCTAAATGCAGAGTTTAAGTCTATCGCTGATCCAATTAAAGCAAATCCTCACTGTAATCTGTGGAAACCTTTGCCTACAGCAGTGTATAGGCTTTATGTAATTACTGCAGGGCTGTACATAATAGCACATGTTCAGGTGAATGGGTTGACCTGTGCATGCACTCACCCTTATTTACATGACACAACTACAGGTGTATTTAAGTGCATGTTACATGGCTGCTTAAAGCTTTTATAAGCCAGTTACATTTGGTCAAATACTTTCTAGACAGTTATACTTCATAAGGCTCGTTTTTCAAATTATTTATATTGCAAAGTAATGTTGCATTATTATATTGCATGGCCTGTCTAGAAGGCATACATATATGGGGTAAATTATTTATTTGTGATAAAACTTGGTATTTGTGCACTGTAACTATCAACCTTTCATATTCCTAATGAATGTAGTTTATTAATTTCTTTCCAAGTTATACATTATTTTAACTTGATACTGTTAGGCCAGTGAAATGTCACTCTTTACTTTCATAGTCTGAAAGATGAGGGAAATATCTGGCATGTATGTTGTGAAATCATATTTTTTTAGTTTTGTGGTTCAGAGCTGTAGGCCAGTTTAACAGAAATAGAATTGTTCTTTGGCCTAGAGCAGAAATATTCTTCTGACAATCTAATGTTATATGCTTTGTAGTTATGCATATTCTTTCAACAGAACCATAATAGTTATTTAAGTTTCTTACTATTTTCCATTTATTCATTTAGCAGTAATTTAGCATTTGTCTGGGGTTAACTAACCCTCTCTCAAGTTCAAGTTGTATTAGTCACATACAAAGTCATACATGTTCAACTCGCAGTGAAATGCTAACGCGTGCCTGCTCCTTCGACTGTGCTTAGACTAATAATTATGAACAAGTGAAATAAAAGTACTAGTTTAAAATATTGATATATATGTGTAAAGATGATGGTGACGGTGTGCAGTATTCCACTGAGAGCTAGTGATAGTCTGTTATGAGAGTCTATTGTGGGCATGTGAACATGTTGGGGGGGGAGCACCAGAGTCCTTTAGGCACGGTCCTCATTCAGGAACCGTATGGCACTGTGGAAGCTCCCCCTGAGCCTCTCTGTATTTGCCCTATAAATACGGTATCCCCTCCCCCCGTTGTTCAGGTGAGAGAGGGCAGTGTACAGTATGTCCATTTATAATCCCAGACAACTGAAGCAAGTTACGGGAAAGGGTAGTTAAACACAGAGCCTTAAACCAGGAATTACAGTGGTTATACTTTTGATGATGTATGCATTACATTAGGACCTATGTCTACGGCTTCATACATAGTAAGACGTGTATAAATTAAGCCTACTGAAATGTACCATTTACATTGGGTATATATTACATTTATACTGAAATCTATAAAAAGTATTTTGTGGATACATGAAATTCAAACTAACTTTTTGTGAATCCGATTACAGTAATCATATGCAGTTCTACGATCACATAATTCAACATTTTGCAAAGTGTGGAAAGCAGACTGAATATACATAGCCTATTTTCGGGTTGCCTTTCAAGCTCTCTCTCTCTCTCTCTCTCTGCCCTAACCCATACCGTGGCCTCGCTTCTAATTAGGCAGAAATTCCAGATAGACACTCAATCAATGTGACAAGCCTGCTCACCATCACGTCAGGTGATGGTGAGATCACAGACATCTTAACCGGCCATGTTGTGGAGAACAGACTTCTCAAGTACAAGGTTATGTCAACTATTACACTTAAAGGGTATCCATCATACATCTAGGTGGACACTCCCACTTGTGAGGTCACTAAAACACTGGAAAAGGCCGATTTTCGGCTTGTAATGGCTAATCACACTCACACCTGGTGGCATAATATCACCCCTTTAAGAAAGCTTTCTTAAAGAAAGCAGGTGACTTACTGGCTGCCAAAATAATTGGCTAGATAACTTAAATGACGCAGCGTGTAACATTTAAACTAGCTCGTAGCTTAAAATAACCTGGACATATCTAGTCAATGCTGATCAATAATGATTTCAATAATGTTGGAGCCAGTTAAAGTGGGACAATGGTTATTGAGTTTTTAATTCTGAAAGTCTCCCACCTACTAACTGGGAGGGGCTAAATTTTACCCCTGCGACTTGTAAGTGTGCTGAATGTAGAAATAATATAACACGCCCATTATTTCTTATTTCAATAACCACTTCCAAATAACACATAGGAATTACACAATCAGTATAACATACTCCTATCATTTTTTGTAACAAATGTTAGTATGGCAATGCTTTTGCTTGCCTGGCAAAGTAAAGTAACATAAAACACCACAAGAGGGTAATATTCAGGTTTTGTGTTCATAACCAAACTTTAATATCAATATTCCAATATATATGAGTAAACAAATGCATTTATAATGTAACAGCGCATTTTATACAAGTAACTATTTAGGAGGGCAGCCATGGAGTCTGATGATCCAGAGAGAGTAGGACTATCAAAAGAGGTAGTGAGAGTCTACAAACTGGGAGGTGGAGAAGGTTTGACCTGGTGTTCCAAAGCAAGCGAGCACGAACGAGGGAAAGGGGGATTGCAAAAGGTTGTGAGGATCTGTACACATAGACATTCAGGTCCAGAGCTTTACTTCAGGATGGTGTCTTCAGAGGCTGAAAGTAAAAGAAGAGACATTTCTTACATTGAATAGCTGCTTTTAAAGTTTCAAAGTGACTTGTTTATGAAACAAGCATGGCAGACAATTAAAATTGGAGAAGCTACAACAACCAAAAATCAAAGAGCGAAATGATCACGTTTCTAAAATAAAATATTTTTCTAAATAATTTAAGGTTAGTAGAATTGTTAGATTGGCATAAAACACACAGAGATTATAGTACACTAGAAAACATCCTGAGCAACACACTAGGTTTGCTTGAAACCATCACGTTTATATAAATTGTATTGATACAGCAGCTTATACAATCATAAACTCAACGTAAATCAAATGTTACGGGTGTAGAGAGGAAGCGAGAGACTACCTTCTGCAATCTGCTTGGCAATGCGCTCCTTCTCCTCCCTGACCTTCTTCTCCTCCTCCTCAACCCTCCTCTCCTCCGCAGCAATGGGCTTCAGTTCATCTGAGAAGGAGAAAGGACAAGATGTACAGTGATACCCTTTTTTCCTTGTCAATACTGACCTCTAGTACTGTACCGATGATATTCACATTACGGTTACTAAAACAGGATCACTGAACATCTCAATCATTGAAATGCAGGGATAGCCAGAAAGACACTTATTTGATTCTAAAACCGAAAGTCATTGCATTGGATGTTTGAGAAAACAAATCCATTCATCCAAATAGATGGTTGGATTCTTATACGTTTTAATACAATTGTTTGGGACATTTGTCACTTACATCTGGAGTTACTCACCATATCTCCCTTTTCCAAAGATGATCCCAGCAATTAATGCTGAATACCTGGCGGTCTACAGACAAATATTACATATGAATTAATCACATTCATGTTCACGGTTGATTTATGTTTTAAGCTGCGTGAAATATATGTATTCAACGCACGCATTTCAATCTCTTATAACACAGTTACATACTGTAATGCATTTGTTGTATCTTTGTTTTTGTGCTGCATGTTTCATGCTCATCCACAGTTAGCTTACTGGTTCACATTAATAGGCATTAGCATTAGCTGGGTAGATAGCTATCGCTAATAAAAGATTATATAGGTGCAATTAGACAGCGGGTTAGAGTGTCATACAATCGGTTAACGTTGATAGTTATGTTATAAAATGCAAACCTTGATCAATGGGGATACAGCGACAGGAGGAGCCATAGCTTCAGTTTGCAAAACACCAGTTCGTGTACAACAGAGGTGACTTTAACGACGCTAGGGATTGTGGGAGACAGTGACGTATTTATGTATTTATTTTTAGATTACATATAAATTGCATGTATAATCCAAACGAAATTCTCTGCTTGGTAGGAAATACATATTTTACGTATATTTAAATAAATTATTCCGTAATTTCGGTTCAGCACAACCTGTAATCTTCCAGAAGGGGTCAGTCGATTTCCAGTTACAAGATTATGAATTGTCCGTATGTATTAATATAATTGTTTTTTTTTATCGTATACTGTCAATATGTATTTATAATAAGAGTTAAAAATCATGCACGAAAATACTTTGATTATTATGGCGCAAACTTAGTTTGTTGTGATTTTCTTTCTTTTTTTACGAAATCCTGTGTATTATATGTAAATTAATAAACAAATAATTGTATTGAATTCCAAACACACACTTGTAGCTAAGAAACAAACAAAAGAATAAGTAATAACAGCAATTTATTTTATACAGTATCATGAGGCCAAGCACCACATGTCACATTTTAATGTTCCGATGTAAATGATGGATGTGATACAAGAGAGGCCACATACAAGGTTTCTCTCCTTCAGCTAAAAAGCAGCAGATATTTGTATTAAAAACTGAACTTTTTAAACTTATCAAGTTCTTTTAGTTCTTAAAACTTTAAAAGATTTATTTTTCTTTATTGAGTTGAAAAATCAAGCCCATAACATTGCAATGTAAAGGAAGACATTGGGCTACATTAATAACATATACCTATTGTCTTTTTTTAATTCAAGAAATTCATAACAAAATATATGAAATTATACAACAAAAATCAAGTATCAATCTCTGAAACCCTTGTTCCACGACAACAAAGGTTGACTATTCTCACTGTCCTTTTGGCGAACCTAACCTTTCCTCGGTTCTTCATGTTGGCTGTGTACTCATTGGTCTTGAGCTTAGCGTAGTAGTCTGAGAACTTGTTGAAAAGGATAGATATGGGCAGGCCGTTGAGGATGATCCCAAAGGAGATGCAGATAAACGCAAAGAGACGCCCCAGGATGGTCTCTGGGTAGATATCTCCATAGCCCACCGTGGAGATACTGACCTGAGAAAGAGAGAGGAGTGTCACTATTAAGTGTTGTTTTTGTCACTTGTTGCTATGAAGTAATTTAGAAGATGCTTGTATACAAAGTGAGTGACTTACAGTGATTTCAGATACAGGTAATTAAAGAGCAGGTTTGGGGTTAGGCATCTTGCTGAAGGATGACGACAGGTAGACTGCCAACCTTGGGTTTTGAACCCAGAACCCTTCATCTAGGAGTCAACATATTGTCCACTAGATCATACTGCCCATAACAGGACCATCCATTACATCACCTTCCTTCCTCTCTACTCTACCTCAAGAGGCCTGGAGCTCCTCTCTCTCTCTAATCCCTCCTGCCCCCTCTTTCCCTTATGGATAGTCCTGGCTTACCCCATTCTGTGCAAATGCACACATGTGCCCTGTGTTCCCTTAGATTTGTTTTCCTGCGTCATGTGATGTGAGCTGAGGAACTGGGTTGAGTTCAGGAGCATCTTTAATCATCATTAATGGCATGTATCTAAATTCGCTGTAATTTGCTTTCAAACAGAGATGAAGAGAAGTGAATGATGAGCCTCTTTGTGTTGTGTCCTTACCGCCGCCCACCACCATGCTGCGGGGATGCTGGTGAAGTTGGTCTGGGGCATGTCGTGTTCCACGGTGTAAACCATGGCCGAGAAACTGAAGATGCCCATGGCGATGAAGAGGAAGAGGCAGCCCACCTGCTGGTAGCACTGGCGCAGGGTGAAGCCGAACGCCCGCAGGCCCGTGGAGTGGCGGGCCAGCTTCAGGATGCGGAAGATGCGCATTAGCCTCATGATCCGCAGCACTTGGCCCAGCTTGCCCACCTGCCTCACCGCCTGCAGGTCGGCCTCATGCTTCATGTAGTTCTCCTCGTTGTCAAAGACCTCCAGCACCAGCTGCAGGTACTGCGGCAGGATGGCGATCAGGTCCACTGTGTTGAGCATG
Organism: Lota lota; assembly: GCA_026745465.1. Lineage (NCBI taxonomy): Eukaryota > Metazoa > Chordata > Actinopteri > Gadiformes > Lotidae > Lota > Lota lota. The sequence goes on along the minus strand of JACYXH010000479.1, from coordinate 11,926,070 downwards.
CTTCTGCTGAAGGCCTCCAGGTCCGGCGTGGACACCAGGCGCAGCAGGTACTCCATGGTGAAGAAGGCGATGCACATGGACTCCACGTACTCGCAGTAGGTTCTTCCGCTGAGCTGCCCCGTGGGCGTCTTGAACTGCATGTCCTCCACGGTGTTCAGGGTCATGGCCACCAGGGAAACCAGCACAAACATACTGGAGGCCACGGCCATGAGCTTGGCCAGCACCGAGGAGAAGGGCTTCTCCATCAGGTTCCAGATGATCCGGCGATGATGGCCCAGGAACATGTCCTGGAAGAGCTCCTCGTTCTCCTCGATCTCCACCTCGGCCTCCAGCTCCCGTTGGATCTTCAGCTGCTCGTTCAGGTCGTCCTGCCGCTCCTCAAAGGAGATGCGGCAGCAGCGGTGGGTGTTCTTGATCCGCACCCCCCAGTAATTTATCTCCTCCAGGAAGTTGCGGGGGCACAGCTCGTCCTTGATCCACAGTACGCCCGTCCGGTAAAAGTTGAAGATGCTGTGGAACACGTCCGGGTCCCTGTCGAAAAAGTACTCGTCGTTTGTGACAGTGTAGTCGTCGCACAGGTCCAACTTCATGTTGTGGTCCGTGTAGGTGGCGAGTCTTCCTATCCGGGTCTTAGGATACTTGGCGGCCATCCTGTAGGCTATCTGGTACGGCTTGCCGCCCACGTTGATGTTGATCATGTAATTCCTCTTTGGGGCCTGTCGCGAGGAGCTGAAAAACAGGTTCTCGTCCTTGTCCTCCTCGTCCTCCTCGTAATCTGCATACTCTGCGTAGATATCGTAGATGTCCCGGCTCAGATCCTGCATGGACTTCCATGTCTTCACGCAGCTCTCCTTGACCAACGGCACAACGCTGTCCTGTGAGGGCCGTCGTTCGGCGTCAAGCCCCGAGACTTTGTAGTTGGGGAAAAGACTCTGTCTCCTGTTCCAAAGGTTGACCATCTTGGCCGTGCTACCCATGTCTGATGCCCGCCCGCTGTTCTCCCCCTTCCAGGGTTACACAGCAGACAGTGCAGGACTGAACCCCATCAGCATTACCATTGGCTAATACCTTCCCTCACTTATGCGCGGATGGAGGGCAGGAGCTGGATGCCTCACGGCCCTGTTAATGTTGCTGACTGGGAGGATCGGCGTGCTTACAGGATGTCTAAGTACCATTATCCTCCGCCGGGTTCCCTCGCTCATGTGACGCGGGCCATGTGGCACAACTCAAGGTATACACCACCACAACTTCAACGATGTCCCATTTTTGAAGTTGTGTTTTATATGAACTGGTCATTCTTACAGTATTCAATTGAGTTATTATTAGAGCAGCAGTTATCAACTGTCAATGGTCCTCTAATGTTGTTGATGATGTGTAACATATAAAATCTCTGGCACTGTGCTGTTAGTCATTAATCTATTTTTAATCCTTGTAGATTATTTAAAGGAAGTCATCTTGGTGTGGTATTATGGAGAAATACCACTACATATCTTATAATGCTATGGCTTTTTTTATTTAAGTAGAAACACAACATTAATGGACATCATGGATATGGACATTTTGCATGCAAGACCATTGACATTTAGGGCAAAATTACAGTCCCATTCTTGATAGCGAAGACGTTAATGTGACCTGAAACATATCCATACCCATACATAGTAATTATTAGAATGTGAGCCATTTGTTAACGCATTGCATAATGTTGCGCGAGGCTGGAATCCTCTTATAGGACAGATTATTGATATGCTGATTAAAGATAATCCAGTATCAGATCGGGTGGGGCCAAAGTGTGCGTGACTAACCTTGACTCACCCTTTCTTGTGCCAGACACAGCCCATAAACCAGACCAACCCCACCTGCTTATGAGTCACCTTCACTCACGGCTTCTACCAGCCACAACAGAGAGTTTAAAATGGACCATCTTTTAAATAGAGCTGCAGTCTGGTCAGTTGAATGTATGATGGGAATGGGAATTACTAATTATGTTGAATCTATCCTCAATCGTTTCATAAATAATAATATAGTATTTGGAGGGTACTCTGAGCATGGGTACAGTGAGAATTGAATTGCTTTTCATGGCAGTGTTAACGCCATTCTCCCCAAATCATATTACTGTCTTAATAGGGGATTGTATTTTGATTCCTATCGCCCCCTGAGCAACGAAACACTTTTATTTTAAAGAATACTTCCACATTCAATTTCAAAAATATTATTTTTATTAGAATCTTTTTTGTATATAACGTTTTTTCAAATTTACAACAAACTACCAAACTAATTTGCATTAGTTTGGACAGCTATTTCAATATATGTTTCATTAATTTCAAGACATATTTGCACCAGTTAACACACAGTTCTTTATTTTTCTAATCTCATAGATTTACAGTATATTCTAGTATATACTATCTACAATTTTTATGTTTTCCAATCTACTTGGCATTTCTGGATTAAACTCCTCTCCCACCAAACTCTACTGTTCTGTCAGGAACAATTGTTTGTAAGATTTGCAGGGCAAATTCCCCAGAAAGCAGCTTAATAGATCAAGAATATAGGTTATAATCACCATGCACAGACTATTGTGGAAACAGTGGGAGGCACAAGGCATATGGGTCATCTGGCTATAATCCTTCTTGATGCACAAATATATCTCATACTATATATAAATGGCAAAACCCAAACCTCTTAAACTGAACCTCACCACATCCTTATAGATCCACAAGGTATGTGCTGAAATTTTAATGTGTATCCTGCTGTATACCAATACAGCAGGATAGGCATACAGCATCTAACTATACTCTATTGGCAGATGTGCACAAAGTTGTGAAATGTTTTAAATTATATTTTTTAATGATTATATTAAAAAAAGGGTTTATTGGACCAAACTGAATTTAAATCAATACAAATTAAAATGAGCTGTTTTCAGTTTATTGATTGCACAAAGTGTATCCAATAATACAGACAATGAGCATATGTAAGTATACTGTATGTTACCCACAAAATGTCGTACAGAGGAGATAACGTAGGTCACAATAGTGGTTTAGTTTCAATAGTGTCTGTGTGATGTTGACTATGGGATAAGGACAAATCATCTATTTTTACGTGGTGTGTAATGTATTATGAAGTCCTCATAGAAACAGTAGCTAGATGGCAGCAATATGCAATTGTGTAGTCTAAGGGTAAAATTATGAAAGAAGAAGACGGAACTAAGTAAATTCAATGTTAAGGATATTGTAAGCTGCAAGAGTGTAGAAGAAAATCACTTCCAAAATGTTTTGAATTTTAAAAGTCAATGAATTTCGTATATGTAAATGTAATATTTAAATGTTATGAATTCAAAGGTGTCTACTTTCCATACACAAAATTCAATGGCTTTTTAAATTAAAAACATTATGGCAGTGATTTGCCTCCATTCAAGAGGCAATAATTGGAGTAGATGTGGTCGGTGAGAAGTGTATTTAGATTTTCAGTAGAAAGACCAAAGGTTTATTCTTTACCTTTAGGAAGATGGGAAACAAGATAAAGCTGAAACTAAATTGAAGAGAGTCAGGCAATATCTGTTGTATGACATTTTAAAATCACTGTCCAGAATCCAGAGGACGGGGATAGTAGTTAACATTAAATGGGTTCCAGTGTTGGTGGGAGTTAGTGGAAATTAAAAAGCTGATAAATGTGAAAAAGATGAAACCAAAGTAGACCAGACTTCAGCTAAGCAGAAACCAAAAGTCTAATAAAGAGAAAGAATAAAAACAAATGGCAAAGAGAGTAGGATGAGAAAGTTAAGGGATGAGCTATTTAATAGATTAAATAGTACATTATTTATTTTAAAGACTCACCATTGTCAGCTGAAAGAAACAATGGAACATCTATTGTTTAAATGTTCAAAATATAGAGATCAGAGAGCAATATTAAAATAACTGTTAGTACAAATTAGTTTAAAATAAATATTTGGTAAACCACCATGAGTGCTTTAACTTCGTTTTTCAGTTTCTAAACAACATTGATCTATAGAATTGAAGTTATAGTTAGTTTGGTTTATTTGGTTTGTGGGTTTTGTTTTATATGAGAAGTAGGATCCCTGATTCATACTCCTGATCAGACGGTGGCAGTAATGCACCGAAAAGTTGTTTGTTAATCGCCAAAAAAATTAAAAACACTAAAAGAAGAAGAATGGCTTCCCCTGCAGGATGTGAACATTACGTCCGCAGCTGCTTGATAAAAGTGAGAATATTTCTAAATTGTTTAGAACATGAGACATTTGGTCACAGCATTTTCCGTAAACCAGCTTGCTACTTATCATACGTCTTAGTGCATGGCTACATTTAGCCCCATTTGTGACCCAAAACGTCGGCGTATTATCCAAATCATACGCAGTCCTTTGGGTCACAAGTGTGTTTCCATTTCAAATCTTGTAAACTTGATAAGTTAACGTGTTTCTACCTACTTAACTGGGTTGCAGCGGGCTTTTTAATATATGCTACGGATCCGCATGGATGTCCTGTCGGTAGCCGGTTAATTCCGAGGCGAAACAAATGATTAAATCCATAAAATATCCCTGCGACTGTCAATGTTTTGGTAACTTGACTTCAACCATGGATGTGTGGTCTCTTCGCTATAGTCACCTGTACATGTAGGGCTACTGCAGGACGTTCGAACCACGAAATAACATAACGTTATACTATCGTGTTTGACCACATGGATTTTAAAGTTGAACGTTATATCACCACGGATAAGACCGCTACCCCGCTGGGGTAGAGATATAAAAGGACATCCATGCGGATCTGTAGCATATCTTCAAAAGCCCGCTGTGACCCCAGAAGGTAACGTTGGGTAGAAAACACGATGACACAAATGGGGCTAGGCTGCATTTACACGCATAACACGGAATTAAAGAGCAACGTGCAGGTTAGTTGGTCTTTACACTACAAAGAAGATATCAAGGATTTATGTTTGCAGGTGCTACAAGTAGTGGACTAATGTAGTTCTATGTGCTGTATTGCGCCATACGATCATAACGGAGTCATCCTGACACCGCAGCACGGGGTTGTCAATCAGCTGTCAAGATTTCATTCTGCACGAGGCGGTCAATCGGCATGCTTCCAGAGCTCTGGCATGTCACGTGGTTTATTCTCCCCAGTGATGCATGTGCGTGAAATTGTACTCGTTCACGTTGCTTAGTAAAATTGGTCTAGCTGTAATTCGAAGCCGCACGTCATGAATATAGTTTGTACGTTGAATTTCTCCCTACTTTAACCACACGTTAATGAATTGGGGGTGCCAACCTGCCATTTGCACTTTAAGTTGGCTAACTAACCCTGACTCTGAAGTGTACTTCACTAAAAGGCTAAAATCTAAAATAGCTATGGTTTATTTACATTTTTCAAGTAGATTGCTTGTTGGTTTGTACAACATCTTTCAAGTCTGACAAAATTATAATTTTTACTAACCATTTGCCATTTACTGTCGAAGCACAAATTGAAATCATAAGACTAACCAATACATTACATAACTAGGTCGAGGTCTCTGTTCTCCCTCCCACAATGTGTATGTGATGTTGATTGTCCTTTGCTTTTCTTTCATGTCTTCTCCTAGGCGCCATGCTGTGGCAAACTGTATGTCTGCAGACTGTGCCACGATGACGAGGAGAACCACCAGATGGATCGCTTTAAGGTCACAGAGGTGCAATGCTCCGACTGCCAGACAGTGCAACAGGTAGGGCTAGTGACTTCGGGATTCACGTTACGTTTAACCATACCAAATCTTAGTTGCCTGTTATTGCTGAAATACTCAACCGTCATCAAAACGTATGTGTGAATGTGCAGCCCAATGGTTGATAATGTGTAAATCTCTTTCTAGGCCCAACAGACCTGCCAACAGTGTAATGTCGAGTTTGGGGAGTATTACTGTGATATATGCCATCTGTTTGACAAAGATAAAAAACAGTATCACTGTCAGCCATGCGGCATATGCCGGTAAGCAGCAGTATTTATACATATGTGAAAGAACTAAATGTAGTGCGGTCATGTTTTTAGAGTTTTCCTATTGAAACTAAATATATTCCATTGTTATGCCAGGAAATAAGTCACCTTGCCAAATCAAGGCACTTGTATGCATTCAGGGAAAGGACAATGAAGACAATAGGGAAAGTGGGTTGAAAGACATTACATGTAGTAATTGAAAATAAATTACATGTAGCATAGGACTAGCTGGTCATAATGGAACCTCGCTTCAAAGTGTTTTGCCTAAATTAGCGCCCTAGCAGAATGGAGTTGCCTCAACCATGTCTTGTTTTGAACCCTGCAGGATAGGACCCAGAGAGAAGTATTTCCATTGTGACAAGTGCAATCTCTGTCTCCTCAGTGACATGAGAGGAAACCACAAGGTCAGTTTAGTTCTTCATCTTTATAATGCCAAGAATAATTATCCCTAATTATTTTGTTTCATTAACTGTAGAAACTTTTTTTTAGTGTGTTGAAAATGTTTCTAGGCAGAACTGCCCGGTGTGCATGGAGGTAGGATATTTATATTCACATCTCATTAATCCCTATGTTTGGTGTTGTTAATGTAATTATTTGGATTAATTCTATAGTTATATATTTATATATTTTTGTATTTAATTTCTAAGGATATCCACACTTCAAGAATCGGAGCTCAAGTTCTTCCATGTGGTCACCTTCTACACAAGTACATGCTGTTTGGTTGTCAGTATTTAATTGTGAAGATAACGTTTAATGACAACGATAAATTTAATGAGATATATAAAAAATTTAACATGACAGAAATGGGAAAGAAATCATTTTAATGCTGTATATGTACGACTTTCCTTCCCATATGGTATTTCTTGTATGGCATACATGCATTTAATGTAATAACAGTTGGTTATAAAATATTATCTTCAGATCATCAACTCTTATTCAATGTGTTTACGTTCTTTTCGTTTAAGGACATGCTTCGATGACATGATCGAAACTGGGTAAGTCTTTTGAAGGATTCATATTTAACTAGATATTGCACTAATAGTGCATTAGTACCTTAGTGAATAACTATTCATTAAAAATCGAATTCACAAAATGGCAGAAAAGGGTTCAAACAACATCCCATTGATCTGTCATGTAATGTTTTCCATTTGTTATATTTTATGTCCGTGTGTACCACTGGGATAATAATGATCTAATAAAAGCTGTCATATTTCTGGCCAGTGCATACCGCTGTCCTCTGTGCATGCACTCTGCCTGGAACATGGATACCCACTGGGATCACATCGACAAAGAGATCGTCCTGTCCCCCATGCCCACAGAGTACCAGGACGCCACCGTCAAGGTCAGTTCACATCTTAATGTGTCAGTTAAGACTTGGCTAGAAGTGGCTGTTATGCAGTCGACGAAGGCTCAACGTGGTTTTAGCTTGGGTTGTTACACCATCAGTAGAATCCAAAGCAGTATTGGGATGTATTTAACGTAAAGTCCTTGAGCAAAGCGACAATGCAAGTGACATATTTGACATTCTTACCCGTATGCATACTAAGTACACAAATAAATGATGTGATGGCAAAGCATACAGTTTCAGCTTGAGATTGCTCTCATTAAAGCCCCCAAGGTATATTCCGATGTCATGTTATCATGTCATGTCCTCTAGTACATGAACTGCCATGAGGCTGGACCTCCCATTGACATCACGTCTCCCCGTCTGCTTGCAGATCATCTGCAACGACTGCCAGGCCCACTGCACAGTGGCCTTCCACGTGCTGGGGATGAAGTGCACCGGCTGTGGCTCCTACAACACGGCCCAGGATGGCGGCCTCATCCAGCCTCCACAGCAACCACAACAACAGCAGGAGGAGGCGGGTCACGATGAGGAGGCAGAGGAGGTGGAAGGAGGCGAACCCCTTGAGCTTGATCCGGACAGTGACAGCGATGAGTGGATGGACGCTGAGGCCGAAGAGAAAACACAAGCCCAGTAACCTGCACCCCCAGCACCATTAACCCCCCCCCCCCCCCCCCCCCCCCCCCCCTCCGGCAGTTACCCCCTCCCCAGGCACATTAACTCATCCCCAACACACAACTCCTCCACAACACACAACTCCTCCACAATCACCTTCAACGCCTCCGTCAGATTAAACTTCTCCCCAATTATCTATCCCTCTCTCCCTCAGTGTTGCGCTTTTCTGCGATGTTTGAGAATACCACTTTTCCATTTTCTACATTTACAAAAATGAATGGTAGTGTTGCACTCTGTTTTCAGCATTATCAAGTGTTCAATGGGGGATTTCTCTGACTGTAAATTGGTCATTTTTAACCATTGTGAGCAACGAGTCATGGCTGAATAAAACACTTGCAGTTTCTGTCGCAGGGTCCTCTTTCAAATGGTTAAGTTAAATCCTTGTGATTACATTAATTGGCTTGCACTTGTGTTGCGCTGGAGGCTAAACTATTTATGTTTCTTACACTTTTAGCATGGAGATGTTACACAGTGAATAGAGAATGGGATTTCTGTGTGCTCCTGTTTGTGCAAAATTCAGTTGACTTAGTCTATGTGATATTCTCTCAGAGTAGTGGCTGTTTTGAAATTGTACACGGTCAGTGCCACTGTAGTGGAAGTGTCTTATTGACTTGTATGCTTTAACGACCAGACCATGATTTTTTTTTTTAATCGTTTGTCATTTCATTCAGATGATCTATGGTTAAATATGACAAAAATAAACTAAAATCCAGGCAGTGTTTTACTATGATTACTTTAATATTGAAGCAAAACTAATTTAAATACAATTGCATTTTAATACAATGCATGTTATTCTACTAAACCTGGCTATGTATTACTCATAAACATGCATTCACATAGACAATTAAAATAAAAACAATAGAGATAAGGAAGCAATAACATCAAAAACAGTTTGATCAAACTTATTCCTGTATCGTCGTTATTCAAGTCAGTTTTCGATCAATTTTACCAAGGCAAAATCTGTGTTTTTTTTTCTTCTCAGCAAAGCTTCAGCTCCATAACATGACATTTAAAAAACGTTTCATACTATAATATATGTGTACACTCTAGTTCAAATTGCCGTCCTAATTTCAATATATACAACTCAAAACTGGACGATACAAAGTGAACGGGGTGAAGCCTATAGTAAACATATGACTTTGATTTGAACTCTTGTTTGCCAACAACCGTTAGGCGTCACCTCTAAGTGGGCCTGCTTCTGTTTTGCATAGTGGATAGTTGATAGTAAAACAGATGGGAATGCCTGCCATGGCAGTTGAGACTGGCATTGGCTGGGGAGAGGTGTAGAAGTATGGCGAAGATGTTGACATGGTAAAGTCTGGGAAAGGTGTACCAGTGTCCGGGGGGAGTATGGTCACGTGTGGCGGATCTGCTCCGGCGCCAACATCTCCAGTGACGGACCCGCTCTCGGTACACACGTGTCTATTTGAGGCCATGACATCGGGCACTGCATATGCAATGTCCATATTAATGGGATCTGTATTTGGCATGCCCATGCCTTCCCAGAGGGAGGTATGTAAAGGAGCACTATCCGGCGGTGGTGTCATCGGGTCGGGGATCCTGGTAGACATCGGGAGGTTTGCGATCTCAGGCAGAGCCGAGGGAGTGGATGGCTGGTGTGAGGTGAGAATAGGGCCAGTCGTTGAGTCAGGAAGCGGGGATTCGCTGTAGGGAGGGTCCGTATCTTCCTGGGCGTTGGGGGTCGTTGGCTCTTCCGGCTCTGGCTGGGGCTGCTCCTGAGAGCACTCTGCCTCCTCGTCTGAGCTGGATTCACTAGACTCTGATTCAGAACCTCCTTTCACCTGGGTTTGTAGTGAAGACAACGGTTTGAAATACTGTACACAAGACGTAGCTTTGATTGCTTCATATATTTGAGAAATATATCACATGAAAGCTATACTTACAGGTTTGGAAACCGCTACACTAATGATGAAGAAAACACAAAACAAGGTCCTTTGAAACAACAACATGGTAGTCTCTTCTGTATTTGCTGAAAGAATTAAACAGTACTTATGTTATAACGCCAGATGAACCATCCTGCTTGAAAATGTTCTCTGTTCAGGAAAATGCTCTTAATAGAGGACAGTTAATGCAACTGCAGTGAGAGGACTTGCTGGTCTGGGTCCCAAAGTGCTGTTCTTCTACTACTAGTATCACTATTCTAATTTTAACTATTGCATTTTCACAGAAAGATATATACTAGATCGACTGCACTGCTATGTTTCATGTTGCCTTCAGAAAGCATCAGACGTGTCATTTAGTTAACTGTATTAATGAGTTATTACCTGCATAATACAAATCAAACCAAAAAAGAAGGGTATGGGGAATAAAACGAGGGATCCAATTAATTACATATTAAATTGCAGATTAATGTCTGAATTATATTTCAGTTAATCAGTAATTGATGCCATAAATTATGCCAAATACCCTTCACAAGATACCAGAGCCAAAAGTGATGTAATTTTTTAGAAAGGGAAGAGAAAGTAACCAAATGTAAGCACTTCTAAATCTAAATGCATCGAAAGTTTAATGAACAATTCATTAATAAGAAATATACATGTATTTAAAAATCTAATTATTTCCACACCAAGTAATACACGTTTTAACTTGGTGTGGTATCTGTACATGGGACATGGGATCTGTTCCCATGTACTCACAAAAGCAAAATAAGATTGAACCTTTCATGACTTGATTATAAAATGAGCATTGAACTTACCTTTATAGGTTTTATCGTCTTATCCTGCTGGCATAAAGGCCCCCTAATAACCTTAGCTTCCCCAGTTTGCTTTGCACTAACAATTTGAATTGCCCCTCTCCTTATGTACTTGCCACGTTATGTGGTTACAAGAACGTATCATTCATTGCTTGCAAATTGCTGTACAAATATTTACTTTCTAGACATGCTTCCTTTTTTATGATTTACTAAAATAAAACCCAGACATGCTCAAATTAGAGATTAGAAGATAACACAAGTATTGTTGGTTGGAGGAAACAAACATGTTTTTGTGGTTTGTCAAAACATTCAACTTGATTTATTCCATGCATATCATGAGACCACACTCTTGCTGTTGACTTGTTAGTGAAAGCAAAAAGACTTAACACTGCTTTGAAAATGCTTAAACTTTTTGAGCAAAAACAGACAATTTACTTAAGATTTGTGAAACCATCTGTAGGGAACCATAAATACAAGTTACTACAGTACAGTTCAGAAAGTGTAGAAGCGTAACTCCCACTTCCTCCAGAATGCTCCCCTCCCTGTAGGGGAGCCTGTAGGTGAAGCCGTGTCTCTGAGGAACTGTGGTCAGGTGGGTGTGTTCAACACTGCAGCCACCCCTGAATATCTGCTGCTGGAAGTGCATGTGGGGCCAACATCCCAGTTGGTAACTACTTCCTCTTGTCCTGTGCCTGAGCTGCTTGTCCCAGGAGATACAAAGATAGGCATGTACCGCAGACTGGATGTGGACCTCCCAGTTTGGTGAGGTGGGTGGGTGCATGGAGTGAGACGGCTGATAGGGGGATAGAGGGTGGAGTCAGACCTGTGGTTGGTGGTGGGGCATTATGCTTTGTGGGGTCTTTGGCTCAATTGTTCCCTACATAGTAAACACTATTGTACTCTAGAGAATAAGTATAGGAGGAATTTTGACAAATTATGTTCTGGAAATCCATCAGCGTGAAAGAAAGTGAAGCTTGAAATAGATTTACTTCATTACCTTGAAGTTGTGGTGGTATAGCAATGTATGCTTTCCCACAGCATTGCTTCAAGGGTAAGATAAACCCCAAAATCCGTGTGGGTCTCACGAAGTGTTGGTGAACATTTGTGTTACTTGACTAAGATGTATAAAGTGGTTAAACGGGGGTTATTCTCACTAAAATAGAGGTCTGCTTCTTCTGGATAAAAATACTTTTCCATAGTGGCAGTTCTCCATCAGCTGAGCACCCTAGCTCGAGCGAGTGACATCCCTCGCACTTGATTTAGTGTGTCAGTTTTATGTAAAACCTTTCGGATCAAATTTTTGGAAACGCCCAAGGTGAAAGTGCTGCTAAAATGGGGCTTGACTTACCCTTTAATAAATTATCCACTTACAAAAATACATAGTATTGTAAAACATAATTGTGATTACCAGGTTACATTTTTTATAGGGTCTTATAAATAGGCAGTTTCACATAAATCAAGGCAATAAAGTGGACTAAATCTTGCATAGTAAACTTGGATTTTATTGCAGTCTTGACGCCGACAAATACTGCCCCCTTGAGGCAGTCTGTTGCCAGTTATTCCAGAAAACCCTGTTGCATTATAGATGACCCAGTGTGATATAACCCCACTTCCTAAAATGATTTTTTTTCTAAATGGCAGTTTGAAAAATCACATCAGTTTTAATCAATATTTTGTGGTTGCCACCCATTAGTACAGTAGGAGCACAATGAGCACAGTGGATGAAAATGTAATTTGTTTATTTCACAGAAACACTCCACATTGTGTCAGCATTGGTCCACATGAGAGCCCACTTCCTGCAGAGAAGGGAGGAGGGTTAACAAGGGCATACCAATAAAAAAAATTTGAAGTAGAGGAGTTACTGAAGGGTAAGTGAAATCTGCCCACCTCTGCCACAGTGGTGTCAGGTGGTGGAGGTTGAGTCCTCGGGACCGGCTCCACTTCGTTCTCACGGACAGTCAAGCCAGTTTCCTTCATCACCTGATTAGTTTCGCTGGGGAGTAAAATAAACAAAAATAAAAGTTGTCAGGGCCCGAGACTTCTGTAGCACGATCTTCGCAGTTTATTTACATGAACGGGTAACCTACATAAGAAAGTATCCCAACATGAACAGGTAGCATTTCATGATGTTAAAGTAATAGTGCAACACATGGCATTTGGATAATTTAAACCAGCAAATGTAGCTACTCGAGTGCCTGGAGCATTTCTTTGTGCTCAAACCTTCTAGTTTGTAGCAATAGGACACAAATAAAGACCTTGCATTGTTGGTCCTCCTCCTCTTGATGACGATCACCAGGACGGCCGTGAGCACCATCAGGCCAACTGCGAGACCAGCCACCCCATAGACAACGGGGCCCGAGAGGGTCTTCAGGACGTGGTGCTCACAGGCCGGCCCGCTGTAGCCCAGTGCACAAGCACAGCCCGTGTGGCCGCTGTGCTCCACGCAGTCTCCGTTCCCGCTGCAGACCGTCTCTCTGCAGGTCCTGGCCTCCAGGTTCCTCAGCTGGTTGCCATTGGCGGTGGCCAGGGTCGGGGCCTCTGCTAGTGGCCGGGGAGGGGAGGACCTGGGAGGCTTGGTGGAAGGTAAGGCCTTGTCTCTCCACCCAGCCTTTAGATGGACACCTGAGAGAGAGGAGGTAGCTTTAAGAGACGCTAGTCTTAATCCAAAAGGGACTTGCAGTGGATTTCCCTTTTTGTTTGTTTATTTATATAATTCATTAAAGGGATACACAGATATCTGTAAATTGCCGTTTGCCTGTCTTAACCAGATTCAGATGAGTGGTTTAATTCCAAATTCATCATTGTGCATCCAGAAGGGGAGTTCGCTCCCCTTCTGGATCGACTTCCAGTAGCCTAGCTTATGTTCATGTGAGGGGAACACACTTTTTATTACTCCCAAAGAGTGTTCTGAATAGTCACTACGAGTGCCAGTTTCACCACAACAAGATTGTAGTCAGTCAAAATTTGGCACCATTATTATAGGGCTACCCCTGACCGGTTTCCCTCCACGTAGACTACCCAGCCAGAAGCAGCTGATAATATAATTGCACCAGCGTCAGTCCGCTTAATAATCAGGGCGCCAAATTATCTGTGTTTGTAGACAAACTACAATCTTAAATTGTTACTGGCACTTCTTGGACAAGCAACTATTCGGAACACATTCTAAATATTTTGGAAAGTAATAAAAAGTATTCCCTCACATGAACAGAAGCTAGGCCACCATCACTCTGCAAGTCAATGAAGCGGCTAACGGAGCGCAAATGCTAACCAAGCAAACTCCCCTTCTGGACACACAAAGATGACTTCAAACAACTCGTCTGAATCTGGGTAAAAACAGACAAAACGCCAATTTCCAGATATCTGTATATCCCTTCAAGGAGGAGACAAGGGTTCAGCATCATGTTCAAGGATGCCTACAAAACATTGGTGTTCAAACCCAGAACCTTTTGGATGGGAGTCGAACACCCTACCTTACTTGAACTACCCTTCCCCTTAATCCAAGGCATCTCAAACCAAGCAACCCATGACGCTACATCTATGTAGGTACAGCCCACTCACAGTTCTCGTCCGAGTGGTCAGGGCAGTCAGCGTGGCCGTTGCAGAACTTCTCACTGGGCTGGCAGAGAAGCCCGTCCAGACAGAGCCGGCTGCCGGTGGGACAGCCCTTGGCCAGGGCACAGTGGGTGGCGTTCAGCGCCATGTGGTCGTGGGCACACTTGCAAGTCCGAGACCCCGCTACTGCCAAGCACAGGTGGTGGCAGTTTCCGTTATTCACCCCGCATTGGTTGGTACCTGCCAAAGGTTATATAAAAGCTAATTTTGAGTTTATTTTATATTGCTCAATTTGGCTACCTTAAGGTTGGTGCCCGTATGAAGTCTCTGGAAAGCCTCATATGACATTGGAAATCTTGTTGCACTCTCCTTTATAATTTCAGAAGACTGCATGTGTGTGTGCACACCATATTTTTCACATACCAATCTGGCCTGACTTGCTGTACGCCTTTAAGCCGACCACAGCTGTGCTGACTTCAAACCACATCTGCTTCTGTTGCTGCTCATCTCGGTACCATAGTTCGGTCTTGTCTAGACGAAAATCAACACAATACGTTTTCCAAGCAAACCGTTGGGTTTAATCAATCTCAGTAGTGTGAGGGTAAAGCTGAGATTACAACTCTTCAGACATTCCATGATTATAGAGGGGGAATTAAAAATGTGCTTAACGCTTTGACAAAGTGCAGTTTTTATACAACTTATATCATTAGTTTATAATGCGTTTGTCATTTGTAGAAATGTTTGTACTTGTTGGGAGCACATTCTAATTATAATCTGATGTTGATCAGCAGTGTAGCAAGATAGAAAACACCATCCAATTACCATTAACAGTCATCCAGAGGAGCACGTCATCACTGAAGGCGATGGCAGCAAGCCCACTGCCAACCTTCAACTCTTTGTAACCGGAACCGTCCACTCTGATGGAGCAGATGGTACTAGAACCTGGAATTCATCACAATTAATTAACAGTTTTACAAACGAGACAGACACATACTTTACACCCTTTGTAATGTTGGATATTGAAGGCAAAACCAAAATCGTACTAGTCTCAGCCCAGAAGATTTCCCTGCCATTGTTGGCGAAGACCAGCGACATGGGCCGCACGCCATCCCGCCACAAGGCTCCTCGCTTGCTACCGTCCATGTTGGCACACTCGACTGTGGCCAGGGGCCCAGCGCCCTGTCGAACCAGGTTGACGAAGCACACTTTGCCGCTGGGCGGATGGACGGCGAGGGTCTCCAGACTGCCGATGTCCTCCTTGATGAGCACCGCGGTGTGGGCGCCGTCAAACGAGGTGACCTGCAGGCGGGGCTGCTTGGTGCTGCTCCAGTACACGTTGAGGGTCAGCCAGTCCAGCGCCATGGCGGTGATGGTGCCGCCCAGCAACTTGAGGAGCTGCCCGCGAGGGGACAGGTTGCCGTCCTGCAGCTTGAAGAGCCCCAGGGAAGTGGTGCCCGTGTCTGTCAGGAACAGCGCTTGTTCCCGCAGGCTGAAGTCCAGCATGGTCGCCTCGTTGACGTTGTACAGGGGTAGGGCCAGGTGCTCAGGCCACTGCTTCAGCTCCACTGCCGCGTGTCGAGCCTGCAGGTAGATCTAACCAAACACAACGCTTTAC
Source organism: Lota lota (assembly GCA_026745465.1). NCBI lineage: Eukaryota > Metazoa > Chordata > Actinopteri > Gadiformes > Lotidae > Lota > Lota lota. Next base: position 11,910,198 of record JACYXH010000479.1, on the reverse strand, counting down.
TATGACACTTACCATGACTTCCAACAACCTTTTTATATTGGCTTATTACAGGACTTTGAATACTCTATTCTTAGAGCATTTTACAGTCAGTCATTTCTGAATAGCAGAACGCTGCTATAAATAACTGACCGTTGCTATGGATGCAGTCCTCCAACTGTAGAATCATAACATAATTTATTTGATGCGGAAGCAATACAATCCTTTTTAAAGGAATTATTTGTTATCTGTTGTGCCAAATTATTGATCTCTTTAGAAAGTACCCCTGTAGGAAGCTGGTTAATATTCAGCGAGATAATTTGCAATCAAGACCCCTCCGTTTTGTGTCTGGCTCCTGCATCACCCCGTCAGGGTTAATTTTCAATAATGACTGGATCGGTGTACATTATCCCTTACATGATAGCCACCACTCTTGACACTCATGTGTTTCTAGACCCAGAACTCGTTGACATGTTGTTGATTTATTGTACGCACATTCGCGAGGCAAAGAGGCAATAACTTGGATGTGGTTGAGAGGAATACAGCAAACATTTTACTAACTAGACATGACAATCTAAAACCAGCAGACAAAAAACTACAAACAATTTCTGATAAAAACCTGTGTGACTGTAGAGGGGGACAGCATCAGCAGGAAGGCAGAGTTCTTCAGCTTGGAGCAGCTGAAACCATCTTCAGCCAACAGCAGCCCAGAAGGACACTTGCACATGGCCTTCAGGCCTGGGGCCAGCACACACAGGTGAGAGCAGTAAGTCTTCTCACAGGGATTCTCCGCACCCATCTGGAGCAGCGAATGAATGATCTGCAACCCAGTTTCAAAAAGTTATTTGGTACTCTTTGTAGATTAATCACAAATGTCAACCAACATCAAAGCACTTCTAAAAATGCGTCACTTAAGATTGTGGTCATTTGAGTTTCTTCTTTCTGGCTTGTTGGGAGCCCATTTAATTTGATTATGTTGAGTAAGTAGTGCAGCCTACATACAGCAAAATACATTTCAGGAAACCAAATATGAAGATTTGCTGATCAAATGTATATTTCCACAACAATATACAACACAAAAGGGAAATGTTCCCATACCTTAACATCAAAAGGTTGTTTGGGTCGTTTAAGGAGAATCTGATAGTTCCTGCCCGTTCCCTTCTGTGCCACCTGCAACACACGCCTTTTTGCGTCGGCCCAGTAAATCAGATCATTGAAAACCGCCAGAGAGAAGGGGTTGGTGGTCTCCTTCATCTGTAAAATCTGTGCAGCACAAACAGATTCAAGTACAAAAGTCCCATAACAAACCAGTCAGGGGAGGTTTAGAATATGTGGCTTGTTTATGCTTTGTAATCCTGAAACCCAAAGACAACTCTCAAATAAGACCCCATGACCCCCCCCCCCCCCCCCCCAATTGCTTTTCACCTGGATGTCCTCTCCATCCAGATTGGCTGATCCTATCGCCTTCAGCCTCTCATCTGTCCAATAGACTCTGTTGCACATTGTGTCCACAGCAATGCCCCCAGGCCAGCCCAGACTGGTGTTTACCAACTCCCTCCGCCCAGAACCATCCATTCCAGCTCGCTCAATCTTGGCTACATTTCCAATCTCGGTCCAGAACATTAGCCTGGGACAGGAAGGAAAACAATAGTAAATATAAATGGAGATGAAGGCGTTGCATGACTAGACCAGTTCAGTCTTGGGCCCTTTCTTGCGCCATCTGCTAAAGTTTGGAAATTTTTGCTGAATCTGCGATAAACACCAGTGTTTTGGGTAACTTTTGAAAGCACTCCAGTTTTATAGATGCAAAATTTGAAGTGTCTAAAATGGATTAGCTACAATAAGACAAAACATATTTTTATATAATACATAACATTCTGCATTACAGCCAAGGCGGGATGAAACCCAAACATACCCTGGATAACAACAGAGTCCATTGTTTGAGTGTCATCACCCATCAAAGAGTTCTGGACTGATTTTTATATGAAGCAGGTCTGAAGGGATTTTAGATTAAACTGGCAGGGAAGACTGTCAGCAACAACAGTCAACCATTGTGAAATGCAACCAAGACTGCACAAAACAAACCCCTTTTGTGGCATCAGTGCCAGAGATCGAGGCTGGTCCAGGTCTTCATCCAGGATAACGATGTAGTCTGGTGCCTTCGCAGTCGCAGTGTTCAATCTCACGGCAACAATCTGACTTTTGACCCCATCAATCCAGTACAAGTTCCTCCCAAGCCAGTCCACGGCAACAGAATCTGCCCGCACGCCTGTGGATGGGGCGAGTCAGGTCAGATGTGACTGTTGCATGCACATAATTATTCACCATTAATAGTTGTTATATTGTAATGTTAATTAAATATCATGGGTAGATGCAGATTGAATTGGTTTCATTATGCATAATACAGTGACTGTATTGATTAAGGCTAATCAATATAATTGTTGCATTTGGCCAGTTAGCAGAATGCGTGTTGCTTGCACATTGTGGCGGTGGCACATGGTGTGCCCGCCGTGTAAATTTCACTCTTAGGAAGAAAGCTACAACAGCTGACCCGAGGGGTTTTAGCTTGGTCTTTAGAGCGTTCGCCCTTTAATCCAGTGGGTTTCTGGTTCAAAACCCTCCAGCTGTGTTGGTGTGTGACCTCTGATTAGGGTGCCCTTAGTCATTTGATCCAGCGAGGACCACCGGATGCTTTCAGAGTCCAGGCTGGCCCAAAACACCTTCTGCTCCCTCCAGTCGTAGTCCAGGGACAGGATGGCCTTCTTTGCTGTGGACGGCAGCACGTCTAGACTACCACTACGCAGGCCGAACAGGATGAGGTCCGTCTGGACTGATGACAGCATAAGTGGCTCACCTGCAAGGGGTGAGGGCAACAACTTTCTCAGCCTGATTTTAGTTGGTCAATACCCAACTGTTGTAGCAACCAAAGACTTAAGCCGGCTCTGCATATGCAAGAGTTGTCACTGAAGATAATCTCTTCCAGTATTTAGTCAAATTTTCATAGTAATTTTAACAGTTTGACTAGTTCAATGGCATGCCCCATGCAGTATTCCTACTACCACATCGGGCGGAGTAAGGAAAGTGTGTCCATTACCAGTGATTTTGCAGTGGCGGCCGTCAGCCTGCATGACATAGCCTGGGTGACACTGGCACTGGAAGGAGCCTGCTGTGTTGACGCATAGGTGACTGCACACGCGTAGAAGACTGTCTACACACTCGTTAACAGCAGCACATTCGTCAATATCAACACAGGTGTGTCCGTCCTCAGCAAGCTTGAATCCCGGGGTGCAGTGACATCTCTACACAAGAGATGGATTTTATAAAAAAAAAAGATAAAAGACAAGCAATGAACTCTGAAGACCACGGATGGTAGGTCAGAGTTATGGTTTGAGCATGGGGCATTCAGAGGTCCTCTCCTCTGGTCAGTCAGAGGAACTAAGGACATCAAAATAATAAAAACGTTATCTTTACCTTTTGAGTTATTAACATGTGATTTTCCAAAAATGTTTGGTCTAGTGTCATATGCCCCATGTTAAACACTTCCATTACAGGACTGCCCTACTGATGTGCAGGGCAGAAGCTTCACTTCTTACCGTTCCCTGTGGAGTGCTATGGCACATGTGTGAACAGCGGGCAAAATCTTGTTCCATACACCCGGTCCAACAGGCCCCTCCCTCGTCTGAGCCGTCCGCACAGTTGGTCATGCCATTGCACACCTGTTCCAGCTCCAAGCACTCCTGGCTGCCACACTGGAACTGGTTCGGAGGGCAGGTGGCAGCGTCACCTAGGCACACAGCTATAGTCAGAATGCCCTGTTTGCACACACAAAAGCAGTCTCAACCAAAATATTTTGTTGTGCTTGTCACCGAGTGGTAATTCAAGGCAAATGCTTAGAATCTCCCTTGCCATGGGAATTGTGGCCAAAGGCATCAAATTTCACACTGCAAAAGCCTGGATCAATCCAAAAACAGGTCGGGTTACAGGGTTATGTAACCCTAACCCTAATCCTCGTTTTCATAGAAAAGACTAAATGCAACAATTGATCAAATGTTTGTCCTTTAAATGCTGGTGCAAAATATGAGGAAATCTCAGGTACGCTGGGCTAGGGGTTAGGGCAACTCTCAGCCCAAAGGCTCGGTGTTTGAACCCCCGGTCTACCTGTAAGCATCCCTCAGCAAGATGCCTACATCCCTATCTGCCCATTAATGACATCTAAACCTGACTTGCATCACTGACAAGTGGCTTTGGATAAAACAAAATCCATCCAAATCGTTCCACCCCTCACATTCCATCTCGTCACTGCCATCGTCGCAGTCTTTCATGCCGTCGCAGTGCCAGAACTTGGGGATACACCTGGTCCTGGAGCTACAAGTCCACTGGAACTCCCCACATTTCAATGGAGCCACAGGACAATCCTAGAAAGAGAAGTCCTCACTTTACCCGGACACAATGTTCTGTTTCTTTGGATCATCTAACTGGACTTCTGATAACGTCAATGCTAATGTTTATACGACCGCGAAGTGTAAAGTAAAAAATGTACATCTCATTACAACACATTTAGGAATCGCCGTCATCAGTACAGGGCAGTTTAGTTTTACTCACCAAACTAAACTTCAAATGATTCCATTATTGAGCCACAATTGCCATTGTAGTGAAGGGCACTTGAATGCAAGTGGCAAGAAATTAACAGCACCCCCACCCCCGAGCACCAGTTTCAGCATTGAACTGTCAAATTGTACAGGCAACCCAACCCATACCTTCTCATCTGTGCCGTCTTTGCAGTCCTTGTCTCCATCGCAGACCCACTCTGGGATGAGGCACTCCTTGCTCAGAGGACAGAGGTGCTTGGTGGCACACACAGACGGCCTGGTGCAGCTCTTCTCGTCCGAGTGGTCCCAGCAGTCGGGGTGTCCGTCACACCTCATGCTGCGAGACACACACTGGCCGCTGGCGCACCTGAACTCACTGACGCTGCACTCCTGCTTATCCTCTTGGGAGAGGATAGATACAAACCACTTTTAGAGTCTGTCAGTTTCAAGAGGGCTACGGTAGAAGTCTAGATAACCTGTGTGTTTGCTGCAAGAGCAGTTTAAGCAACCAGGAGTATCCCAGTCAGGTTAGGCCCTGCCGCTCTCCCTCAGGTCATGATATTTTACCACAGTTTGCTTCGTCGCCACCATCCAGGCAGTCGCGTTCGCCATCACACAGGAAGCTCTTGGGTAGACAGCGGCTCTTGTCGTCACACTGGTGAACACAGCCTTCTGAGCGCTTGGAGCACTCCAGCTCGTCGGAGCGGTCCTGGCACTGCGGCATACCATCGCACACCTGCTCCTTCTCTATGCACTTTTTACCATGGGCACACTGGAACTGACCTGGGGTAGTGTGATATGAACACATTAATGGTTATTAGTCACACTTTGATTACCTTGGGAGAAATACAAACTTGTATTTTGTCATTGATGAGCCATTACAAAAACTCATCTTTACACAGCTTATCCCATCACACGATCATCACAGGAGGCAATATATTTAGACAGCATACTACAATCTCCACAGCTATTAACTGGTTTGAGTCAATTAAAAGTAATACGTTATCTTTAGAATATATTTGGTATATTTTCCTCCACCACAGAAAACAGGACTGAAACTATGCAAAACAAGGTTGCTAGATGGCAGTGTCCGGCCAAATTCCACAACAAATGAAAACATGGCACTTTTACTTGTTTGGCAAGTAGTAGAACATTCATCCTCGTCTGAACCGTCTTTGCAGTCTAGTTCTCCATCGCAGACATGGCTGTAGAGGACACAGTCCGTGCCGTCCCGGCATGGTCTGGCGCCCAACGAACACTTGATGGGGGCAGGCAGGCTGGGCGTATGCACCAGGTTCTCAGGGGCTGAGGGCAAGGGGGGTGTGGCGGCTCCGATTTTCTTCTGTTCTGCTTCCTTGTCCACTGATGGATGACAAAGACAGACTTGAGAACACATGCGTCAAAGAAACAACAACAAGACTACTTGAGACAAACATATTGAAGTTAAACACTTGATTATCACATAATCAAGCATGTTTTTTTAATGGACACTTAAGTGCCACAAAACGACACTATAAAATGCTAAATGCAACTCCTCACCATATGTAATAAAGTTGATTTTGGACTTTGTTATATAATGGCACAGTGAACATTTAGTTATTAAGCTTCATCTTAATGAAGTGTCCATATTCTAATCCTGCTGGGCCTGCCTAGGGACATCTGGTTCAGTGTTCCTTTGAGGAAAAAAATAAAATAAACATTTAGTCAAACATAGGCCCTACCACAGTTTTCTTCATCACTGCCGTCCACACAGTCCCTTTCCCCGTCGCACAAGAACGTCTTGGACAGACACCGGCTCTTGTCGTTGCACTGGTGGTCGCAGCCATTCTCTGCCTCTGAACACTGCTGTTCATCCGAGCGGTCCTGACACTGGGGCACGCCGTCACACACCTGCTCCAGGTCGATGCACTTCTTCCCGTGGGCGCACTGAAACTGGTCTGCTTGAGCAAAACAGTCAACAGCAATTTCTCAAGTGTTATAGCAAGTTTGTAGTCATAATATAGTTGATAAGCTATGGGTGCAGAAATCAGACCTAAAGTTCAAGAAACACTTGCTAAATGAATGACCGTTATAACCATTTAAATAAAGGTTATTATACCAGGCACCAGAATTATCAGAAAGCTAAAGAGAGACCATTCAATGAAAAAAAAATGTTTTTAACCATTGCCATAACAGTCCACCTTTTTTGCATCCGATTGCACAGTCCTTCTCATCCGAGCTGTCCCCGCAGTCGGCCTCTCCGTCACACACGTGGCTGAAGCGAATACACTCTGTGCCGTCATCACACAGTTTAGAGCCAAGGACGCACTTCAAAGGCGCGCTGCCAGGTAACACCACTATAAGTCAAGTAGAGGGAATAGCAGTGCTTTATTACCAGTGATTACATTATTTAACTGGCAATGGGCCCTGCCTTGGTTTCTAAAACAAAATAAACAGTTGGCTCACCTCGCAAGAGCAACAACAATTGCCATAGCAGTATACAACAACGCAGACATACTGCCATGGTCGTGAACAAAAAAGGACTTAACGCTGCTTGTCTTGTTTGTCTGTCTTGATGCGTTTTATAATGATGTCAGGTGAACTCAATAAAAACTAATTGGAAGGGGGGTATTGGGGACGATTGATAGGTGGTTCGACTATATCGTAAATAACAGGTAATTTAATCATATGTAATGCACTTTTATCAATGTTAATGTCCTTATGGTTGATGGAAGAAATGCTTTTGATTTTTCTATTTAAAACCATAAACACTTGAAATCCTTTTCCAATACCAAAACAAATCATGCTGTCAAATGAACAATGAAGTTGTCGTGAGCCAATCGGACCAATCGTGTGCACGGCCCCTTGTCACTGTTTTGAAATATGTCCAATCAGAGTTGGGAGAGGCGGGAGTTAAAACGCGTATGCAGCAAGCATGCGTATTTGAGTATTTTGTTCCGGTCTATCTAACTGGCCTAACTAGCTCCCGTAGCATTGAGAAAAGCCAACAATCCCCTTGTTAAAATTAGTGGATACTATATAAGGACTTAAGATAGTTTTATGCCACTCAAGTGGTGTGTTAAGCGGTGTCCATCGCTTTCATTAAAAACTGGAGCGTGGTGAAGTCAATTTAAGGGTAACTATTGCGACGATTTGGGTTGTTTTATCGACTTTGATACGTGTTGTTTTGTGTGAAGGAGCGACCTAGCTTCACTAGCTAACTTCAGTTAGCAATAGTTCGCTGCAAGATGCTAACTCATTTTCTAATCGCATCGGTGACGCGCGTTTGTAAAAGTTCCAAACAACATCTTTATATCTCCCATTAAAATCTACCAGTTTGAAAAATATACACGTTTCGTTTATTCGATTTGCATACGTGTGTTGGCTAATATTAGTTCGCAAAGTAGCGGGGGTTGATTGTTTTCCACAGATCACAACAAAAGGATTTCTGATAACTAGCTTGGTGATGCTAATGTTAGCTGGCCTAGTTAGATAGCCTGTACACATCAGCTACAACACCTACAACATGCATGTGTGTTTTTAAAAGCTTGATTTGGCTTGGGGGATCTCATCTGAATACCTTGTGTGCGTTAGTAGCCTGCCCCACGCTATTTAAGTGATTGTTGTGATGGGACTGAGTAGCAAGGCCCCCTCATAGAGCAGCCGGCCTGGAGGCTGTGCAGGCAGGCTAGTGGGTGTTAGCTATGTGGACATTTTAGAATACTTGTGTTTTTATATTCCATCCATCAGAGTTGTTCTGGTTCTTTCGATGTTTTAGCGTGAGTAAGCATGAAAGACCAACCGTAGTGTGTGTCACTCTAGGATCTGCAACGCGTTCTGTCACACCCAGTTTTGCTGACAAGTTTGCAGGTTTAGCTGGCTAGCGACATGTTGAACGTTATTTTTGACAATCTCGCCTCGTTTTTACAATCTGCCCATGCACCTCACCAAATGTTTTATTTTCCCATTCGATGAATATTTATACTTGATATATTCATATAATTTCCGTCAGCTGCCTTAATGTTGCATAACGTTGAAGTGCTTTGGAAATCAGTTTATGAGGCACATTTTTGGGGGTATTGGTATTAGTCAAATATTGTTTACTTTACACTATGTTGAGTGTTGTTTATGCACCACTTTCTGTCTAGGTGTCTAGATCTTCTACCCACATCCTGTTTGCCCTGGCCTTAGCCCCATCGCGCCTGGGTCAGTAGAGGGGCCACACCAGAGCAAGGGCCCAAACTGTGCCTCCAGGTCCCCTCTGCCTCTGCGTGTGACTGGTTGTAAGGCTGTCTGGAGACCCTCGGTTCGCCCCACCAGGATGTCCTCCATCTTGCCATTTACCCCTCCTGTGGTCAAGAGGCTGCTGGGCTGGAAGAAGTCCGCCAGTGGCCCTGGAGGAGCAGGCGGGGGTGAGCAGAACGGACAGGAGGAGAAGTGGTGTGAGAAGGCGGTGAAAAGCCTGGTGAAGAAGTTGAAGAAGACAGGTCAGCTGGACGAGCTGGAGAAAGCCATCACCACACAGAACTGCAACACCAAGTGTGTCACCATCCCCAGGTATGACCTTTTGGCATGTGACTTGTGATATTGAAGTACTAGTGACAAAGCACTTCCATTGTACAAGTTATCCACATGCATTGTGTATCTGCAAGATCACAACACATTTAGAATTAGGGCTAAAATGTATTTTGAGTTCTAATAATTCCTTGCTTGAATCCCTGGTGTGCTGCACTGATGAAGAAAGGTTTGTTCAGGGTTGTGTTCCAAGATGGAAAGTTGCAATTGGCTAATTTAAGTAACACCTGAAATCCAAGGAAAGCTGTAGAGTTAATTCTGTAGTCAGTTGTAGCACTTTGCGACGGGAGACATGACAAGGAGGAAAGAGGATGTTGTCTTTATCAGCCAGCCAGCCTTGGTGGCCCAGACTCCTGTTCCCTGGGAACGGCGTGTCACCTGATGCACTTCCCTGATGCTGTGTCGAGTACCACGTCAGAGGGTTGTCTCCAGATAGCTTGTCCTTATCACCTGAGAACTACACTAAACTCCTGTGTTTGTGTTTTTAGATACACCAGCTAGCTTGCAGTGAGGGAAATCATGGCTGGTCGTTTTTTAATTTAACTGTATGGCTTGGTTGTGAGTGTATATTGCACAGGCGAGAGAGATGACTGGACAGAGAGACTGGATAGAGTTGTTGCCCTAACCTGGATGTTGGCATGTTTTGGCTGTGGCTGATGTCTACCAGTTATTTCATTAATATACTCTGTACTTCCTATTGGGTAATGATGGAGCTGGTGTTTTGTTTTGTGCCAACTTGACTAGTGGACATGCACAGTGGTCATAGTCATTAATAGTGACCCAGAACCCGGTGACTACTCCGAAGCGCAGTTGACATCCCACTTAGCCCAAGTGTGAGATGCAGCACAACACATAGTCCTGTCTACTACTACTCTTTCTTCTCCATTCCATGTTTTATGATTTACTGAACATGTTCAGTCAATGTTTTTGAGAATGTCTGAAACTGGAAATGTCCTCCTCTCCGCCCTCCTCTCTGTCCCATTGTGTCTTCAGTGTTTGTTTGAATGTCGCCAGAAAAGGTCCACTGTCTCAGATATGAACTGCTGTAGAGAGGAAAACCGTTTATTTTTGGTGTTCAGTACAATACCACAATTGTTTACGAGTGTTGTTTCTTTGTTTCACCAACAGTGTCATTGTGTTTGAGTGGATTCCATAGTTTTTTTTCTTTACTTGCATTTGTCAAAAGGCTTCTCTTATTGTTGTTTGTCTTTTTCTTTCATTACACTCTAATAAAAGAGGCCTTTTAGTTGTTTACATTTCCCATACTGATATTTCTGAAATATCCATGTCCCATGTTTATCATCTTTTGTTTTTGTTTTGTTGTTTTTTTCTCTGTGCACAGCAATTGCTCTGAAATATGGGGACTGAGTCCACCAAATACGATAGAACAGTGGGATACCACAGGCCTATACAGCTACCCTGACCAAACCAGGTGACTATCCTTACCTCTTGTATGGTTTTGCATACAGCTTTGATGTGGGGAAACTTGTCTTTATAGTATACGGGGGGGGTTGCGTGGCAGACATTGAGAACATCTCTGCTTCTCGTTCTCGTCACTACCTCCCCAACGCGATCCATCTACCTCCCTGTCTCCCTCCCCCATCTGCCCATCATACCCATCTTCTCCACCTTTTTGTCCTGCCTCCCTACCCTTCCCTTTTCCCTCTTCTCCCTCCCGTGTGTCTTCCCGCTTTTCTCACCACCATTTCCTGGTTGCTGTCCAATCAGATCCCTGGATGGGCGCCTGCAGGTCTCTCACAGGAAGGGGCTTCCCCATGTAATCTACTGCCGCCTGTGGCGCTGGCCTGACCTGCACAGCCACCATGAGCTGCGTGCCATTGAGGCCTGTGAGTACGCCTTCCACCTCAAGAAGGATGAGGTGTGCATCAACCCCTACCACTACCAACGGGTGGAGACCCCAGGTGAGAGTCTCAACTACACCTACCTAGGTTCCATCCTTGCATATAAATCTGGATGGTTTAGCACTAACTTCAGGAGAGACTAGATGGTCATCGTAACATGGCATCCAAGCTTAAATTGTCTTCTCCAGGTGTTAAAAGCGACATCAGTATAATGGCAATATTTGAAATTGACAATGTCATTACATGTCTGTAATGTGATCCCCATGATAATTATCATGTGCATTGATTAGTTAATGATGATACCCAAATATCATCAATATAACATTGTTGGGCAACCCTGCGCTGCTGTGCATTGCATCTTGACTAAGCTTTGCTGTACTTTCTCCAAACCCTCCAGTCCTGCCCCCTGTCCTCGTGCCCAGACACTCTGAGATCCTGACGGAGTTGCCGCCGCTGGATGACTACACCCATTCCATACCTGAGAACACAAACTTCCCCGCAGGGATCGAACCCCCAAACAACTACATACCAGGTAAGACAGGGTTAGACTGCTGCTGGCTGGACAGATGGACCTCATCACCCAGCCACTTCTAGCTCGCATATCCAGCCTAAGCCTCTCAAATGATGAAAACAGTTAATCTTTTCATAATGGGATCCCATCTGCTTCAATCTTCGGTAATGCGAATAAGGGGATCGCGTTTTTTTTTTTACATTTATGTAATGAAAGCTTTCATTTGTCTTTGGTGCTTGTCAGACAAAGTGATTCAATTGCTTTGCTGGACATTTGTCCTTGTTTATGACCTTTTTTTAGAGACCACATAATGACTAAAGGAAGCAATAGATTACGCTACACAATAATGTTAATCTGCTTCTCTTCACATCTGCCTGCATTATTCAAAGTTGTTGTTCTTTGGCCTTGCTGCCCAAAAAAATGTGATCAAAGCTTTAAACATCTGCAATGACAGTCTTGTTTTTGGAGCGGAGTTGGGCATAACACTCTCTCTCCATAGGAAATGATAGACTTCATTCTAGCGTTCCGGCTCTGATCATGCAAAAGTCACACGATCGTTGCTGGGCAAAGTCACACTAAGATGCAACTCTCCACTGGCGATGACGTCATATTTTCCTCCCACTCGTTTCCACAGAGACCCCCCCGCCTGGCTACATCAGTGAGGATGGAGAGGCCAGTGATCAGCAGATGAATCAAAGTATGGACACAGGTACCCTAGACTAGTGCTGCCTGCCTACTGGTCATCTGTCCCCCACGGGCCAACACCACAGCCCCTGTTGTGTCCAACCTGTGCACTTCTACACCATGCTCACTTTTGATGACTGATTAACATTGACACCTCAAAATCTTAGTATGTGATTAATTATAAAAATGAATTGGAATGTTTTGCCATTCTGTTCCATTTTGAAAATTATTCATTTTATTGTGGACTTTCTTTAAGGGCTGCTGTTGCATGCCAGTGTTTGACTCTGGTCTAATGTGTCCAGGTTCTCCTGCAGAGCTGTCTCCTAGCACCCTCTCTCCAGTCAACCACAGCATGGGTAAGCTTGGCCCCGGAAGCCCTCACACATCAGCAAGCGAATCCAAACGACAAACTAAATTAATTGAATTTACTGAAGCATTAACTCTATCTCCACTAGGGCTGAGCCTGAATATTCTGATTTTCGGATATTCGTTTGTTAGGTAGGTATTCAAATCGCACTTCAGGATTTGAATGCAATCAGAACGATTCATAGTCAATGGGTTGGTTATTTAATAATCATGAATAGAACAAGTGCAAATGTTTAATGATTTTATGGTGATCCGTCACCCACACTACACCTGCTTTGTGATAATTAGAAGTAGGTTTACTCTCATACAATTGAAGCCGTGTGTCTTATGAAACTTTCTGGAAAACCTAACGATTATTCAAAGCCTGAACATTATGTATTCAGGCCAGCCCTACTCTCCACCTTGGACAGTGGTCCGGTGTTAGCTCAACTGGTAGAACATGTAATTGACACTACGCTGTTACCGGTTTGTTGCCACCAGTGCCACCTAGGCTAAGAATGTACGCACTCATGGTATTGTGGTGCTATGTATAAGGTCCACCAAATGGCATCTATTAAGATGGATGAAACATTCGCAGCCAGTGGTACCAGATGGGTAGATGCTCTCCGCTAGCACAGCCATCATAGCAAAGAGAGTGCATTTAATTTGGATAAATTCCAAAGGTTAGGGTTAGCCCTCAATTTCCTAACCCTCAATTTCAGTCTTGTATGGTATGCATAAAGATGGTATTGTGGCTATATTATTGCCATTAATGATGTCCTCAATGTTAGCCCTAAATTTTCCTAACCCTAAATTTCAGTCTTGTATGGGATGCATAAAGATGGTATTGTGGCCATATAATTGCCATTAATGATAGCGTGGCAAAAACATTTCTGAGTGCAAATGTTACTATTTAATTACTTTGACTTTTTATACTATCCAACTTTCAGTGATTTCAGATAGATGTCATTCGGGAGCAAATTATGGGCATCTTGCTCAAGGATGTCAACAAGTAGGCTGTAGCGATTACGTATCAAACAAATTATCTTTTGTCTGGGAGTCTATCTTTCCGTTGCATTAAGTCATTTAGCATGAGTTTTTATCCTGATCGACTGAGGTTAAGAACAATCTAAGCAAAACATGGTCAGTTACAAAGTAAATGCGCGACCCAAGTTTTTGTACAGAACTAGACAGAGTGCATAGTAGCTATATTAATCAGCAAGATAAGGTTGGTAGGATTCTTATTTTATTGGTTTGTAATATTTGCATCTCGGTGATCTCAACAAATTGCTTTCTAACTTCAAAAGAAGAGCTAAAAAGGCGTAAGTGCACAAGTCAGTCCAGATGATAGAATGAGCAAGCTTTGATGCCATCTCCATCCCCCTACCCAGACCTGCAGCCGGTGACCTACAGTGAGCCGGCATTCTGGTGCTCGATAGCCTACTACGAGCTGAACCAGCGCGTTGGCGAGACCTTCCATGCCTCCCAGCCCTCACTGACGGTGGATGGGTTCACAGACCCCTCAAACTCTGAGCGCTTCTGCCTGGGCCTGCTGTCCAACGTCAACAGGAACGCCACTGTGGAAATGACCCGCAGGCACATAGGTATAGATGCCAGGACTTCCTCTGATGGAATGGTGGATTCTGGGAACAGTGTTTTTACATTTTTCTGTTTATTATTATAATAATTTTTATGACCTACATTTAGTTTACACCAAATTTAATTCATAAGAGGATAACGTCACAAACGGCACAACTAAATCATTTCTGCTGTTTGGATTCTCGCTCACAGGAAGAGGAGTAAGACTGTACTACATCGGTGGTGAGGTATTTGCGGAGTGTCTAAGCGACAGCGCCATCTTTGTCCAGAGCCCAAACTGCAATCAGCGGTACGGATGGCACCCGGCCACCGTGTGCAAAATACCTCCTGGTAGGTTCTGGTGGACTGAAAGGTCTTGAGCTTTCAGTAAGAAATATAACCACCCTAGCATTCACCTGCAGCAGCAGGGTGCTGTTGAATGCTAACAGCTTAAAAGTCCAGCGTGTAAACTGTAGTAGCAACTAGCGGTGATTGCAACCAACTGAATTCATTCATTCATAGGATATTTCGGCCTAAGGACGGAGCATAATCGTCTTCACTGGCTATATGAGGCGTGTCTGAGAGAGGGTCAAGCTATTAAGACACTTATAGTATAACGCCACGGTGTGTTGCACATTTCATATACAGCATCACTCATTATAACGCTCTTGCACAACGGTACTAAAGTATCACAAATTGATCGTAGTTATGGAGATGACACACCCACCGCCGTTTGTCCATTCTGGGCTACTGTAGAAACATGGCGGCCCCTTTGGACAAGGACCCACTCTAAATAGGCATAAAGAGCAAATTTTTCGGTATCAAAAACACTTTCACGCGATTATACACTAATTAAAACATACTTATAAATGTTAAATACAATTTCTGCCATATCCTTTCTGCTAGATGCCTTTTAATTCTACACACTGCACCTTTTTAAAGATAATGTTCATCTTTTAATACTGCAATGTATATTCATGACTTCTCAATAATGACCATTACCGTGCCGAATGTGTTTTTAAAATTCATGGTTCATGTGCACTTCCTTTTTGAATAACTATTTCCCTGTTGCCACATTGTGTTGTCAGAGCGCTTGTGTGTTGCATAAACTCTTCACCAGGCCCCCATGTTGTGCAACAGGACTGTCACAGCACTACAACTTTATCATGCATGTCCTACCAGAGAGCTCCTCAGGAGGCCCATCTGACTCGCACATCTCCTTCTCCCCCTCCCAATCGTGTTCAGGTTGCAACCTGAAGATCTTCAACAACCAGGAGTTTGCGGCTCTGCTTGCCCAGTCGGTCAACCAGGGCTTCGAGGCGGTCTATCAGCTCACCAGGATGTGCACCATCCGCATGAGCTTCGTCAAAGGCTGGGGAGCAGAGTACAGGTGACCACCGCCCTTATAAAGGCTGTTTATTATTTAGTCATTTAGCTGACACTTTTGTCCAAAGCTTTTATTTGTACATATCATTAATGAGTGGGTAGGGGTTGGGCATCTTGCTCAAGGATGCTTACAGGTAGACTGGATATTGGGGTTCGCTTTAGTACCCTTACCTGCCCTCTGGATTGTTTATACCCACCATCTGTAAAACAGTGGCATTTTTGAGTTAATCTTTAAATGGGTTTCCAAAATCAAATGTATATGTATCAGTAAGTATTGTTGTTTTGTTTGGTTAAAAGGTGCTTTTATACACGGAATGTTCTTGCTGAATATACCTTACTTTTTACCTGTAAATCATAACAAAAAAGGCTAAAGCCATGTTTTGTACTGACTCAACTGCTTTTCAGACACAAAAGGGTTTCAAAAAGAATAAACTGAAACATTTCTTTTGTTTTTTAGGCGACAGACCGTTACAAGCACTCCTTGCTGGATCGAGCTGCACTTGAACGGACCCCTGCAGTGGTTAGACAAGGTTCTGACCCAAATGGGCTCACCCTCTGTGCGCTGCTCCAGTATGTCCTAAGCAGCTCCAGAACCACCCAAAACGTCAGCCCATAACAAAGATCATGAAATTCTAAACTTGCGATTCCTATCATGGGGGAAAACTAAACTTAAGAAATCCCACAGAATGAATTTATGTTTAAATTGTCATAGTATTTGTGGCCCAGCTCCACCTCCCTTTTAAACTTTACACACAAACACTTAAACACACTTGCGCTCACACACATGAATCACACATACAGACTTCAGCATAGAATTTGGCACTTTGTTACCCATGGAAGTCATGCACCTTGTTAAAATGCTTTTCCCCAAATCCTTAATTTTAGATCTATTTGTGGTACAAATGAGATGTATTTTGGTTTTAGTCCAGGAAGCGGGGGGAAAATACCAAAAATATCTGAATAGTTTCTCAGTATTGGAGAACGCTTGTACGAGTAACACAAGCATGAAAACTTACATGAATTATGGTCCGGCCCGCCCCCAACCATGGTTCTGAACCTAAGTTTACTTTTCTCTGGGAATCGTGGACCCACCTTAAGTTGGGGATGGGGGAGGAAGGGGGGGGGGTTGGCTTGGTGAAGAAAAACGATGACCTTTTAGGTGGTGGTTTTCCCCTGAGGGGGAAACGACCATACTGTGTTTATGAAATTAGATTGCTGATTTGACTTCACTCTCCTCATTCTTTTTAACTCGTGTTGTGTCGTTGTATGACACGCCTCTTTAATGGACAAATAGGAATGTTGGCCCACAAAGAAAATGAAAACCCCTAAACAAACTCAGTCTGGCTGTAGTTTAAATATTTGTCATTATATGGCACCCTAACAAGTCCCTTACTTTATTGTAAATGCGCCCCCGCCCTCCCCTTCCCTTACAAAATCCCAATCTGACATGAAGCTATCGAGTTACGGTCCAGGTTTTGCCGGGTGCACTGGGCAGGGACCAGAGAATATCAGCCGTCAGGCAAAGCTTTTTTTAAGTTTATTTCTTTCTTGTTTTGACATGACACTGGGAGTCCTGGGGCTCTGTTAGGTGAAGCATTAAATAAATTAAAGGTCTCTCACCGGGAGAAATTGAAGGTATCGGTTAATTTCATCCTGTATTGTTTTAGAATATATCCCCTTTCTTTTGCTACTTTTTTGTATTCTCATGTATTTTTATATATAAATATACTTAAGATTTTCTGTCATTCACTCTTTTTCTTAAAGTAATATTTTCAAGACCACAGCTGTTTTTAAAAGTCACATTAGAGAGCTTGGATCATTCCTCGTTGCCCCCCAGAGCTCTTCAGTTGGGATCCGTTTCCAACGGAAGTCTGTCCTGGTGTGAGAACGACACACAATGATGTAGCCTGCCTATCCTTTTTCCTTTTTCTTATTTTTACCTATTACTGTATCCAAAGAAGTCTGGTGCATTTTAAAGTACATGAAGCAACCGAAAAGGCGTTCCTGCAACCGTTCAAACCGTTTTCCGGAGGCATGTTGTAATAACAAAACTTCGTTCTAGCCGTTCATCTCCTTCACATTTGTCAAAACCTTTTTGTGACCTTTAAGTGCATATCTTGGCAGCTAAAGGTTAACCAGTTATAATTGAATTTCAAAATGTTTTATAAACATGGCAGTATTCCTTTTATTTTTCGTTCTTTTTTTTAACATCGGTAAGAAAGATCGAATGAGCCTACACACTGGGATGTTCTGTGTTTAATGTGTGTATTGTATTCGTTCCTGTCTATAAAATATACTCTGTACAAAACCTAATGAGCTTGCAGTCTGCCATTCTTGACATTATGTGGCTGTTGCAAGTTATTTTTTTTTTCATTTTTCTCCCCACCCTCTCCTTTTATTTTTTTATGTAAATGTGTTTACTTTACGGCACTAGTGATTGTACTTTAAGTGCACCTAGTGAGTTTGGATTTGGGGAGCTGAACCATGTGTTAAAAGGGTCCAGTGTTACATTGTTATTATCTTTGGCCTATAACATATGAATGTGAAAAAAATACATTACAATTCTGACGTGGACCAGAAGTACATATACATAACAGTAGTACAATATGTGTGTATTTAACAGTAACATTTTTTTCTTCCTTTTTTGCAAAGCAGTCCGTACAATAGATGTCGCAGTTGTTTTACCATTAGAGGGCGATATTGATAGAGCAGTTTCTTTTTCTGACCATAAGCTTCTCAGGCGTGTGGCATATTATGCAGACTTCATCAAACACTAATAAAGATTTTTATTCTCATGATGTGTGCTTTTTCAAATAAAGGTTGTGTGATATTGGCTACCAAATTGTCAAGTGTGTAATCTGGGTCCCTCCCCCAATTTGATAATCACATGAACTATTATCGACCGCTTTCAGTATAAGATTTCGGAAAAAGTTTTATTATTGATTAGTGGGTTTGCAACAACTTGAAATAACATTTGCGAGGACAGTAATAAGGGTGGTTTGGTCATTTTGATATAGCCTTAATGCTTATCTGTTTTGAGTCCAATAATATGACCGGATCAACACTTAAAACAAAAAGAACGGTTGACACTTTCATTGTGGTGTTTGCATGAATAAATAACACCTTAATAAACGATGGGTAACTATAATGGTTGTACTTTTTTATTTACGTTTTCCAATCGCGTACTATATGTCCCTTACGGCCACCGTAGGCTACGTCAAACTTGTAAACGTTGTAAGATTCCAAATCTAACTGCAGCAACAACATGGCCTTTACTTTATATTCTCTCATCCAAGCAGCAATCCTATGTGTGAATGCTGTCGCCGTGTTACACGAAGAGAGATTTCTTAGTAAAAGTAAGTGCTTTGTATCGTTGTGAAGCGCTGCTGTGTGAGTTATGTGATTTTAACTGGTCTTTATTTGGCGTCCAGCTAATCCACGGTTAGCCAAAATGATCTAATAAGTTACGATCTCATTTGACAAACTATATTTTCTAATCAGTGTATACAATTACAGATTCGATTAATTGTATGTTTCCTCTAATAGTTGGCTGGGGGGTGGACCAAAGCGTCGGAGGTTTTGGGGATGAACCAGGTGTCAAGGTGCAGGTGATGACCCTCATTCGATCCGTAAGAACAGTGATGAGAGGTGGGTTTTAGTTACACACACAACAGCATACCCCACCTATGACCCTGAGAACCACTGTACTTAACATGTCTCGGCCTTCTCATTTATCTTACAGTGCCGTTGATAGCAGTTAATTCTGTTTGCATTGTGCTACTGCTGCTGTTCGGATGAAGGACGACGCCCGTTTCTCCAGGAGAAATTCTTCGTGGCATCAGGAACCCGTCTCCAGTACAAGCAGACCAACTCGTTGCCAGAACCCGCGCTCAGCAGCATGTCACGACAGCAAGCCACTCCATTGTACAAATGTGCACCGACCGACACATGTCCCGGTTTAATGCAGTGCAACGTATATATTTGCCATTTTGGTCTTCAATTTCGCTTCAGCTGTTTATGTCGATGCGACCATGGACAGCTGTCAAACAATACAACATACTTCAATTGGTTATACACTTCGTAGCTGTTTGTTTGATCAATACAATGTTTTTACAATCAAACTCGAGTCGTTTTTTAATTGACATGCGCATTCTGGTTGTCGCTTACAGCCCTCCGTACTTCCTGTAAGTATTATTGTGATATGATTAACTTACTGTGGTTTTGAGTTCTTAAAGTATACAAGCGTCCCAGGTGTAGGCATATCGGGTTCTCAAATCATGAAGATGGATAAATATAGTATTAACTCGTAGTATATACGATATACTACTTCACCATAGCACATACGTGGACGCGATTGGACATACTTTTTTTTAACTCAGTAACTTTCGCAGCATCACGATGGGAAATGTACATAGTTTCGTGGTCGCCTCTTTCTCTTTGAGTGCAATGTATGTATTTTATGCTCATATATATTGCTCTCATAAAGTCCTGAAATCCAATGTTGTAAACTACGACGACCGGCTGCCGGGGTTTGGATACCTTTTTGCAAGATATTTGCTCAAAGCTCTTTCAGTGACTCGGGGGTCCATAATAAACAAGAAGCAAACGGACGTCTCATATACGGTCGTCAATTGCAGGTAAGCCAATAATATCCATGTACGCGACAGCGACTACAATGTTAGAACTCACTGAATCTTGCTGAACCGAGATACGGAATATAACAAAGCAGTATTTCTCCCAAGGCTTGAAAACCAACTGTTGAGGAAGTTTTGTGCTGCAGCAGGTTATGGTTGGGACTACCCAGACAGCGAATACAGAGACGTCCCTCTGTGTGTCCCAGAGATCCTCTGTCTCAGGGTGTTGTTGATGGTGCTGACCTCATCCCACTTCGCCTTGAACCCAGCAGGTGCAGAAACTGATCGGAAACGCATTTATTTGTTCTTGATTAACTATAACTGCCAGTCGTTTGGTTACTTTATAACTTATTATTGATATATTTTAGACGCCACCTGGAAAATATAGGCTTTCCTATTGAATGGGATTGTGTTGAAAAGGTTAAAGATAAGGACACAGTCTAATTATTTGAACAGGAACGATTGTCTAGTGATTAGGTGGTTTGAGTTTCTGGGCTCTAACCCCAATGGCTGCAGTCTACCTGTATGCATCCCTGAGCAAGATGCCTAACCCCTATCTTTGTATTAGTGACTAACATCCTAATACAAATAAAATAAATCACTAAGTTGGTATGGATACCATTTGATTTAGCCTCTGCCAAATCACTGAATAGTTTTACCTTTTTTTTTTCCATGGACCAGGTCTGGTGCGTGTGCGGCAGACCCTGAGAACTCTGCAGCCCATCGATGAGCTGAGGAAGGGTCGGTTCACACTGCACGCCCGGGTCCTGGAGTACCGGACCGTCAGCAGTGGAGCAGAGGTGGACATCTTGATGTCGGCCACTTCCCGCTGCGGTCAGCTGGTGTGGGAGAGCACCCTGACACTGCTCTCCAGGGAAAGGTTTTACAAGACGCTCCAGGGTCTGCCCACGGATCATAACAAAGGTAAGAATATGGCTACAACAGGAAAACAATCAATTGTCAGCTTCAAGCAATAACAATGGACACACACACACACACACACACACACACACAGGGCAGTGTAGGAGACGGGGGGGGGGGGGGGGGGGGGTCAACATCACAGCCAAATCTCAGTCAAACAGTCATTCTTCCATGTTTTTGTTCCTTCTCTTTTGCCAGATTGGCCCGATAGACCCCCTTTGAAGAGAGTAGCAATGAGGGTCCCATGGAGTACTGGGCATTGCTTCGCCTGGTCCTTCTCTGACTACTCTCCTAGTCCACTCCTGGTCCTCCCAGCGAGGCTTACTGGCTGCAGGGGCAGAAGCTCCCCTAGCCTGTGGATGCTGTCTGTCTGCCTGGCGGAGATAGAGAAGCACAGAGGTACAGTCATTTATACTGTGTCACATTGAATGATGCATGAATAACATTCAATGGCATGATGTGGCATGATTGGGATAAGTAAGGAAAATACATAATTAGTACAACTCAATGTGTATTTCTTGTGACTTACTGTATCAGTGTTCAATAATGGGTTTAACAACATCCCAGTATTCTCCTTTTTCGACGTTATCTTTTCAAATGACATGCTCAAATGACTGGTGAGGAGCATATTTCACGATCTGATTCTCACTTTGTTTTATTCGACAGGGGTGAATGCTATCAGACCTCCCATCAACCTTACTGTTAGATTTCTGGAGCCTCTATTGGTCCCAGGCCAGGTGATCATCACGTTCTGGGAAACAGTGACCGAAGATGGGGGGAGAGGCCTCCGTTTTCAAATGGAGCAACATGCCAACTCTGTGACTCATGTGGACGGATTAATCTGTAGGACTTGAATCAAACTGGTAGGTATTCATCTCACTTCAACTGAAGCACAGCCAAAAGTTACCTTTATGGCTTTAAACTCTTATTTTACTTTTATGATTTTTCGACCTTTCTAACACTAAGTGGTTGTACATGACATTATATAAAATAGCCGTTACCTTTTCTATTGTTGACAATATCTTGACCAATAAAAATTACACAAATCTGACCCCATTTTGTCTGAGCTGCAGCCTGCAGGGATGTGTCTGCTTCTTTTATTTCTTGTCATTTCGAAGCACAGATTCAGCATTGCTTAAGTACACCTAAATGTCCCTTTCCTTCGCATCAATCTGCATTGAAACGTGGAGATTTGTCTTGTGTGAATAGGTTATAACAAACAAAAACTTGAAATAATAACTCAAGAAGCCTTTTGATTCAGTTCATAATGTAATTGGTCAACTTTCTTCACACCAACTAATCTGATCAACTTTGCCATGAATGGGCTTTTCCAAGGTTGGCCTGTAGTGTTAAATGCCATCACCTCTGTGGCCGAAATGTAGATGCCCCTTTTGATCACCACTTTAACGTTAAACCCTTACTCTGTACGTTTTCCCATTAGCAATCTCTAGTGGCTTGAGTTGTAGCTACAGTTATTACTGTTTTATGACAGTTACAATCATCCGTTTGGTTCAAAATGATAACAGTGGCATGAAGACTTTAGCATGATAGAGAAGTGGGGTTGGGATTGGTGTGAGGCCTCTCCTGTTGTCCTGTAGTAGTGAACTTCAACATATGAATGGCCACTACATTTTTTCCCATTGATACAGTAAGCACCATCAATCCTTTACTGGAACCTGTTCCACACAGATAACGACCCAAGTATTTACAGAACAACAGTGGCATGAAGACTTAAACATGATAGAGAAGTGGGGTTGGGATTGGTGTGACGGCCTTTCATTTGATTATTATTAATTTTATTTTGGAGGCTTCATTGCTAAATCTGAATGAAGGATGTTTGGAGTAGAGCAGATTGAGAACCCCTGCTCTACTCCATCCTGTGGGAGGTTGTTGAGACCCTACTGGCCCGGTACCATTCAGACAGCACTGAGGAAAACTCCATCCCCTCCCAAGGTTACGACATAGAAGGATGGACTGTACTAATGAATAAATAAATCTTTATTACAACTTGTGATTTATAAAAATCAATGAAAAGCAGGTCCTACCAGTTTATTTGAAACCTGACACCAACTAAAAGTATGTTTCTGCATTTCTTACCATAGTGAAATTCAATTGACATTTGCCTTTAAAAAGAAAATATATATATAATAATAATAATAATAATAATAATATATAGGTTGTCTAGTATAATTAGCCCCATTTGAGGAGCCCTTAACAATGTGTTGAATTGTAATCGTACGTCGGTCTATGACTCCTCTTGTTGTTCTCCTCTCAGCTCCCAGGGTGGAGCAGGAAATGGAAGAAAGGCTCCTCAGCCAGACTCTTCCTGAGCAGGTCAGGGAGCAACTCTACCTGAGGTTTGGCACATGGGTCCAACACGCCAAACTCTTGTGCAGGGCTCTTCCATCAATGAGCACCACAGAGCAGAACCTCAGAGGAGGGGACCCACCCGTCAACATAAACACTCTGGGAGACAATCCCGTCGATCTGGACGGCAGTCTGGATGCCTCTCAGAAGGAGCACCCCGACAGCCCCAGTTGTTGTGACCAGTCTATGGTGGAGAACAGTAGCTGTGGCCCTGTCGTTACTGGAGACCTCTATCTCCATCTCCACAACCGTAGGTTCATCATGAGACATCAAAGAAAGACTGCAAATGTAGACTACATTCATGTGCATATTAGCAGCTCGAAAACACAAGAAAATAACATCTAACTAACATGAACTACTGATTTAGTTTTAGACAAACTAAGCAGTCCAGGTGTCTTCCTCTGTAAAACAGGACATGGTTCTGATCCAGCGGTCCACTGTTGGACTCATTGTGGCCCAGCTGTTCAGAGGACGCGACCAAATGTCCTCCCAGTCCCACATCCTCCGGCCTTCCAGAAGCTGGTTGTCCAGGAAGTCCACCTCCTGCTGCAGAAGGAGGCCACCATGTACCAGAACAACCATGGGTTTCAGCGGACCCTGGAGCACCTGATGGACCCCGAGCAGGAGGTCTGCCTTAGGTTTAGTTATAAAACCAAACAAGGAAATACATTTGTTTCACCAGGAAAGCAACTGTAAAGAAGTACAATGGCTCCCTCTTTATCACATCCATGTATTGTTAACCTAACCTGCAGGGTTTTCCTAATATAATGAATGCCTGCAAGGGGAACTTGACACTTTGCACAGAAAGTAATATAAAAAGTACATTAATAATCATGATGTAATATGTGATCCTGTTTTAATGTAGAAAGGAGCATTTGGTCAAATGCATGGCATATTTGTGTACAAAGGAAATATCGTTATAATACGCATAGAAGAATTAAAGGTCAGGTCATTCAACAGGACAAACTGGGCCTGGAGCTTTGCTGGGTCCTTCAGGAGAGGCTGAAAGAGGCCTTTCCCGGTGTGTGTCTGTCCAGGGAGGGGCTCATGGAGGACCCCCAGAACACCCTGCTGGCCTGCTCCCTGATCGCCACAGAGGTCTTTGATTACCTGAAGACCTCTGTGAGCTTTCCTGACAACGTCAAGGAGGCAGAGGAGTGGCTTCACGGGGAACACAAACAGTTCTTGACCCCCCCCCTGAGGTCAGTCATCTTAGTTCCTAGTATAACAGGCCATCACACAGGCCATGACGTGGTGCAGACCGTCATTTTTGTTGTGAATGTTCAATGTCTGCTTGGTTTTCCCGACACATTCGGAGCAGCTTTGTCGATGCCGTTAAGCGGCCTGCTTTGTGCGTGTGCTTTTAAAAACGACATGATCAATTATATTTTAAAATACTGTCAGAGGCAATATAGAATGCTGAACAGCGCATCGGTTGGACCTGGTAGATGTCAATCAAACTACTCAAACCTTATTACTGCCACGCTGAGTCAATCCTTGAACATTTTCTGATTAGCAAATATAGCTGTTTTACCATAATAAATAAAACCAATTCTTCATCAAACTTTGATTGATGACGGATTAGGGTGTCCAGGGAGTTCAATGTTCCTTATTTATTATTATTGAACAGGACCCCCAGAACACCCTGCTGGCCTCCTCCTTTTATCACCACAGAGGTCCTTGAATGTCCAAAGACCTCGGTGAGCTTTCCTGATGACGTCAAGGGAGCAGAGGAGTGTCTCTACGAGGAAGGCACAAAGTTACTCACCTCCCGTAAGGTCAGTCATCTTAGATCCTAGTTTAAACTTAGATCCTAGTGTAACAGCCTATCACACTGGCCACAATGCGGTGTCCTACACAGTAAGATAGGTTTCTGTAATAACCTACAAACAAAGTACTGCCCACATAGTAGATATATGCGGTGTATTTTTGCTGTCGATTGATTGTTAATGTTCCTTATTTATTACACCGAAACAGAACATGAAACATGGATGCCTAAGCTGAACATTAATGCCTCCTAACATGGACATAGATCCTGAACATCTAACATGGACGCCTTACATGGAAGCCGAATATGGTCACAGAACATGGACTTCTTATATGGACACCGAACCTGAACATCTAACTTGGACGTCCAAAATGGACACATCAAATTCTTCATCATCTGGTGCTTGACTCAGTTTAATCCAGACAAATGTGGTGCACAGAGCCCACTTCAGTCAATCTAAACTGCATGGTATGACCTTTATTCCGATCCCATATGTGATTGTTGTGGCAGTCTACAGGCAGACCTCTTACATATGTTCTGTTGTTCCCCAAAGCTTGAAACATATTGGACTTCGGTTTTCGATGCATCCTCGACGTTGCTGAATAACAGAATACCGCAATGACCGTTACTGGCCATTTTCGGGATGCAAGCGGAGCACCTCCCTTGCAATTCCAACGAGGTCATGATTGCTATCACAACGCTTCTGGCCAGCCGAAGAACACTCATAACCTTGAAGTTGCCAACTCTCCCCCTATTCTCTGCCTGGCTGAAAGATATGTCATTTTTGCAGTTGAAAAATATAAACTTTACACCTTTCAGCATGCACTAGATCAGTGTACTCCTTAACTCCATGACCAGATATATACAAGTTGAAGCATGTTTTTAAATATTTTATGTACTTAATTTTCCACTTTTTGTTTCCTGTATTCTTTGATTGTTTTTCGATTTTTTCAAACCGTAATGTGTTGGGTTGGGTAGGGAAAAGAAGATATGAAAAATGGTGATCTGTAAACCGGGCATTGTGTTTGTTTGCCTTTGCTTTTCACCAATAAAACTATATTACTATTTTCTTTTATAAACGGAGACCTAACCTGAACGTCTGAATGTCAAATGAACCCTAATCTAACTGGGAAGTCGAATATGGACATCGAACATTAATGTGCCTCATTGTTCATGATAACTTACATTTATTTAAAATAAATACCATTGATTGGTTGCTTTAAACTTTGGTTTACTTCTTATTTATTTAAAATTTATTCTAGTTTCCAAATCGTTCCTATAGTATGCACTAGGCTCTACATGGCAATCTTAAAATGCATTAAGTTCAAGGCCCCTGAGTGTGTGAAGCACGTTTCAATTGAAATATTTTAAAATAAAAAAATGGAGTATAAATGCAAATCAAGCAGCAGGACGCAACACCCATCAAACGTCAATGGACCACAAAGATACGAGTGGGATTTTAAAGATTACATTTGACTGAATGGACTCTTGGTCTGTGGACCAGCAGGACTGAGCAAGGGCCAGCCCTGGCCTGCTGTCGCTGTGTCTCTGATCAGGGAGCTGCTGCTGGGTTCATCAAGGCACGTTCTGGTCCTGCAGTGCCACGGGCTGCCATCACTGTAGGACTCCTGGAGCCTCCACTGGGTTCCTGGTCATCAAATCCTAAGTAGTAATAATTTTGTAATTTTCTTAAAGGGAAATGCAGCTCCCTAACCCTGAAGGTAGCTTCTTTCTCACATTGACAGTTCAATTCACTTCTCTTAATATTATAATGAGCATGTGTTTTCAGCAGCCAGAACACAAGGCCAACCCTTCCTTGAAAAAGGTTTATTACAGAATCAGTACAGTGATAGAAGTGGTTGAACCTGGCAAGTCCGTACCTTAAGATGCTAGCAAAAATAATTACAAAATTGTCTCGAAATCTACAAATCCTTTAGTCCCATTAGAAAAAAATAAAAAATTAGAACCATAATATTTATATATATATATACACACACATCTCTATACATTTATTTATAAGAAAAAGGGTAGAAATCAAGTTTGTACACGTAATCTCTTTAGTAAGTTGTACAGCGTCTTGGAGAATACAGTTAAGCAGGATCTCTCAAATGATCAGCAGCAAGTTTACCTATCACAACTTAAATAAGTCCTTTATAAAAACCAACCACCCTGTTTTTCATGAAAACATTGGTAACAAAAAATTCATTTGTTTACCTAAATATATACATAAACTGTTAACTTTAGTGGTAAAATCTGCTGTGATCTAAAGGCTCCTAAGAACAGTGAATATCAAGTAAAAACTGTTGATTTAAAATAATCTATCAAAAATCAACAATAAGGCTCATTAAAACATTTCCTTAAAAATTCTGAAAATGATTCCCTAAAACGCTGGACTTAATCGTAAAATCTAACTGTTGGTCATTATATTACACATCAAGGTGAAAAACCAATCCACCAATGAAACCTTGTTTCCATGCAACTATGTTTTTCAAACAATGAAACATAGTTACTTTGGTTCACCAATCGTCTCGTTGGTAAACAAAATTCCTTTATAAGCCCCACCTTCAGCTCTTCCTCTGCCCTACCAATCAACCAGATATTTGTAATGCATATCGGGGTTTCTCTGCTGGGCGAGGACTCACCTGCATTCCTCACATAGCAGACAGTCTTACACCCTATAAGATTCCTCATTTGTCTTTAGACAGAACCTGTCTAATGAAACACAAGCCAAATAATGTTATGATTGGCCTTCAACTGTGTTTCTTGTTGAAACGTGTATCTTGTCGGTAAACTCAGGACTGTAGTGAGGAGGGTGGTTCATGGTATTCAGGTCCACGTAGCAGTCAGGGTGTATAGTAAGATTGTAATCAGGTTCTAGTCAGGATGCAGTCAGGATTATAGGAAGGTTGCAGGAATGTTGCTGTAAGGTTGTAGTAAGGTTGCTGTAATGATGCCATAAGGTTTTAGTAAGGTTGTAGACAGGTTTTAGTAAGGTTGTCGACAGGTTGCTGTAAGGATGTAGTAAGGTTGCAGTAACGTTGCTGAAAAGTTGTAGTAAGGTTGCAGTAACATTGCTGAAAGGTTGTAGTAAGGTTGTAGTAACATTGTAGATAGGTTGCTGTAAGGTTATAGTCAGGTGGCGGTCCGTTTCGGCTACGTTCCGTTTCAGCTTATCCCGTTTTTTTCTCACTCTTCCTCATTGTCCACTGACAGAACAGTAGTCCACCGTTGTTCATTAGCAAAATAAAGCTCCACTGTGATTTGTCATCGTCCGTTAGGTGCCATCGTCACCTGTCATTGCGGAGCTCTGGGGCGAGGCTGTGGGGTCCATGGTCTGACCTGTGCACGGGGCCATGGTCTGATCTGCGCCCGGGGCCATGGTCTGACCTGTGAACGGGGCCACGGTATTATCCGTGCCCGGGGCCACGGTCTGACCTGAGCCCGGGGCCACGGTCTGACCTGAGCCCGGGGCCACGGTCTGACCTGTGCCCGGGGCCACGGTCTGACCTGTGCCCGGGGCCACGGTCTGACCTGTGCCCGGGGCCACGGTCTGACCTGTGCCCGGGGCCACGGTCTGACCTGTGCCTGGAGCCGGGGCGCCGTTCTTGGGCCCTTGATCTCGACACAAACTCTGGTGTAGCTCTTCCAGTTCAGCAGGCAGGGGGATGCCCAGCTCCTGGTTGAGGGCCATGGCCTTAAAGAAGTCCTCCAGCTTCTGGAACGGGGGTCTGAGGGAGGAAAGAGAGAGAAAGAGAGAGAGAAAGAGCCAGAGGGAGAGAGAGGTTGAAATAGCAGAAGCAAAGTCTACAACATGGGGAAACAATCATGTCATAGGAATCTGAATGGGGGTTCCAGAGGCACCACAGAGCAGAGAACCGCCAGGTCACACAGGGTGAACGCTGGGCCGCGATACACTTTGTTCTCTTCTATAACATGTGTCCCTTCAGTTAAAGCTGCCCAGAAGACAAACATCTACTAGTTACATACAAACCACTAACTGTCATGAAAGCTAACGGAACATATTATTTGGGTAACTTTGCTGTTGGTTATGTCAATCTTCAGTTGAAACCCTTGCCATTTTTTATTCAAAAGCTTACTTTTTGCACATTTGTGCTCATTCAAAAATGACCATGAGAACAGTTTTAAAACAAAATAATAATGATAACAATAAAGCTGAAAACATTCTACCATCAACACAATTAATGAATGTAAAAAAATATATTTATTCTAATCAAGTCGTGTGTAATCGTTTTCGTTTAAATCTACCTCTCAAATGTATCAGTGAATATCATTGTTTTATTATTCTTTTGAACTTTCGTGCAAAACTGCAAGCGCTATATAAATAAGGTTTGATTGACTGATTGCGAGGGTCACCTACCGGTTGTCTGGTAGCAGGTTACAACAGGCCACCGCCAGAGGGAAGAAACCAGGGGGGCAGTCTTCTGGAAGGAACTTCTCCCAGAACTTTCCCACATTCAGACCAAAGTCATTAGTCCTTGGTAGGCATTCTGGGTCGGCGTAGACCTGTCCAATGATCTGGAGAAGAAAAAAAACCAGGAAAGAACAAGACAAAAAGTAAATCCACCTGGACCATAGGTTGGGCGTCTTGAGGTATCTTTCTAGAATGTTCCTTTAACTGCGTTAGCATTTCCGACCAGCCGTTACCTCGCAAAGCACAATCCCGAAGGAGAAGATGTCCACCTTCTCGTCGTAGCGTTTCCCTGAGATTTAGTAAAAGAAAAGGGAGAACATAAAAAAAAATGTCATCACGTTATTGAAATCACCAACAGAATCAAGTATGGTGCCGCAGAATTTGCTAGAGTTTGCTCTTAAGCTCACCGTTCAGCATCTCCGGTGCCATCCAGTAGGGGTTTCCCACCACGGTGTAGCGTTTCTTGCGGTCGATCCGCCTGAACACCCGCTTTTTGGAGGTGGGCTTTTCGGCGGGCGCTTTGACCTTCTCCTCCACAATTAGCCGGGACAGCCCAAAGTCGGCCACCACCACCGTGTTGTCCTTTTGGAACAAGGAGTGAGAAGCACAAATGAAGAAACGACAATTCAACATGCTTAACCACAACAAGAAAATAAGTGTGTTTTTAACAAAAAGCCACATGCACATTAACATGTGTTGATAGTAGTAGTGTTAGTCATAAATAATTTGTGCCCTACCAGTTTAACCAGGCAGTTGTGAGAGTTCAGGTCACGATGGATGATGCTCATGGAATGAAGGTAGGCCTAAGCAAAACAACAAAAACAAACATTATATACTGAAGGCGTGTTGATCCTTTGGTATGTCTGTCATCAAGTTATTGAATACTTTGTTGCTTCATGGGGAGGGTGTGATGTGACATGAAACAACAGCAACAACACACGTTGAGAGGACATTACCGTGATCAAATCATCCAAACCGTCTCGTCTGGCTTCACTAAAACATCTGTTACCAATATTATTTGTCATAATCACTTTGATGTTCTGATTTTGCATGAGAGAATTTGCGTGAATGCGCCTGCTACAAATGTAAACATTGGCAATATAGTACTTTGGTTTTTGTAGACATTTTGTAAAGTCCTTGTATGGCAATTCACTGTTATTTAATCGACAAACTCCTTACTGAACGAGTACTTCCAAAAGACAAAAAGTGCTATATTGCCATTGTTTACATTCGTGGCAGGCGCTCGAATGCTAAATGCTCTCCAGCAGAATCGGTACAATGAAGAAACTTTGATCAATTATTGGTAAATTATGTTTTAGTAAAACCATGAGGGATATTTACGGTGGTTTGATCAACCAGACCGGTGTAGTCCTATAAGCAACTCAAAACATTTCCTGGAAGACACGTTGAAGAGATTATAATTGGACAGGAAACTAACTCACCATGCCAGACGCGATGCTCTTGGCAAAGCTGACCCTCTGTTCCCATGGAAACAGGTCCTGTCAGTTTTATGAGAGAGACAGAGGGTGAAAAAGAGGGGGAGACAGAAAACAAAATGCAGAAAACACATGAATCTGTGGGTCTGACTTGCATCTCAAAAGTCCCATTTGAAGACGAATAAAAATAGTTTCAAAACACTACACAAGGTCCAAAGCCCCTTTGCTAGTCAGGGACCATATGATTCGCTGGACCGCTGCCTGGCTGTCAGGGGGAAGGGAGAAAAGGAGGGGGGGGGGAACCCTTCCACCTGGGAACACTTTCTACATGTACTCTGGTTTCCTGGCCAAGCCCCCTCACATGCCAGCCAAACTATACAGGCTTTCATCAGCGCCTACGAGTTCAACTCAGGTCACCTCTCCTCACTCACACACACACACACACACACACACACACACACACACACACACACACACACACACACACACACACACACACACACACACACACACACACACACACACACACACACACACACACACACACACACACACACACACACACACAGACAGAGAGCTCATTCTGAGGCAGCCTACATTTGTTCAAGAGCGAGAGAGAGACACACACACACACACACACACACACACACACACACACACACACACACACACACACACACACACACACACACACACACACACACACACCGAGAGAGAGGCTTACATGCGCATCCTACCATGTCTCTGATGTAGTCTTTGAGTGTCCCTCCCTTGATATACTCTGTGATCAGATTGAGCCTCTTCTCCTTATAGAGGACGCCGATGAACTTCAACACATGGGGGTGCTCCAGGCTCCGCATCACCTTCACCTAAGAGGTCAACACAGGTCATATGTCAAACATTGCAATTCAGCTGTTGGACATCCAGTCTTCCACGTGTGAATTCATTAGAGTGTCCATCACAATCATCGACAATTTAAGTGTTCAGGGTAGATTGATGCCGTGTGGCACCATAGCTCTAAGGTACAATGCAGGTCTAAATATAAAGAGGCTTCATTAGAGGGGACGTGTGAAAGCTGCTCTGTTAACTGGGTCATGAGGTCCAAGCCTCAACATACAGAATACTGACCAGGCCCGGACAGTGTACAAGGAAATCCCGTTTCTACACTGATATACATATCATATAGGATTTTGAATTAAAATCCTATGTTAAAGAATCAAAATGATTCTTTTGGAAGATAGTTCATTTGTTGGAAGATATGACAACGACGACTCTTGTTGCTGTTGATGATGTGATGCCACTGACCAAAGCATTAAAAAGCAATATAAAAAATGACCGACCTCCTTCAGGAACGTCTTCTGTGTCTCTTCATCACAGCGCAGTAACTCCTTCATCACCATCACCTCCCCCGTGGCCTTGTGGGTAACCTGCCAGATTCAGTTGACAAAATTAGCGTTTAAGTTTTTATGTGAACTGCCGTTGTGTATTGTTGCATAACTTTGAAATATAAATCAAAAACGAAATCCAACTGACATCCAATTCAAACTTCAGACCACAATGACACATACATTACAGAAACAATGATCTTATTATATTTATATATTTTTTTTTTTAATGGTGACAGTCAGCGACTGCCTGTTAACAAAAGCTGTTTCTAAAATGTCGGCCGTCGTCAGGAGGAACCTCACCTTGATGGCCTGGCCAAAGAAACCCTTCCCCAGCACCTCGCCGTGGATTAGGTCACATGGGCGGAAGATGCGATGAGAGCAGCTGCTAGAGGAACGCAAGGACTCGGAGCGCCCGATGTCCCGGGACAGGAAGGGGTGATCCATGGGGGTGACGGGCCCCGGGGACTTACAGATGCTGTTACTGCGCCTGTAGGAAAGATGGCCGCCGTCAGCAACAACACCAACAACAACAACAACACATCTCCAGCCCAGCTCTGTGTAACCACGCGTCCAATGGAATACTCCTACTCTTTAACTGTCAGCTGATTGAGTCGCTTGCTTTTATTGATCCGACTTAGACCAATAATGTGTCTAAGATATTTTGGAGCCGCAAACATGCCACTTTTGATCAAAAGGGTCAGAAATGTACGTCATTTAAAAAAATCTGAAATATCGAGCTCATATCGAGCTGTAAACCGTGGTATCAGATCTTTGCATCCCTATTGTATCCCTTCTGCTATTGGTGCCCACAACCTTTCTGTCTGCCCACTTTGGCACCTTTAGCACTCTTAACCATCCCTGGAAGAATGGATCCCTCTTCTGTGGATTTCCTCCCTTGGATTTGCTGCGTTCTCTTGCCCTTTAGAGGGCTTAGAGTGAGAAGGGCTCATCAAATGTGGGCCCTTGGAGAGTGTAACGGATTTAGTAATGAACCGGCTTGACCACCCCAGAGGAGAGCTCGCTAGCTGGCCGCTCCGCACGCACCTCAGCGAGCGCCTCTTCAAGGTGCTGTTGTCCACCACGTCTGCCCTCTCCAACACAGCGTCGGAGGGTGAGGAGAGACGCATGCGGCCGGTGGCAGGGACCCCCAGCTGGTCCCGTGGAGAGCCCAGTCTCAGCCGGTCCAGGCGCTGCCTCACCGGGTCGTACTCTATGAGCAGCTGCAGGGTCTGGCTGGTGCGGTGGATGAGGGTGTCAACCTGAGCGCACCAATAAGAAGAGAGCACTTGTACAAAATAATAATAACATACATGCATACATTTGTTTTTAAGAAATGCTACTGTAGATGGACAGCAAAGCAATACATTGGTTGAAATAAAAACAGAGGTGTATGGGTGTATTGTCTATTCTGCATCTCAATTGGAGAGTTTATTTACCCTTGTACCCTTTAGAGAGGTTAAGTTTAGGGATGTGGGCATGTGCTGCTCTTTGAGACAGTAACTGTGATTAAAGGCTGTAAATAAACCAACTTTACTCGAACACTGCAAAGAAGCGTCCTGTCAATGAACAAAAACTAACTGTTTAGTCATTCGGACCCAGAACCTTTTGGATGGGAGTCAAACCACTGAACCTGTCCTGCCCATTGTAAGATTAACCAGCAGGAGCAAGATACAATCCATGTATAAAGTCTATGTCTGTCCTTCCTATTATAAGATTAACCAGCAGGAGCAAGATACAATCCATGTATAAAGTCTATGTCTGTCCTTCCTATTGTAAGATTGACCAGCAGGAACATGATAAAATCCATGTATAAAGTCTGTGTCTGTCCTTCCTATTGTAAGAGTGACCAGCAGGAACATGATACAATCCATGTATAAAGTCTGTTTCAGCTTGGTGAAATGCTCACACACACACACACCACAGACAAACAAACACACACACACACACATATAACTTCATATAGCTCTGGAAAGTCAATCCCAATCTGTTGGTCAAGTTGCAAGTGCAGATGTACCTGGAAAGATGCATCTCATCTAATTCTTGTCTCTTGTCTTAAATAAGTCTCACCAGCACACCAAGATAAACAAAAGCCCTTACAAATCACTGACAAATAATAATCAATTAATTTAATATGTCTGAACTCCCCTATCCTACACGCCACATCTAAAAACAATGAATGACAGAGTTATATAACATGTCCTCAATGCATCTGAGGAATGTATGATTAAATTCACCTTTGCAGAGTTATGATAGCAATGTGCCAGGGGTGTTCAAGCGAATGCGTGGGAACTGCTCCATAAGGGGTAGAACACAGAACTGGAATGTGTCTAACGGTGAAGCAGTGCCAATTAACTGGACCAGTTCCAGGTGACTCCCATTGGAAGAAAGTGCAGGTGAAGGAATGCTCGGCATAACAAAGGAATGGGTTGGTCAACCCATTGAGCTGTTTTAGCAAAGAGGAAGTGAACATTGAAATCAAAACTACAGGGACCGCTGAAGAAAAACACACACACACACACACACACACACACACTTTTGCTTAATCACCGATGACCTCACCGCAATAGCTAGCATAAAAGACCTATTATCGAATTAACCTACCTCCTCTTCTATCAGTGTGGCCACTGGCAGACCGTTTATCTCCAGAATCCGGTCTCCCACATGAATGGCGTTCCTGACCTCTGGGCTGATGAGCATTCCTTCAACCCTGGAGGTCAAGCAGAGGTGTAAGCAATGGATCAAAACTGGGGCCAACCGATTGATCAGATTCTAAAAACCATCTATTAAAAGAATTCCACTAATACAATGTGGTAATAATATGTTGAAAGAACTATTGCAATGTACTAACTCTACTCTTGGCAAACAACAAATTTAACAACACCTAAAACCTTGTGTAATTTGCACACACACACACACACACACACACACACACACACTGTAGAGGGACCAGGAGAGCAGAGCTTTACCTTCCTGCTACTCCCAGCTTTTTTTCAGTTCTTTTTTTACCTTTAATCTTAACATCGGCCAGACTGGCCTAGTTCTTTGGCCATTTACAGTTATTTTATTGTATCTGTTTATTTGTCTTATTCCGTCCAATTATGATTGATGTCTTTGACTGTTGTGTTATATTGCCATGTAATCTGCTTTTACCCGTCCTGTTAAGCATTAGCAACACATTATCATTATTATTTATCATTTTATATGGGCTTTGTGCCTTTAAGGGAAGGACGAGAGACAGGGGAGTGGGTTGAAAGAGAGTAGGGAATGACACGTAGCCGGAACCCCCGGTGTCATCACTACTCACTCTTTGACCTGAATGCTGGCCGCGCCGCTGCTGGCGTCCCTCTGCACGGACGCGGAGAAGCCCCGCTTGCCGTTGGCAGCGGACGGCATGGAGATGAGGGTGACCGTGTGGGGCAGGGAGTCCAGCACAGAGTCCTGGGACGAGTGCTTCTCCAGCATGGGCTCCAGGACCACCTGCTTGTAGCACTCCCCGCTGCACACCAGAGTGGAGAGGGGAGGTCGTCATGGAAACACGGCACACAGTAGACGAGCGCAATATGATACAGGATAGTCTAGTGTCTGATTGGAGACCCTGGAGTGAGATGCCTCCATTGTCCTCCTAAATGACATGCCTCTACATAAATTCACTGTCCATCATTTAGGATAAAAGTGTTTGATCAATGACTAAATAGTTAATGGAAAAATTAAAATAACGGTTATACACAGAAAAAGTAAACGTGAAGCAAAGGTGAATATAAAGGTGCCTACACTATTTTAGTAATAGTAGTATATAGTGTTACAAAAGTAAACACAAAACATTTCCAAAAATAAAATCTATTCACAAAATCTTTTTTCAATGTTGGCTGGCTTTAGTTTAAAGACTTGAAAATCGGATAAATGATGAACCATTGTCAATCATTCTAATTATTAACAAATAAGAGGTTGAGGATGGTTGAAACTTTAAATGAATAAATAAAAAACACAAAAACAATTATACAAATATTTTGTTTTTGTATAATTATGTGTTTTTGTATAATTATGTAAAAGAAAAAAAAAAGGATACTTTGTGACAATCAACTACGCAGTGAATGCCTATGACGTAACCGGTACTACTCTAACCAACACCCTGCTGGGCCAGTTACGCTGTAAAACCAAGCCAGGTAGATGTTGTCCCACATGTCCACAGCACACAAGGTCTCCTGGTCCAAGGTATACTGGTCTTACTGTATACAAGGGGTTCCTACCAGTATAGTTTGGAGCGCTCCACTAGAGCGTATGTATCCCGGTCCTCGATCACCACCTTACAGCAGAGACAAACGAAGCACTCGGGATGGTACTTGAACTCTCCCGCCACCTGCAAACACAAACACACGGGCTGCGTGTCATTCTGCTAGCATGGGTTAGCGCTGCTAAGACTCCGGGAGACTGAAGCTACAGTGCTGAGTGGGTGATCATCTGTAGTGTAATCTTAAATGGCTGCGTGTCGCGGCCCATCCTCCTAGGGGGCTGCTGGGTGGGGGTGGGAAGTGACCGCATCAGGTAACACCTGCTTCCATCTCTCAGTCTGTCTGTTTGTCTGAAACCCACAATGATGTCAGCCTGCCTCTGCCTCTGCCTCTGCCTCTGCCTCTGCCTCTGCCTCTGCCTCTGCCTCTGCCTCTGCCTCTGCCTCTGCCTCTCTCTCTCTCTCTCTCTCTCTCTCTCTCTCTCTCTCTCTCTCTCTCTCTCTCTCTCTCTCTCTCTCTCTCTCTCTCTCTCTCTCTCTCTCTCTCTCTCTCTCTCTCTCTCTCTCTCTCTCTCTCTCTCTCTCTCTCTCTCTCTCTCTCTCTCTCTCTCTCTCTCTCTCTCTCTCTCTCTCTCTCTCTCTCTCTCTCTCTCTCTCTCTCTCTCTCTCTCTCTCTCTCTCTCTCTCTCTCTCTCTCTCTCTCTCCTCCCCCCTCCTTGTTTTTAGGGTTAGGGTTTGGCTTTAGGGTTAGGGTTTTCTTTTCAGTGACACACACAAAAACAAAAATGGTGTGTTCGCATGGACAATATGGCCGGTTTGTGACAAGAACAAAGCGCCACATTGGGCTTCGCTAGCCGCAGTGTGTGCAGGGCGCTCAGTATAAATATTCAAACTTCACCCACATTAACTCGAATACGCCGCTGCCTGCATTTAGTCAACAATACCACATGAATGATTATATCAGCATCTGGCATTCATAAATATTTGGTATCTGTAAGTTTTGACTATTGCGGCCAGTGCAAATTTATTTCAAGATGAACCAGTTTGAAGCAAGACTTGCTGAGATTGTGAGGGTTTATGCGCATTTGTACGACTGCTTAAGCAGGGAGTACAAGGACACAAATAAGGTAGGAAACTGTTTCATTAAACAAACAACCCACACATTACAGTGACTATATTGTACCCCATCTAAAATGACCATATTTGACAACAGTTGGACAGCCTATGCAAACACGCCGATTTCGTTGTAAGTATATCGAGCATTAAGGGTCATCAAATCCTGAGATGCAGAGACGTGGCCCTATCCTAACCCTGAGCCCTCAAAACAGGAAGCAGAAGGATATAGGATGTGTCCCCTCATACACATATGAGTATAAGTCATTGGGTAAATGTGCAGTAGTTGACGTGTGGTTCAAGCTCCTCCCCCTTTCTGTCCCAACCGTTGAACCCGTGTTCTGAGTCAGAATGCTGGGAATGAAACTCTTTCATTGCAGTGGGAAAGGGTTGATGTAAGCCTAACTTGTGTGTGTGTGTCTCCCCATCTGTAAGGCAACGTGTTAACACTGATCTCAGTCACAACAGCCACAGGCTCGGCCAGCTGCTGACAGCTAGTGACTAATGTAAACTAGCATAGCCTAGAGAGAAGGGTAACTGAGAGGGAAAGCTCAGCTGGGTTTGGCTCCATGTATGTACCACAATTGCAACACAATAACCCATTTTACACAATGGTTGTGGTGAAAGGTCCATTTAATTAATGAAATAAATATAAAATAACTAACAACAACAATGTGATGACTAGAGCCACAGATACAAATAGGATAAAAGTTGTTGTAATCTGCTCATTCCAAACCAGACGATGTAGCTTCCTACACATTTTAGATCGTTTCTATTGGTGTGTGCTCCCACATGACCCCTCTTCTCTGAGGGGTAGCAATGATTCTGTTTCTGGTTATGAGGTTGCCGAGACAACCAACCACCAAAAAGACTTGGCCACAGAGAACCACGAATCAAGATGGCAGCAGAAAATTTGAAGGCACCAGAATGTTCTTTGCTTTGTGGGGCAAAAACAATAAAAAGGCTCAGCAGAACGATAAAAACAGTAAAGAATAAAATAATGCCGGTTGCAATGAAAGCTGTTAAATTGTTTGGATGTTTGCGATGTACCTTTAATGTAGGCGATTGTTCATGAAATGAACGTTTAAAAAGGAGAGCAGAACATATTCCCTGGTCCCTTTTACTCTCATACCAAAACCATGAGTTCATGTTTTATGAGTGTGGTAAAGCCTTGACAGGCAGGACAACTTAAAAGGCGGTGGATTTTTCCCCTACGGTGCAACAGGTGGTAAATTCTAACTTTTTTAAAATTTGAATTCACACTCCTAGCTCAAAGTTTCCCCTTTGCTGTTTGACATGTTCGAATGTCAATCTACCGGTAATTTGTGTCAATAACTTATTTTGAAAAGCCCCTTCTCTTCTCTTGGCCCTATATATATATATATATATATATATATATATATATATATATATATATATATATATATATATATATATATATATATATATATATGTTTTGTTTTTATTGTGGCTATACTCTTTTGGTGCACTTGGCTTTGTATAGTATATGTGAAACTCAATCAAAGAGACGCAAATGATTGATGATCCCATAAGTCACGGCTATAATTTGGAGTATAGATAAATCGAGAAAATCAAGGTTGCAGTCTATCAACTTGTCACTTTTCTTTGATACCATCATGAAGCTGATCTTAATCAACACACAGCGTTTTGACACAGGTGTTGGATTCTGATGTTGGTTTCTGTGGTTTGTGTTTGTTTTGAACACAAGCGCTCCCGCTCTCTTTCATCTTGAGTATCAGGATTTGTATTTTATTATGTTTGGCGGTTCTTGCTCTGCCGTCATGGAACTGATGTTGAATACATAAAGTTGTTATTGTATGACCACAGTGCTCAATATGATTTAGGTAGCAGTGTAGCGCTGGGAGGGGGGGGGGGGGAGTGTCATTATTCCCTTGGTAGTGACGCCACATACGGCAGTGTTTAGCTCTAGCGAGTTACTAGCATCTACACTCAGCTTCTCACCACATCAAGGCTTCAACGCTGTAATGGACAGACTCCAAACCTAAACCACCTTCCACTTTGCCATCTACCCAGTGGACCGCTCTGTGTGCTGCAGGGGTGGTGGTGGCGGTGGCGGTGTACTCCATGATGTTTTTCTGAACAGGGGAGAAGTGAATGGGGGCCACAAGGGGGTAACCTATTACACAACAGGGTCGTTTTCAGTCAGGCCCCTCTAACGCTGTGTTTCCACCTCAGCTCACACAGTGTAAATATATATTCTATGCGTTCTCACTGTTAACAGCAGCTGGGCTTGTATTTTTGCTCGCACTAATCTCAAACACCTCGGAGCAAGTGGAATGAAGTGATTCATGCCAGCACTTCATTTACAACTCTTGGTTTCATTTGTTGATCTATTAATTAATTCGGCTGCTCAACCTGCAGTGAATGAAATTCAGCCGTACTGATAACAAAAGAGATGTTGTCTTTTTGGCAGTTGAAAATCTACCTTAGAACAGCGTGGCTTTGGGAGAAGGAAGTCCTTGGAAACGACAAAAATACAAATAGTCTTTGACAACGATGGGTATCAGAAAGTAACGTTTTCTTTGATTTGTTTTAATTTCTTGTATCTTCTATCAAACTTTACGATTTCGATTAATACACACACACACACACACACACTATTCGTTCTCCTATGGCAAACCCCACAAATGTCAACAGAGAACAGTTTAGTTTACCCCCTAACGCCGCTTAGCTTTAGAGGGGAAAAACCTCAACCTTCCCCCCCCCACGATGGCAGAGCCTCAGAATCCAAACAAGACAAACCACAGCTCTGATGGGGGGGGTCTCCAGACAAACACAAGGCTTCTCTTGACAGTTCTATCACCGAATTGTCTCATAAAATACAGATAAATTAGATATGTATCCTAGTTTTATTTGAGCGTCTACAGATCTTTTTATATTTAATCCGTTTATTACAACAAAATGTAGTGTGGCAAATGGTGTTAATTCAACAGTAACACTATCTCTAGGTAACCCTAACCCTAGCACACCAACACCTTACAATCTAACCCAAAGTAGTGTTGATTTGCACGCATCATCTGCTCATTCTAAAGTGGGAAAGATATCACCAGTTGGCCCTGAATTTGTGACTTTTGACGGATTACACTCAAAATCACTGACACAGAACCATAAATGCAGGCACCGGCGTAGAGACCCAGAGCGTATGTACGGCGGCTGTTCTATGCCGAAACACCACCCCCCTTCCACTCACCATGGCAGGACCAGTCATCAGAAGGGAGCAGCCATGGCACTGGCCCCCAAACGTCTCCCAGTAGTGCTTGCCACAGTACAGCTTCCCACCCTTCTCATAGTACCAGTTGGTTAGGTGGTCCGAGCAAACCGAACACCTGCAGGAGGAGGGAGAGGAAGAGGGTGAGGGCGAGAGATTTCCAGTTTATTGTCATTTGCACATTAATAGAACAACCAAGCTAAAGGCAATGAAATGCTTGAATCTTAGCCCTCCTCAACAGTGCAAACCAAACAGGGTAACAAAGAAAAACAAGTAAATAGAAATAGGAATCCCCAAATGTTTAATTAAGCAATATGCTGTATAAATGTGATAGTGAAAAGTAGGCAAATGCCTAGATCTTAACTGTTTGAGAGAGAAAGAGAAAGAGAAAGACAAAGACAAAGACAAAGAGAAAGAGAAAGAAAGAGAAAGAGAGGAACACAGAAGGTTTTATTGATGGACAATCCCTCAAGCGTGAACTCGAGGGGTCCTTAAAAACACAAATACATGAGGTATATAAAACAAACGAGACATAAGAAAAGAAAAATAGAGGACATTTGATTAATTTAATGATTTCTGACTAAAATCCAGAGTAGAATCCTTACTTCCAAACTACAAACCAGAACAGACTGTGACCTTCCAACCTTAACTTCCCCTATCAATCAAAAGCTCAACAATAATTGGAAGAGTTTAAAACAAGTCCTAGCAAACAAAACAAACACAGCAGGAACGCAAAAAAGGGCAGGGAAAATGTTTAGGATTCAAACTTGAGACAACAATAAAACGGTTTTAATTTGATGAACAGGTTGACATTTGACAGTTACGGGTTCCCATGGGTTGTGGATGGGTGGAGAGATTAGTGAAAGGGCAGAATAATGAGAAGCCATAAACAACAGACTGACAATGACTGGAGGTGAAGATCTGTCCAGGTGACGGGGTGTACTTTTTCTGTCCATGTCGATCCAGTTAGAGTTTAAACAACTTGGGCGGAAAAAAGCTCATTGCATGAATTGTGTGGAGTCTTGTGTTACGAGTCTCAGAAAACGCAGGACAATAAAAATCGTAGCTAGCAGACTGAACCAGGAAACAACACAGGTTGGTCCTGACTTGCTCTTTACAATACATCCTAAAAGGTAGCCCCACCTTAGTTGCATTCCTGCACCTTAATTCGAACCAGTTGTATGAAAGGCAAAACAAAACAAAAAGCACACGGTAGACCGCAATCTATGAGCATTTAAAAATAGGATTTCAGAAGGGTGGGAAAAATGCTGGAAGAGGCTTTGAGTTGACACTGTGGCAGCAAATCCCTCCTGGATAAGTCAAGGAAGATCTCTGCGCATTAACGCAGCTCTCTTGCCACAGAGTGGTTTCTCATGTGGGTCAAAATAACTCCAGACACAACCCTTTGTGCTAATGCAGTGCCTTTTCACTCACTGAACACTGGGCTTACTGACCCACAACTAATCTGAAGATCTTTGAAAGATATGGGGATGCATGATTTTGATGAAATATGCCATTCCAGTTTTAAAATAAAAAGTCACATTCACTATTTCGTATTACAATGGCACGCTGAGAAGACCAGCAGATGACTGGGAGAGTGTTGGGGCTAGGTAGGAGTGACAGTGAAGCCAGAGACGGAATGTTCACATAGTTTAGAGGAACGCTGAAGGTGAGTGCAGCCTCGACACCTGGAGCCAACGGGCATTTCTCAACTGCCGTGCGTTATACAAAAGCATGGAAACAGGTTCAGCCACCAGTACACACCGCAATCAAATGATGAGCAAACCTCTTTACAGACTTATTGATTTTGGCATCCACTACAAGCAGCAGAATTTATGATCAGTTAGTAAGCCAAAAGTCAATTAAGGTCAACGAAATAATATTGCATCACACTTAATAATCCAGATGGATAAGGTTACCAGAAAAGGAACACATGTTATTCCTCTCCTTGCCTCATCATTCTTTAATATTAGCTACAAAACCTCCAGCTGCAGGTTCCAATCAGAAACCTAGCAACATACTGCAGAAGGCACCAATGTTTCCAGCTTATAACATGATTTGCAGCAGACAGGTTGAGTTAAGTGCCAGTCAAAAGATACTTTGAATTTTTTGGGTTACGTTCACCCAAGTCAATATTATAGTATTGACTTTGCTATTATAATAATACGACAACCTTTTAATCTGTCAAGTGTAAATAGGTTGCAACATGATGGGAAGGTGCAGTGTAATTGCTCTTACCATAAAAAAGGTATGGAGACAGGGCAGAACTAGACGCCAAACAGAAAAGGCATCGTTGTCTGTGGGGTAACACTACTTTAATTAGACACAGCATGACCAACTTCAACACATTCAACATCCTACAAATGTCCTACAATGTCCACCAAATGAAGAACTACCAGAGTGGAAGGCAACTGCCTAGCATTTAAGACTTCTGATAACCATTTAAATATGCCACACAAACGTTGGCACATTAAAAAGGGTTGATCAGAGTCATTGCTGAGTTGTTTTTACTTATCTACTATTTTCTAACAACTTCATCTAACTTGACCTTTGTTTCTATGGCGGAAGGGATCCCTCTTCTGTTACTTCTCAAGGTTCCTTCCCTTGGATTTTGGGAGTTTCCATTGCCCTTTAGAGAGCTTAGGTGGTGTTGTAAAATGTAGTCCTTTGAGACTTTAATCAAGGGCAAATTGACTTGACTTAATAGTACTATAACACTGTTTTTAAGACGAGCAGGCCAGGCACAGATAAACGAAAATGAGTCCTTGATGCTCCACAGTGCAGTCAGAGCAGCATAATACAGGGGAAGTGGAGCAGGAAGTCTTCCACAGATAAAGATCACATTAGGGAGCTAAGCTGTCTTAGGACCCGGCTGGACCAGAGCCATGTATCCTATTAGAAACATGTCTGATGGGGTGTTGGAGACATGACACAGCAACCGGGACGGAAAGACCCAGACGAAAACAGACAGTGTCACAAACTTGACTTGGGTTATTTTAGCTCTTGTCGTGAATTCAGAACGCATTTGAGAGGTGCTACCTCTGTGAACTTTTGAAGGCACTTTGTTGAAATTTAGCACCTATTCATTACTCACTGCACTTATCAAACTAATTAAATAATTATACTAACCTTAGGTTAGATTCCTATACCTACTCTGCACTCTGACCAGTTGGTTTACTGTTGAATACATATGTTGGTGATATGAACTGGGCCTGAATCTGAGCGTGGCTATCTAGCATTGTCATTCTTAAAGAGCATTAGGGAACACCATTTAACTTAACTTTGACCCCGCTGAAACATGATTATCCTCATTTGGGCATCAAGTAAAAAGTGGGAGCTAATACGAGTTAGATTAATACAGCGACATTTGAGATTAAATGAATATATCAGGAATCAGGATTCTGCTAGGTGTATTTGTCATTTCCGGGTACGCCAGCGTCTCCGCGCACAAAAATCAATCAATACTGCGCTTCATTGACACTTTGTGACATCTGCTAAGGCAGAAACTGTCAAAGATACTCAACTCGTCAATATACAGAACCTGATAACAATAACATTGCGGAGGACTGTCATCTTGTATCAACGGTAACATAAATATGCACAACCTGACAGAAGGCAGACCACAAACATCCTCCTCCAGTCCGCACAGTTCCCTCTGCAAACTCTGGTTCCTTTCACATGTGTGCAAGTGTTTGTCAAGGAGAAGGGGGCCAGGATAGTCTAGTGGTGAGGGTGTTCAAACCCTATGTCTGCAGTGAGTCTACCTGTGGT
Organism: Lota lota; assembly: GCA_026745465.1. Taxonomy (NCBI): domain Eukaryota; kingdom Metazoa; phylum Chordata; class Actinopteri; order Gadiformes; family Lotidae; genus Lota; species Lota lota. The sequence continues at coordinate 11,865,405 of JACYXH010000479.1, read as the reverse complement.
CTCTTGGGCAAGATGCCTAACCCCTACCTGCTCATTAATGTCTTACGTCACTGTTAGTCACTTTTTGATGTTAGATAGATTAATCAATGAATTGACTGATGAATCTAATGTAAGGATGCCAGCATCACTGCATGCATGTATGCGCACACACACACACACACACACACACACACACACACACACACACACACACACACACACACACACACACACACACACACACACACACACACACACACACACACACACACACACACACACACACAAGCCCCTGGGCAGAGCCTAGCTCAGTCAACATGTCTTGATCTCCATAGTGAAACACACCACAATTGTTAGACAACCAGTTCCCAGCAGTCCCTCCACATCAAAAACAAACTCAAATGCCTCAGAGATATCTCAGAGCAGATAGGAAGGATTCTCTGGGACAAAAAACAAAACTAACACACTTCAGGGTATGCCTTCGGACGAGGCCCATGCAGGTGGCCAGGCTAGAGACAATACAACAGACTCGCCAACATAAACACTGAAAAAAGTAAACATTCATAATTTCTTCTAATTCCGAGAGCAGTGAATTCCGAATTTGTCGACTACAGGGAGGTGTTTAATACAAGCCTGGATGGCAAGTGGGCATGTTTAACATGATTTATTTATTAATAACTTGGGGTGACTGACAGACTGTTTCCTGCGTGTATCGTACGAGAACCCCTTGAGTCATTTAAGTTAAGTTAAGTTAATTTCTTACACGTGCATAACACATTTTTGTCAAATAAAACATGGTAACACTGCCTAACACAGGAAACTAGCAAGCTAGTTATTATACACCAGAAAGGCAACATGGGTACATACTAGTACCTGTAACACCGAGCCAAACATTATTTGCAGCGAGCCGGGATAATGAAGGTGTCTAGGGAGCAAGAAAAAGAACCAACTTAGCCGCAAGCGTCTCGGACAACTAAGCCTTGTCTCTGAGTCGCCGTCTAGGAATGCACTGGCTGGGAGTGTGGCAGGAGCCTTTACTACTGTTGTTACCTCCAGACCCCCTGAACCCCTTCAGGTTTACTGGAACTGGGCTGATGTCACTGTTCTGGCCATGTTTACACAGGAGGGCACCTTTACACGGCTGCCACTGAGCGCACAACAATGGACAATAGCCGCGACGCAGCGGGTGACATTCACAAAGAATGTTCCTTTAGTTCGCTTTGTGCTAATGGAGGGAGAGGGAGAGGGAGAGGGGAGGGGGGAGGGGGGAGGGGGGAGGGGGGAGGTGAATGTGAGTTTCTTTTAGGGAAATAAAGTAGGGTTTGTACTTCAGCGCCCGTAGTACAGGTAAGACTTTAACACGCTCGGCTCTTCCTACCGCTTACTAACTGATTAAGATATTTTGAAAGACAAACAAAGGAAAAGCCTATAGAATGGCTGCACATATTTCAGTTGGGAAGAATTGAGAATGTACGAGGCTGTAATTTCTTCAACAAACAAAATGATATATAAACATCAATAAATAGCTTGTGTCTGAAATACAGAAGGTTAGGTGTCGGCTTGAGCAAGCCACATTCACATTTCTTCTAGAGTCAGGCAGTTTTATTGCAGCATCTGGAACGAAGAAGCAGCACTTGAGTAAATGGAGTTGAGATTAGAGTCGGTCATTTGTCCCTGATGAAAACGGTGCACCAATGACAGCTTGGTTTACATCCAGTATCTCTGGGACGTAACCCCCTCGGAGGTGCTGTACGATGGGTTAGCTACTGCGGTCACGCCATCTACACTTCCATTCATTGGGTATGACTTTAGCATCTTGTTATTAACAAATGTATGTAGTCACATTGAATAAGTGACTACACTTCACACTGTAACTATAAATAGTAATGAAAAATCTAAAAAATGAAATAAAAACAAGGAAAAAACCAAAAACAAAATTACCAAAAAATATGCAGATAAAGCAACATGGAAAAGCATTTGCAAATACAATTACTGGATTTATAAGTCTAAATGTCTTCAATCATTCACACAACAACAAGCTCTGTCATTATCCCTATGTGACATATGTGTAGATGCGGATGATACAATGTCGCTTTTTACAATAAAAATCAAACTGTTTAACAAATGTGTGTTGATCTCTGTCCAGCCTTCTAACTTGCAAGCAGTTGTCATTATCTTTTCAAGCATAAACAATTTAATGTTGCCATCATCATTGTTGTGAATGTGATGATGTGGGTGGTGATGTCGTATAGGTTGGGAAAATTTTAGTCTTTAGGCATGCAAGAATTGGGATTTTCAATTGAATGTTCAGAAACTGCTCATTTCAACATGTAATTGATTTCAGTGTATTCATTAAAATGGAAAAAAAAGCGAGAAAAACATGAATGATTATGTCGTTTTACAACGAATCCGAAATGCATATCCTGTAGGAAACGTCTACAGCACATTTGCAAATTCACCTCATCAGTTTCACATCTCCATCTTTACTGACTGCTTTATAGGTTTAAGCAATATCTCATTCTTAAGCAGTTGGGCTATGGATGTGTTGAGTGTTTCATCTTTCGGCCACACGTACACCACGAAATCACCAGGTCCAGTTATGATATATAGAATGAAACCGCGTCCCCAGATAGAAGTAATCACCACGGACGGCCGAAACTTTCTCGCTGCTGGCAGGATAACTGACGTAATGCAGTCTGCATTCCTGTACGGAGAGCGGAAAGGACCCAACTGGATCACCTGGAAAACAAAGCGCAAAGAACAAAAACACACACTCACGGAAACAGCCCCCAACTATGTCGTTTTACAACAACAGCGCCATCTATTGTCGAAATGAGCACGAGGCACATTATGTCCCAAAAATAATGTAGGCAACGTCTGATGTAACGTCTCATTTCCCCCACAGAAGTAGCAAATAAACCCCCCTCTAAAATGCACTGCAATTTTCATGTCACTTTTTCCACATATATAAAATTAGAAAGATATGTTAAATAAATGCCAGCCAAGGTGCAAAGCTGGTAAAAACAATTGAAATTCATAAAGTCAATTACTATATGCAAATTTGAGTATAGTTATTTCATGGTAATCTTAAAGGTGCAGTAATTTCAGACTTTTACACCATTAAATGACTATATGGTTTGTTAGATATCAATAGTTAGAGCTATAATTAGAGGTATTGAAAGAGTGGAACATTAGACTCCTTTCGTCTCCTTTTCGTGCATTGGTTAGCCACGGTGCGAAGATTGTAAACAGTTCATTAAATTACTTTGAGTAGATTTTGACCTTGTTCAGCAGGTGCTATTGCTACTATAAATACAAAAAGGACAACTTGTATGATGATTAGTCATGTTTTTGTTTACTTCCAGGTTGTGCTATTTACAGCACTACAAAATCAACTGGCGTCCTAACAGAAAAATGAGTGTCCATATCTGAGGAGGGGGTTTCCTTTAAGATCCAGTCCTCAGGCTCAAACGAAAACAGAGAAACAGCCCTGGCCTCCTTGAGGAACAAGATTAAATGACACCAGACGTCCAGGGCACACGAAATAGCTCAGGAGCTCACTGAAAAGGGTGGACAGGATTTACTTGGAAATATGGTGAGAGCTGTGTCAGAGACTGTGTTAGCTGAGACAGGATGCTGTATTCAGAACAGCATACTATCTTGCTAAGATGAACCGACCTTTCACTGACCATGACAATCTCATTGAGCTTCAGGAAAAAAACTGTCAACATGGCATTAGTCTGCACTCAAGGTACAGTTCCACACAAATCGTGGAACACATGGCAAAAGAGATGCAGAATTTTTCTTTGCATTTTGCATTTTTTCACAGCATTGTGTCTTCTTCAAGCAAGTTGTCTGTTCTCATTGACGAGGCTACGTCTCTCAGCCACAAATCCGCCATGATTGTCAATGTGAAAGCCTCTGTAGATGGAGCTACTCCTGAATTTTTGTTTCTGGAGCTGGTTGAAATGGAAAGCCAAAGGGCAGAGGGTATAGAGGAAGCTCTACTAAACTGTTTGGACACTGCAGGCTTCAGTGAAGAGTGGCTTCAAAATAACTGGGTCTCATTTGTGTCTGATGGAGCCAGTGTCATGTTAGGCAAGAACTCTGATGTGGCAACCAGGCTGACTGCAAGGTACCCTAACCTTTTCACTGGGCTAACAATACCTGAAAATTGGCAGAGTTTTAAATACGCGATGGGTGGCCAACAGCTTCCGTGCTGTAAAGGCTGTGTGGAGGTCGTATGAAGCACTCAACAGACACTTTGAAAATGCTGCGGGAGACCAAACAAGAAACGGCAAAGAGAGGCAAACTTACAGAGGCCTGGCACATCGTATGCAAAGCAAGGAATTTTTGTGTGAACTTGCAAACCTGTGAGAGCAGAACAGCTTCTGAAGCGCACCATCTGAGTGCTGGCGTCATTGAAAGACTCTCCAGGAGAGAAATGAGGGTATAGAGGAAGCTCTACTGAACTGTTTGGACACTGCAGGCTTCAGTGAGGAGTGGCTTCAAAATAACTGGGTCTCATTTGTGTCTGATGGAGCCAGTGTCATGTTAGGCAAGAACTCTGATGTGGCAACCAGGCTGACTGCAAGGTACCCTAACCTTTTCACTGGGCTAACAATACCTGAAAATTGGCAGAGTTTTAAATACGCGATGGGTGGCCAACAGCTTACGTGCTGTAAAGGCTGTGTGGAGGTCGTATGAAGCACTCAACAGACACTTTGAAAATGCTGCGGGAGACCAAACAAGAAACGGCAAAGAGAGGCAAACTTACAGAGGCCTGGCACATCGTATGCAAAGCAAGGAATTTTTGTGTGAACTTGTAAACCTGTGAGAGCAGAACAGCTTCTGAAGCGCACCATCTGAGTGCTGGCGTAATTGAAAGACTCTCCAGGAGAGAAATCGGAGGAGGCATTGAAAGCACAGGCTTTGGGACATTTTGGATCGGTTTCCTTGGAGTCAAATGCAAAGCTCACACCAATCAATGCAAAACAGTTCCTACAAAGTCTGATTAACAACATGGAGAAGCGCCTATCATTTGAAAGTGAAATGCTTTGTGATCTCAGCATTCTGAACACAAGCAACTGGCCATCAACGCATGGCATACGGCATGGTGAGTCACAAGTGAAACGACTGTGCAGGCGGTTCAATCTTTGTGAAGAGCAAGCAGTTAATGGTATGAGAGATTTCCGTGAGCACCCACACAGTGAGCCTGAAAGCCTACAACCACTCATATGATACATGCAGACCATCCCTTGCAGCACGGCTGAGTGTGAAAGGGGTTTCAGTCTAATGAACAATGTATTTATTAAGGAGTTATGTCTCTGAAGCTTATTTGTCTTGCAGCAGTTCTTGGATGCTTGCATTTAATCTGATACATAGCCTAAATTTGAGAATGGTTTGGAAGATAAGTGGACATACTGTTTTAAAGTGTGTAACTGTGCTTGTGAAGATATGGACCACTTCCTGCTTGTGTCCTCACTGCCAAATTCATAATATTCTGTTATACTATTATTATGTATGATACTATTATTATACTATTATCTATTATACTATTATCATACAAACACTTACTTACCGTATTGTTTGTTTGCTATTTGTCCTTTTTGTTTTCTGTTTGTTCATTGTTAATACTGTTATTAAAACTGATAAGCCTATTCAGCTTTCCATTATTGTTAATAATACTTGCACTCTTAAATCGCAATCCATGCTTTGCATTGAACATTTCCAGCTGATGAACCTGTGCTCTATTCATAAAACATCTAAGGCTAAAAGTATATATTCCCAGCTGTAAATGTCCTTGGCTGTTAAAGTTTGTAGTTGATAACACATACCCAGTCTTTTGGAAGGCTCTCAATTATGTGTGGATGCATGCACTGTATGCATTAGTGAGTGTGGTGGTGCTTATGGGGTGTCACTCCGGAACGGGTGTGTACAGGTGTGTACGAGGCTTGGAGGGAATCATCACAGTATACCCACTACAATAAACTAGACTACACCACTGGTCCCGCTCCTATCACAAGAACCAAGAATCAACAATTTCGGGGGTTGTTCAGAATATTGTGTTCATATTACATGTTCACGTTCCTGTTTTAAATACAGGATATATGCGTGCATGGTACAGACAATGAAAGTCGTTAAGTCGTTAAACAAGCGCATATGGATATATACGAGAACTAGGGGGCGGGGGGATGCCGAACAAAAATCAAGCTCATGGTTCAACATGTTTGAAATACGAGTTGTGTAATACAGCAACGTTATATAACGTTTGACGCAAAAAGACCGTTGCGACTCTTTGCAAACATTCCTTATTAGAGGTTGACATTTTGAAGGTTTGACATTTTGTTGAAACAGTGCGTGTTGAAACCTGATCGTATTATAACTGATGCGACAACTTGATCCACACACGCGGCCCTTGATTACATCGGCCCTTTCCTCCATATCATATGCATTATTTT